>VZTI01002061.1:266842-388814 GCA_013397865.1 Struthidea cinerea
TTTTTTGTCATACTGGACCAGTTTTGTGAGTCCAGTCTTAGTTTCAGCACTGAAACTTGGCTGTAGTTCTCTGTCTCTAAATAACTGCTAAAAATAAATGCTAGAATGTGTCACTTAACATACACACCAGCTTAATGATACACGTGTGAGAAAGTTCCTCAAGGGAGTGCCCTTCATGGAATTCCTGTTTGTCAACTGTGCTTATTTCTAGCTTCAGTAGTCTGGGATTTTAGCCTTTGCAGAAATGCGACTTGTGAAAGGCAAATGCAGAATTGGAATATGTGACCAGAAACATTTATATTTCTACTATTTTCTTGCTCTCATTTTACTGCTGAAAAGTCATCTTCCTTGGCATGGAGAGGGAAAATAAAGGAGGAGAAAAAGGAACGTAAAGTTAAGGCAGCTGTAGTTATGATAGGAATAGAGGAGGGTTATAATTGAGAGGAGGAGGAGGAGAAGACCCAGAAGAAACAGTTCTGAAAGTTAAATACCTGCAATAACATCCTAAATGCCCACAAGGAATGAGGTTTGATGATGAGCTTTCCCCCTGCCCCCATCTGGTATCTGACTGTCTTTTGCTTTCAAGGCATGTTTAACTGTCCTGTGCCCTTTGAAGGCAAGGGCTTTCCCTTGTAGTAGTAGAGTTAATGTAAAGCAGATTTTTCTTTAGTGTTAGTTCTTCTTGCTGTTGTTATTAAAGCTGCTATTAAAGGATTGCTGACCAAGATTGTACGGAAATAAAGTGCTTTTTGTCCTGTTCTAAAGTAGCAGTAGTAGCATTCTACTTGCTTGGTTAAAAAAAAAAGAAAACCAAACAAAACACACATAGAACAAAAAGCCCCCCACAGTGATGTGAAGAAATGGATTAACTGAAACCATTGCAAAGTTTATTCTGCATATAATTAGTATAATTATTTTGTAGCCCATGTCCAGATAGATATACTTGGGTGATGAGAGTCTAGCAACATCCATATGTGGACTTTGCTGTGACTACTGCTTTTGTAAATAATGTAAAAGGATATGATACATCAGTAGTGTTTCTGCTGCAGTGGTGAGAGTGGGGTTCTGCCAGGTTTTTTTCTGTCAAGGTGTTGTATATTGGAGGAGAAAATTGAGGCAGAGTCCGTCCTCCAGCTGCTGTCCGGGCTACAGGCAGTCTCTCCCTGCTGTGCTGTTTTGAAGGCTGTTTGGTGCTTCCAGTTGCTGCTCGTGCTTCCTGTGAAAGGCTGGAAATACAGGAGCAGAGTCTGCAGTCATCTGTTATGGGTTGTTCCCCCTGTTCTATCAAGGTGGTTGTGCTGCTCTGTGAAAACTTCCTTGTGCTTTGAAGAGGATGCTGAAGAATAGCACAGATGAGACAGAAGTTACTGTTTGCCAAGGGTCATAATCTTAAATGTCTTGAAACCTTCCAGTGGAGTTTTGAAAAATCTCAGCTGAAGACTGATAAGTGCTGCAGGATACTGATTCTAGCATATGGTATTTGATTTAGTAGTTTTTTTCTTGTGCCCGTGTTGCAGTGGTGCCTTCTGCAGCTGTATGCTGTTTTCTGGGTCTGCAGGTGCTTTTAAAGAGCTTTCTACTTCTACTGCTCACTCAAACAGTAATATCACAAGTGGCTTGCTTCCTTGTGAGTGGTGGGATTTGTTTCCTCTTACTTAGAACAGCAACAAATGTAGTGATTGTTCCTCAAATTACTATCTTTTTCCTCCCACTATAGGAGATTTCAGCTATTGTGAGACGAAAGTTCTGCAGAAATGACCTCTTGTCAAGTCACTTTTGAAGTAAGAGGATCATCAGCACCAGGTACTCAAATCATGCTTTTTCCTTTTCGTGTGGTTTACCTAGGAGAAAACTTTATGGAAGAGTGTTCAAAGTCTGTCTTGTCTGCTTTCCTCAGAGATAAAAGAGTGTATTAGTTCAAATACTAAAATGATAAATCATTGTAAAATATATTAAGACATTTCGTGTATGAATTTGAAAAATGAGAGTTGGGAAATAATTTTTACCTCTTTCTCCAAACAACAATTTCATCGTGTGCTAGAGATTTTGATGCTAACAGACATGGTTATGATTGGTTTAAAATCTTCTCTCTCTAGTATCTTTTTATTCCCTGGAAACGAGCATTTGTATTCTGAACCATGATATTTAGGCACACATTGACATCTTTGTTCTGTTTTTTATTCTCTCTGCATCCCTGTTGAAAGATCTTTCAAGATGTGACCTCTGTCAGAAGTTAAGGACAGAAAGAATATGCAGCTTAATTCAGTATTCTGTCTGTGCAAAAAAAGAAAAAGTGTAAGGTAACTTCTGTAATCTGAATGAGGAACACAAGGTATCACACCAGGTAGAACATGAAGATTTGATGTTGATAAATTGTGCATATTACACTGACCTTCATCTTCAGGGACTTGGAAGGAAGGTGGTGTGGTTTAACCACAGCTGGTAACTAAGGTCCACACAGCTGCTCCCAGCTGTGCTCCTTCCCAGCTTCTTAGGTACCCCCAGCCCCGTCTCTGGTGGGGTGACAACAGAAAAGGCCTTGATGCTGTGAGCACTGCCCAGCAGTAACTGAAATATCCCTCTGTTATCAGCACTACTTCCAGGACAAAATTCCAAACACAGCCCCTACTAGCTAGTGTGAAGAAAATTAACTCTACCCCAGCCAAAACCTGCACAGAAGTTCACCATAAAAGTAACTGATGGTTGCCTAAGAGAAGCAGATGAATGTGGGAGCAGATTGGCAAAATTCCTGTGACAGGCCAATACCAGATGGCAGAAGTGTCTCCTGTAGTTGGCGGGGAAGAAAATGATAAAAACATTTCACAGGTTTTGACATCTGCCCTGTGTTAGACCTCTCCTATGTTTCTCCCTCGTGATTTGGCATTTGGGAACTGAAAACTGACACTCAGTGTGGACATAAAGCTGTTAGTAAGGAGTAGAGTTTTTTATAGCATTCTGGAGAAAATGTAAAAATTTTAGATTGGATCGCCCTTAGCTCAAGTGAGACTGTACAGCACTGGTGTAGCTGTACCATGGAGTATTGCAAGCTGTGCTCTCTTTGTCCTGCTTGCTCTGTTGCTTCCACAGGTGTGATGGCACTGTCACTAGCAAAGCAGGCTTTGGATGTGCAACTTCTTCTTGTACTAATAATATCTGCAATGAAAAGTAGGATTAGTGAGAGCTAGATCCTGCCTCAGTGGCTGTTCCCAAAGAATTACCTGGAAATACTTAAAGCATGAAGAGGTGACACAAAAGGTTGCTTCTGCTTATGATAATATTGGTATTGTTGGGATTTTTGTTGTTATTGTTGGATCAGTGAGGCTGTTGCAAGCTTTGAGTTGGGGCAGAAGGCTTCGATTAACCTTCTTTGCTGTAGCTGAAGGAGCTCTGCCAGGAGCAGCCTTGAATTCCATGACAAGGAGAGGGGAGAAGCTGAGGACCCCTGAGCTCAGAACACAAACCCAGCCCAAACCCCACTGGTTCAGAATTGCCTATGAGAAGGCAGTTTATCATGCATTTCACTTCGGCTTTACTGGGATAATTAAGGCAATATTTTACAAATCCTGAGTCGGCCTCGGTGTAGCTGTTGAAGGGAGTTCAGGGGTGGCTGCCCATCTGTGCTAGTTTGAAAACAAACCAACGGGACATCCCAACTCAGAGCTACAATTTAATAGGAAAATTAAAATAAAGGCAGGAAACACTGGCTTAACCTGACAGAGTCAGGATCCAACCTTGACACCCTGTTGGTCAGGATGGTGGTAGCAGTCCAATTAAATGGTGGCTGCAATCCTCTTGTGGTGATAGATATGGTTCTGTTGAAGCAGTGATGATGTAGGAGGGTCTGGTCTTCCTCTGAAGGTCCAGTGGTGGTTATGTAGCTCTTGTTCTCTGGGAATCCAATAGATAAGGCTGGCTGTGGTGTTCCAAACCTCAGGTTATATCCAGGTAGGAATGCTTGGTTCCTCCCCCTGGGCGGAGCATCTCACAATGAGATGGTGTAATTCTATGAGTTACGCAGCGAGGCTGGATGGCCCATTAACAGAAGGTATCTCCCGGAGGGAGTTAGCAGGGATGTGCCATGGAACAGATAAAGAACAGTGCCCCACCTGGTTTTAACAGCTTCTGAAGGTGGTGGTAGAATACGTACCCCTGGTTGCATCCTACATTGTAGCCCAAGACAACATCATATTTAAGTGTTCCCTTTTGTGTGTGTCACTGAGTGAGAGGTGGTCACTGGATGTTCACACACAGGTTTTTTTTAAAATAGGAGCCCAGAGAACTCTTCCAGCTGGCACCTATTAAGAGGAATATGATTAGATGGCACTTAAAGGGTTGGCTGTGTGTACACGAAGGTGTGTTAAGTACTGCTATTTTAAAGGGTCGTTATAAGAGTTTTAGCTTCTGTTTAATATCTCCACTCAGAAATCCTGCCTGTGTGGTGTTCCGGTGGTCTTCCCTCCCTGCTTTATCTCCTCCCTGCAAAAACAAATCATCGTGTGCCTCAGGGTGGAAAAGGGAAAGCACCTGACATAGGCAATTTTTTGCAGGGAATTGCATGCTAAATATAATGCAGATGTTTATCTGTATTTGTGTGCTTACAGTGAGCATCCAGAAAGCTTGGGCTTCCTTTTTTTAACTAATTGCAAAAAAAGATTAAAAAAAAAAAAAAGAACTGAAGTTCTAGGTGTTATCTAAAATTATTTCAGTAAGCTGCTTTCAGAGAAAAATTATCTTACTTTCTGTCTTCTGTAGACTTTCTCCAACCCCTGGGTCTGCAGAGGTTTCTTTCATACACAACAGGCCTGGTAGTATCCCTTATTAGTTCAACTGGAGAAAATGGACACGATTTTAGAGGCATAAGGACATCCTCAGAACTGTAACTTTGTACTTTGGAGTGTCAGCTGTGATAGTGGCTTAGGAAAAGGTAGTGTACACTTGTTGCGTGCAGCTTGTCTACTTTGTATCTTGGGATTATTGTGTCCCCCACACTATTCACTTTGAGAAGAGGAAATAACAGTCGTAGGTGCTTGTATCATCCTTTTCTAGTGCCTGACTATGCTTTAAAACTCCGTATTTTCTCATTCTGCAACAGCTTGTTATTTCTTATGTCTAAAAATCTTGTTGAAACCCTGTCAGAGCAAAATACTAATTTGTTCTTTCCATCAATATTTATAACTGTTGTTCTTACAGTCAGATACATACAGGTTTTATATATTAAAAAAATACATATATTAAATATATCAAATATTAAAATATATGTATATATTAAAAACAAGGGTAAGTTGCAATGGTCACTTTCAGATATCCCAAAAGTAAATATACTGTTGTGACCTTTTGGATTCTGTATCTGTGTATGCACTAAGGTAAGCGTGACAATTTCATGTGGGTTTTTTGTGTAACAGTGCTACGTTTTGATGTCCAGTAAAAACTGAAAGCATAGCAGCAAAATTAACTTTATTTCTCTTGGAAATCAAACGAATTGGGTACGTTGCCTTGGGAATAGTGCTAGCAGCCTCCTGTTTGTCTGTGCTTTCTAAATTGTTGGTGAATTTTAGGGAATATGTACAAATGTTAAAAAATACGGAGTATCTAGGAAAATAACTCCATTATCTTCAGATTAATCATTTTACTGTGGAATTTTGCCTGCCACATTCCCAGAGATGTTTTGAACAGCATTACTTAATATCAGTTTGGAAGCCAACCCTTTTAAGGGCTGCAGTTGTCAGTAGTCCCTCTCTCAGATCCTTGGGATGGTGAAGAAAATGCTGTTGTAGATTTGGATGGGGTAAGATTCCTTTCTGAACAGACAGGAGGGATTTTAGATGAGTGATTCTGGTGTATATATTTAAAATACTTGAAAGTTTGACTGTGGATGTACTTTTTAATGCCATCTAGCCTGGAGTAATGATAATTGTGGGTTTTTTTCTGTTTGGATTTTTTAGGAGAGGTTTTTGCAATATGTGGGAGCTGCAGTGCTTTGGGAAATTGGAATCCCCAAGTTGCAGTGGTCCTCCAGACTGAGGATATGTAAGTTGGTTGTGATTTTTGGTTTTGTTTTGGGGATTTTTGTCTTCTTTTTTGATACTTTTTTTTTTTTTTACTTGTTCCATGTGAAGTAGCCGGTGTTCTGGAGCAATGAATTTATTCTGACTTTGAGTTTGTAAACTCTTGAGCTGCACGTACTGTCAGTAGAATCCCAAATTTCTTGTGTTGCCCTTGTGCATTTTGAACGCTTAGGAATATGTTGAAGACACCGTTAAACTTGGGTGTGCTTTTCTAGTTACAGATGATGCTTCTGCTGTTGTGGCTGGCAGTTCAGTAGTTTAGCTGTAGGCACTTCGAATAGGAAATTGCTTTGGGGCAATTCTCAGTCCCATGGCTGTGCAGCAGGTTACAGGAGATGTATAGGATAAAAAGAGGGTAAACACTATAAACAAGTTACTATTGTGCTAGAAAGTGATGGGGAGAAGATTATTTGAGCTGAGAGTTGCATTAAAACTCTTAAGGGGCGGGGGGATGTGTGTATAAACATGAGTGTATGTAAAGGATGTTTAAATGCAGTGGAAAAATTCAGTATTTTCTTAAAATGGTGTCAGCTTATGGCAGCTCATGTGATGCAGGAAAGTAGGACTTGCAGGCTGTATTTGTAATTCTGTCAGTGACTTGCTGTGTGATCTTGGATGAGTCTCTGAATTACTTCATCATGTTTTCTCCATCTGTTAATTGGGGATGAGAATTGCTCTCTTAGAGTGCTTCAGATCTGTCAATCAAAAAGGGCAGTTTCAGTTCTAAGTACATCTCTTGTTTTGTGCATGTTTGGCTAAGGTACTTTGTAGTAACTTTCCTTGCAACAATACACTTGATTTTATTTCAGAATATTACTTAGGCATTTCCCTGAGATGGCTTCTAGGCTGTATTTTGAAACTTTTTTTTTCGGTTGGTTGTTTATTTTTTCTCCACAGTACAGCTGTGAAAACATGGAAAGCTACCATAGAGCTTCCTAGAGGAGTTCCTGTTCAGTATCGGTATTTTAAAGGATACTTTCTAGAACCTAAGGTATGTACAACCTTTTCTACTTTGTCTCATCCCTAGTGAAAATTCCCATACTTGAAATAAAAAAGGATTTCCTGAGTTAAACACGAGTTTTTTTAGAAATAAGTCTTGAATTGCAACATGTGAAACATTAAAACATTTGTGGAAATACTCACAGTTCACTTCTGGAAATACATGACCATATGCTGTTAACTTTAATTATATTCTCTTCTTTCTTTTACCAGTGTTAGTGTTCTAAAAATTTCAGTGGTAAAGAAATCCCTGACATTTTTTATAAAGCTTAAATAATATGGTGAAGTTCTTATAGTTAGAATTGAATATGGACTTTAGCAGGGCATGGATCTCAAGTGATCCATGGGAGGAATGTGATAGTATATGATAGCTATAGCTTCCATCCTATATGGTAGGATGGAAGCAAGTGATAGTAGGAAAAAATGGTTAGTGTAGGAGGTGCATTAAAATTTGCCTGATTTACTACAGTTTTTAAAATCACTGCAGATTTTTTTTTTGTGAAGCATGAGAAATATTAACCAGATTTTGTGCTGCATAATTTAACATAAGTTAATCTCTTGAAGTGAAAAGGTGAAACAAGGGATGAGGCATCCCATTGTTTTCTGTGTGTTTGTATGTAGGTATTTGCACGGCTTGGAGGGAAAAATAACACCCAAGAGACAGAGACAGATGTGTTTTTACAGGTATTGATGTCAAAGTTGCATATGACTTGAAGTTATATAAATTAGAGTTTAATGTATCTGGCAGTGTACTGGTCTGTAAACATCGCACTCGGGTAGGGGGAAGCTCTTCAGATGGGATGAGGCTGCATCCAGGAAAAAGCTGGGCTAAGCTGGGAAAATAAGCAGCTACTCTTGAACTGTTTCTCTTAATAACAATTAATAACCTTAAGAAATTTAATGCTGCCTTTGCTGTCTTTCTTATTCTATTAATATCCTGTAGCTATTCACCCTGAGCTTTAGCTCCTCATTGAAACTGGGATTATGGAGGCTGTAGCTAAATGTGAAAGGAGTTACAGAATCATCTCATCAATATCTTTTAAAAATTTCAAATTACTGTCAAGAGCATGTAAGTTTTTGTCAGCCTTTTTTTCACTTAAAAAAAAATATTTGACTGAGGTATCATTTCAGTGAAGGATACTAATTTCAAATGAAACACAGTTCTGTTTTTTTCATTATGGCATGTGAAATAGTCTAATCAGAAACTGGTGTTTAAATTGGTACTTTGAGGCAACAGAAGGGAAGGCAAATAATAGTTTTCTTTTGCTGAGGTCAAACTGAGGCCAAAAGTAGATTAATTCTTACAGCTTAGCATCTCTGATGGAACACTTGTATTTTTTTTTTTGCAAATGCCCCTAAAGTTTAAATGTAAGCAACAGCACGCTCGAAAAAGCAGAGTTAGTGAGCAGAGATTGAGCCGTAGACAATACGATTTCTGTTTTACCATTTGCAAAAGTTTACCCTCTGTATTGGTGAGTGTGTTTCTTTGAGTAGGTGCTCTGTATCGTGCACACTTTATGTACCGTGTGATGCAGAGTCTGCCAAGGTAAGTATGACTTTTATGCAATACCAGCGTAAAGAGCTCCTAAATGTAAAGAGCAGGAAGAAAGGAAACCACCCTGCAAAGCACAAAGTATGTGAATTCCTGGGGTGCAGGGTTATCCACTTAGTGGTGTCTGGCTTGTACCTGTTAAGTGCACAGGAGTTTTATTTCTTGTAAAATAAAGTCTTTTGAAGAAAAGAAATCCAGGTACAATGTTTTCTTCCTCTTTTTGTAAGCCTTTTGAAGAACAATGAAAAAGTGACAGGAATATCATGTACAGTATAGTGCAAGTGAGACAGTATATGGAGAACTTTAGCATTAAAGAAATGCATTAAGATACTTCTATTATTCTGAATATCATTATTTCAGTATTTTTTTCATTAGACATTGCATGTGATTAATCTCCTAAATTTGACAAGATGGCAATATATGATCTCTGATATTTTATTTTTTTTATCAGTGCAATTTTATGTGTAGCAAGCGAACAGGGTAATCTAAACTATATGTTCAAGTCTGAGTATATCAATTTGACATCACATAATTAGTAAATCACGCTGAAGACAGATGCACCTGAAGTCAGTGTTCCCTTCTACAGCAGCTGCATCTCTGAAGATGCTTGAGTTGGACATTGTGGGAAAGATGGGGGTGGCACATGTTTGCACAGAGAAATGGTAGTTCCCAGATTATCCCTAGTAGTGCTACAGGCTAGATGTGAAAATAGATAGAGTAATTGACATTTTATTAAAAAAAAAAAAAAAAAGTCTTTTTCTCACCTCCCTTTAGAAGGATTGTCATTTGACCTTAATTTTTTTTTTTTGCTTGAAGGATAGTTTGATGTAATGGGAAGTTTTTTGTTTGTAGTGAAGCATGTTGGTGCTAACGTAATTGTGTCTATGTAAATAGAACAGGTGGTTATTTTAAATGCTCAATATATTGAAATCTGTAGAATTTTTGCATGAATACAAAAATATGTATACAAAGAACATTTTACTACAAAATTGGTGTCAGGTCTCAGCTCCTGCATATTAAGAGATTTTACTGTGTTGCAAATGTTTTGATCTTAAGCATCTAAAAATAAAAATAAATGCACACGCTTGGATGAAGTGAGACAGTAACTTAAAATTATTTTGCTTGAGGTCGTTCTTTCCTTGAACATAGTCTGCTGCCAGTGAGCTCCCTGTGAGGATCTTCCTGGGTTTTACTCTACACTCATTTTCTGTTTGTTGCAGGGGCGGAGGTGGTGGGTTCTGAGGGGGTGAGTGTGAGCCACACCAAAACTCCCTTGGTTGGAGTCTGTCTTCTGTATATTTTACGTTTTAGTAGAATAATTTTACATGCCACGTTTGTATGATGCATATTTGAAAACCTTAGTAAGGAACACGCCTCATTCTGCTTAGCTATGTTCTGTGTTTGCTTTTAAAACAGTAAACAGGCATGCAAGTTCAGGGTTACTTCTTTCAAGGCAAGTGTGAAAGAACTAAGCTATCTGTGCGTGTAGCAGGACTTTAAAAACTGGAGTGGAGAGCATTTTTCACACTTGCTGCTTAATTACAGAGGTTTCAAACGAGAGTTAAATTTACTTTTTTGAAGTGTAAGTAAATAAATCCATTTAGTGCCTGGACTATGGTAATAAAGGTGAAACTTACACCAGGGCTCAGTAATTATTGCCTTAGAAAAGCTTTTTCTGGATTAAGAACCCATGGTTATCGTGATAGTAGCAAAAGCATTATTATCTGCTGAGAGAGCAGATTGTGTGTGAAACTGTTCTTGGAAATACTGGAGCTATAAAATCTCTACTGAGCTCAGCATTTCCTGCCAGGTGACTTTTATGTGCTGCTGCCTTGCAAGTTAGATATGATGGCTGAATGGCTTTAATTATTTAGTTTAGTGCTTAATTATTGTCTTCTACATGGTACAGAAATCCAGAGAGATTTTGGTCAGAAATGCAGCTTTAGCAATTAAGTCTAATTTAGCTGTTTCATATTATTGAAGTTGATAATTATTCTTGAAACATAGTTTTAATTAGTAAAGTGCACTTGGATAAATGTGTTTGTGTGGTGTTTTTAAGATTTGGTTTGGGTTTCCCCCCCACCCAATGCCTACTCTGTTGTGTTGCCTTGAATCAGGAACCTTGGAACTGATCTCCTCAATTACCATTTAAACATCCGCAGAAGTGCTTTCATTCTTTAGTTTTAAATTTTAATTGTACTGAGTACCCAGGCACTTCATGCAGATGGTGCATCTGCTTTGAACCTTTGAACCATTATGCTAGATAGGCATTTTACCCTTAATTTCCAAAGTGTCTAATGACTGCTGGGGGAGGCCCCAGCTTCTCATAATGTGAGAGGACTTGATTTTTAAAGGCAGTTCTTGAATGGCCTTTAAAAGCTTTAAAATTGCATCAGATGTTCAGCTCATCAAGATCAAGCAACATAACGTTTGTGTTGGCTTTAAAAAAAATAATAAATGTCTGTATTAGTAGAGAAGGATCCACAGTGCCACTTACCTCAGTGTGCTGCCCATGAGATGCTCGATGTGACATTTGAATAGGTTTTTTAAGACTTTTAAGACTGTCCTCCAGAGACTCTCCTTTTAGGCAACATTAGCATGCTATTAATATTGATGACACATAATTTAGTTCTGCTGCTCAACTGGGCTGTTTTTCAAATGTGGTCAGTATATGCCATGGAAATGACATTATTATTTTGACCTCACTGTAACAATAGCTTCTGTTACATGTAATTAAAACGTTTTTTAAATGCCTATAAACTCAGAGATGGTCTGAGCAGGGATTGAGAGGGTTCTTAGTGATGTCTGTGCCTGTTCTCTAATCCGTTGCCCTTTTTTTCCAGGTAGCTTTGCTTGGCTCTTCTAAGTATGGAAAGTGTTGAGGGTTCCTGGGATTAAATGCACAATCAGTCCATTGTATTCCTTTCAGGAGAGGAAATTGTGCTGAGTGTGTCCAGCATGGTGTCCTTATTGTTGGGATAATGTTATTCAAATTCATTCATCATTTTAGAACCTAAAATTAAAATGGACAATTACAGTAGCGTAAGAAATAAATTGGTATTTTCATACAACATGTTGGGGGCGTTTTACAAGGAAAAAACTTTGTTTACTTTCTGAAGAAAACAGCTTAGTCCATGTTAATAAGATTTGCATTGCCCAGGTTCACAAACTAAAGTTGTGCACCTGTCAGAGATCTTGCATGCCTGCATGGTGGGAGTAAATGGCAGCCTCCCTGCTGACAAACATGGTTTGCAGCTTTAGAAACTGTGATTGTGACAGGCAAATGTCACTGTGCTGTGAAAGAAGGGGAAAGAAACTTCTCATTATTTGCTTTTCTAGAAATCCTAACAGTGGGCATTGTGGCAGCAGTGAGAAGTTAGGAACCAAAACTGCCCTGTAACAGGAATAAACTGGATGCAATAATATAATTTTATTTATATTTTAGATGCATTCTGTCTTTAAAACATAACTAAACATATGTGTTTTAGTCTGACATGACCCTTAAGTGTGGATGACTGAACTTGCTAGGAACATTGCTTTAGCTGAGACTCACAGAGCAAACCTGTCCTACTGAGCACTTGTTTAATATTTGGCATTTGCTGTTAACTCACCCAAAGGCATGGTAGACTAAATGTGGTCAATGTATGTCAGGAAATCCCATCTGCATGTAAAGAATTTATTGGGTGAGCACTAATGGAACAAAGCGTTGTGGTCCTGTGTAATTATCCTGCTGAGTCTGAAGCTTTCCTCAATGTCCCTGTGGGTCTGAAATCTGTTTAAACAAGAACCTGAAGTACTGGGACAAGCTGGCGTTGGAGCTTCCATGTCTTTGGCAATAGTAGCAAGTATTTTTGGAAACAAGAGTTACTTAGGCCCAAACCACCAAAATGACAAACTGCAGCTTTGTGACAGTGGTTTTTACATCTGGTTGGTAACAACTGTGCCATGCTAGGGGAAATTCTTAGGGTGACTGAGCTGGGAATCAGGCACGTTCTTTCTGTTGTTAAGTTGTGGTTACCTAAAAGCTTTTACCTAGAAAGCTATTTCAAACTTAAATTGGTCTGAAAGAAGAGACTGTGTTACTGCTCTGGTTATTTGTCTGAGTCTTGGCTATGTTTGTCAACAAATGTATTCTTTCAGTGGACAAAATTTTTTGTTAATGAAAGAATCTAATTTATCCTGCTCCAACTGGAATAGACTGCAGGGGCTTCATTGCTGGCTGATTGGCTCAATTATTTATGTTTTAATTAGATGGTAAATAACTTGCTCTCCAGTACCACAACTAAAATAACTGTGTTTTATAATCTTCAAATTTAGTAAGGCAAATTGTGAAGGAGAACGCACCCCTGCAACTGCTATGTGCATGAGTAGATGCTGAGTGCTGTTTGGAATTAGAGATGTGGGGTATGTTTTTTCACAATCTGTTGCTGTAGCTTGAGAACAAAGTGAGCACTCTTAATGAGCTCAGAGACTTTTTTTGTATCAGAGGGAAGCTAAAGTAGCCCAGCGGAGTACCTGTAATCAGTAAAGGTTTAATGATTCCGTGTAACTTCTCTGCCATGTCAGACTGTCACAAGTTTTGTCGTATGTATTCACAACACATCAAATAGAGTCATCAGCAGTTGCAGGGGTAAGAAGCCTCATCTGTTTCCTTTCCTTCTCCTTCAATCTCTCTGTTTCTCTCTTTTTCTTCTTCTCCTCCTTCTTTTACTTCCTTAAATCTCTTAAGTTTAGTTCACAACCATCCCAAACAGCTTCATGGGTACAAAGTCAGATCTAACAAAAGAAATTATTGCAGACATTTAACTTTTAAATTACAGACTATCGATGGTCCCTGCGAAGTCATAGTTCACACGTGGGAGACTCATCTACAACCACGATCAATTACCCCTTTAGGTATGGGCATCAACTGCATCTGTTTGAGGCATATGCATAAGATTGCTGATATGCTGCACACTGGTTTAGAGGGATTGATAGCTTTAGTTTTAAAATACTTAAATTTTTTAATGTGTGGGAGGTATAGACTTTTTCTTTGCACAACATGGGCCTTACTCTCAAAATATATATGTGTATGTATATATAAATGGCTTCAAAACGGAGTGGATGTGAAATTCTTTGCTGTCATCCTTAAGATTATGTGGGTTGGTTTTTTAATTAATTTGGAATTGTAATAATTTTCTGTAAGTTTAATTCTTTGAGACTAAGGATCCATATTATCTTTTTAGAGAAAATGGGGTGGAGGGTGTGAAGTCACTGCTGGTTTTATTTAAGTACTATTTAATTAATAAAATTTTAAACAAAAAATGTTTAATTAGGCTTCTTTAAGTAAATGGATGAATGTAAATAGAAACATGAATGGACTTATTTACCCGGCAACTTAGCAGAAATGTATTTTGCTGAAAGAAAGAAGGGGTGGCATGCAGACTTGCAAAGAAGTTACTAATGCCTTTCTGAACAGGGAAAAAGTTTAGGATTTAAGAGTGACTGAAATAACCTTTGAATGTAGCTTGTAGATTAGATCTCTTATGCTGCTATGGCATGTTTTATGCACTGTCTTTTCTAGCACATGAAAAATATTATTTTCTCCACACTTAGAAGTTCACATTTGTTAAAACTTTCTAATGATTTGGAAAAATGTCTTTTAGAAAGAAGGTGGTATCAAAGAAACTGTTAGTCATGAATAGTTCCATGATCACATTCTGTTCTCCCTTTGCCTTTTTTTTTTTTTTTTTAATTTCAGTGGAATTAGTAGTGTTTCTATTCCTGTAAGAAGATTATTTCTGTATTTGTCAGTAACTGATAAGGGAAGTAGCTTGTCCTCTGCTAGGGCCTAGACTATATCTCTAAATTTAGATTACCTCATTCCAAACAGTTGGGATTTTTTTTTTTCCCCCAAGTAATACTCAATTCTTCATAAGCAGTTTTTAAGAAAATGCAGCAAACACAGTATGTTAGCACCGGGTCATGATGATCCTAAATTGTTGCCTGTGGTTATTAAAAAATTAGGTTAGGAGCCCTATGCTTCTTAGTGGGGAGAAAAGGGGATTAATCACTGTAGAGACAAAATTATGTGAAGATTTATGTTTTGAGAAATGTATGGTTCATTTAGACTGTTGCAGTTCTGTTAATGCTGGTGAATTTACTTAGTGCCTTAAGATTTCAGTTATTAAAGCTTGGGAAAGAGTAAGGATAGCAGTAAGTGTGAACTGAGCCTTTTCAATATTTCCTGCTAGGTTGGTTTCTGTCATGTGGGCAGAATAAGCATTTTGGTTGTGACTAACCTGATTTCAAAGCTCTAACTACAAATGTGCAGCAGGGTAACTTTCTTGTGTGTTTGCAAGAAACTTTTCATGTCTTTGATGCTGCTTTGACAAGTAAAGCATCTTAGATACTAGTGGGATGTAGATATCAGCAAAATAGTGCAGCAAGCCAGAAAATTGTGTAACCTTTTTACTCTCAGTTCAGATTGCTTTAGGTGAAACATGGCATTTTGTGTGTTGGTTGTTTTTTCGTGCAGAAACTGAGAAAAAGCATAAATTGGGATAAATCTTTATAGAAGGTTGCAAAAAACATGCTGCTTTGTCTGTTTCAGTTTTCCTGCCTTTTTTTAGATGCACTTTTTAGAAGTGAAGTGGAAAAGTAGAATTAATTTAACTTGGAAATGATTTTTAAATGTGAATACTAATTAATTTTTTTCCATTCTTTTCCATTCCTTTTAATTCTAGAAAATGAAATTACTGTTGACGACGGAGACTTTGGAGTCTGTAGTAAGTGAGATACATTAACCTTTGTTCTATACCATGAATTTAAATTAAACAAGGTAAAGTCTTGTAATTGAAAAATGTTTGAGATTATAGGTTTTGAGAAGAATTGCCTGTGATAGTTTTCTCTGCTTTTACAGTTACTTTTGTATCCAGCATTTGTGCATTCGCACTCAGGCTGTTATCCCTTCTAATGGTAATAAAAGACTGCTAGGAAGAGTTGAAGTGTTGTCACTCTGGTGGTGTTAAAGGTTGAAATTTGGGAACTTTGAATCATGAGCATGTATTTTTGAAAATACAGAATAGACTTAGCTTTCTCCTGATACCCAGCCTTAGAAAAACTCCTCATGCCTAGAAAAACATTGTCACTCACACTGAAGGTACCCACTCTGCCCCTTCAGTTGGAGATGCAGCTGCCAGAAGGTTCTTGTAAGCCCACACCTCGTGTTCTTGTGTGTGCACAAATGTCTCACTTCTGGCAGTTCTGACCCACCTCTCACCTGATGTTCAATCCTCTGACTCTGAAAGTAACTCTTGATCATACCTCATACATCTTGTCTTGAAGCTTTTCCATCCTCATCAAATGATAGGTTTGGCTCCTTAGGAACTCTTCCAAACTGTGGGGTTTGCTTCAGCACTTGGTTTGCAGCTTGTGTTTCCGGTCCTCCTGCTTGTAGGCTTTCCTTGTTTTGATGTTCAGGTTGAGGATTCTCCATGCTTTCCATCAAAACTGTTGCTATACCCTGTCCTGCAGACTCACACTGCTTTACTGGTGCTGATTGTGATGAGCTAATTGCACACCTGTACCTCAGCAGAAACAGGGAGCCTCTAATTGCTTATGAGTCTTCAGAGTTCCTGTCAGTATTATTCGATAGATTTGAGAGATCCCAAGACAAGGGAAGGTTACTTCTGCCTTTGGAGACTTAACTGAGCTCCTGATAGCATATATATATATATATATATATATAAAAAATTAACACTGGAATACTCAGTGCTGTCCTGCAGACAGTTTACACTGATCACTGTTCCTGCTTAATCCCTCTGAAAGCCAGCAAACAACTGCAGCATCTGTGGCCTGTTCTGGGTCCTTCAGAAAGGCTGGGGAAAGGCTGCGCCCAACACTTGCTCTTGCATTACTGTAGAACAAGGCTGGTGATAAGGAGGATTATCTGGAAGATGATGGCAAGAGGAACTGCCTAGATGTCCCTAAAATAAGTTACTAAAATGTCTTTTCCTTTTTGTTTGGTTTTTGGTAGATGGCATTGAAACTGTGGATGCTGGGTGGCTGACATGTCAGACAGAAATAAGGCTGCGTCTGCATTATTCTGAGAAACCCCCTGTACTGATATCTAAGAAGAAATTTAAAACATCAAGGTTTAGGTAAGAGCCTGCTCATCTCAGTATACAATTTACCTCGTGTTAATAGTCAATACTAGTGTTATTTTTTTTTTTTAATCAATGTACCCTTTAAATTCATTTTGGGTTGCTAATAGCCCAATTTCCAAGTGGTAGAGCACAAATACATACTCCATACGTGTCCTGGTGTTTCTTGCTTTTTGGCTGGAACTGTAGTGTTCTTAGGTTCTTACTTAAATCAGTTTGATGCTTTTCTCTGCAGAGGTGCCTCAAAAAGCAGGCACTGTTATAACTCCACAGTTAATTGTCGGAAACGGTATCTTAGCCCTGGTGTTTGGAGGACTGCACTGTTGCACACAGCGGATAAGGGTTTGGCTGGGTGGTTGCTCTGGGTGTTGAGGTCAGCAGCCTGATGTCCAGGTGAAGACCAGGGATGAGTGGTGTTCCTCAGGGGCTGGTGGTGTTGGTGACATGGAAAGTAGGACTGAGTGTCCCTTCAGCAGTTTGACACCAAGCTGGGGGGTGCAGTTGCAGTGGAGGGAAGGGATGCCATCCAGAGGGAGCTTCACAGGATTAAGAGGTGCAAATCTCACCAAGTTCAGCAAGGCCAAGTGCAAGGTCCTGCGCTTGAGTTGGAGCAATCTCAAATACAGGCTGGGTGGAGAATGGATTGAGAGCAGCCCTGAGGAGAAGGACTTGGAGGTGTTGGTGATGAGGAGCTTGATGTGACCCAGCACTGCACACTTGCAGCCCAGAAGGCCAATTGCACCCTGTGCTGCATCAGAAGCAGTGTGGCCAGCAGGGTGAGGGAGGGGATTCTGCCCCTCTGTGCTGGTGAGACCCCACCTGGAGTGCTGCATCCAGCTCTGGGGCCCCCAAGATAAGAAGTGTGTGGAGCTGTTAAAGTGAGTCCAGAGGAGACCACGAAGATGCTCAGAGGGCTGGAACACCTTTGCTGTGGACACAGGATGAGAAATTTGGTGTTCTTCAGCCTAGAGAAGAAAAGACTCTGGGGAGACCTTTGTAGCAGTCCCTCAAGAGAGCTGAAGAGGGACTTTGGACAAGGGCCTGGAGTGACAGGGCAAGGGAGCAGGGCTTTAAACTGAAAGAGAACAGGGTTAATTAGATATTAGGAGGACATTCTTTAATGTGGGGGTGGTAAGTCACTGGCACAGGTTGTCCAGAGTTGTTGGTGCTGAATCCTGGGAAGTGTTCAAGGCCAAGTTGGATAGGGCTTGGAGGAACGTGTTTGAGTGGGTGCCCCTGCCTATGGTAGGGGGGTTAGAACTGGATGATTTTTAAGATCCCTTCCAACCCAAACCATTCTGTGGTTCTGTGATACTTGATTTATTGCCTTTTTTCCAGTTTTGATGTAATTGCCTGTCCCAACCAATTTCTGATGAGGGGAAGGTTTATTTAATATGACACTCTTCAGTGAGATTTAATACTTACATTGTGTTCTCTACAGCTTTGCCTTTTTTCCTTGCATGCTATAGCAGGTACAGAGGGCAATTTCTGAAGCCAGCTTCTTGTCTAAGTTAAATGGTTGAAATAAAACTTGATAAGCTGGGCACATTCACTAAATACTCTGTCCTAAAACATTGGATCTGTCCAGTAGTTTCTGTGACTGTCACTTGTTTATGCCAGTGACATTTTTCAAGTTTCTGGAGTACCTGTGTTGTGACTTTTTGTTTGGTTTTTTTAATGAGGATATTAATAATGTGGACTTGGTGTAATAGATTTCTATGATTGTAAGTTTTTCTTTGAGATATGACTTCAGTTTTCCTGGTGAATTGGCATCTATAAATAATAATCTTTTATCTTGTCTGCTGTGTCTGTGATGCAGGAAGGGATCTGGATTACTCATGTATACTTACATCACTGACATAACTCATTTTGTGTGGAGGGTTTGCTCTGTATCATAAAGGATTCTGAGTCTTATAGAGAGGCTTATGCTTCTCAGTCCAGGATTTTTCAGAAATTGCATTCAGTTTAAATGCTCATTTAGGATTTTTCAAGAGACTTAATTAGTTCAGCCTGTATTACTTATGTCCAACAGAATATACTTATCTGCCTTATCACAGAGCTATATCAGCAGCCACCAATGTTCCAGTCTTGATCTTGATGATTACTGCTGTGTTCAGTGTTTTTCATTAGCCTGTTGGCATTATGGCTGTCAGTCTGTACAGGAAGGCCGTCTGTTTGGCAGCCCAAATAGCCTGGTGGTGTGCTGCTTCTCAGGCCACTAGTAGAGTTTTCATATTTACCCAAGTTCAGCTTTTAGCAGTGACTTGAGCACTGAAATCTGACTAAAATGTTATTTAGACAATGGCTGCAAACTCCTGCTCACGTGAGGACCCGCTGGATACGGTGCTGCTCTGTGGATGGTGGTGGTGAGAAGAATTCTTGTGTTGTATGAGCTTCTGCTCAAGCTTCTTCCTAAATCCTTATCATTTGCCAAGACGCTCCAGTGATGTAACCATTTGTTTTGTGTTTCTGGTCGAGTAGAGTAAAATTAACCCTAGAAGGCCTAGAGAAGGACGATGATGAAGAGGGCCAAGAGAAGACATCCCCTACTGTCCCTCAGAAAATGGCAAACACTGTGGAGTTCTCCTTAATCAGTGACAACGACTACAAATGTCGGCACTCTCAGCCAGACTGTGGCTATGCCTTGCAGCCGGACCGGTGGATAGAATACACAATACAAACCATGGAGCCTGATAACTTGGAACTAATATTTGATTTTTTTGAGGTATGTCTCTTTACACCTAAGAAGCAGCTGCAGTCTGCCTTTTGGAGCTCGAGTCGATTATGGTGAAGATTTCCCATTTGAAACAGGGCTACTGCCTGATGTTCTTGATCTTTTGGATTTGTTTACACAAGTATGAGACTACTGACTCCCAGCCCATTTTGTAGAAAGGTTTTGTGAGTCTTCTTGATGTGCCACAGAAAGTTTTTCAGTTCTGCTTATTTAGAAGTCAGTAGAAATCAGACTTGAATCAGTGTGTGTGCAGTATTACATGCTGTTAGGTTGGCTTGATATTAATCCTTTACCAGAGCTAAGTTACGCTTCTCCTGCTTGAACCTGAACAATGTGTATATGAACTAGTTATGTCACAATTATCAAATCTAAAGTTTTATGTTGTAAGCAAAAGAGATTTCTCTGAACTAAGAAGTGCAAATCAAAACTGGATTCTCACCACTGTGTCTGTTATTTTGCACTATTTTTTGCCCGGAACGATCTTAATATTTGAAGTTCTTTTTAAAAGAAAGCAACTCACGCAGAATAAGGTTTTTTAAGCATTCTCTTTTTGGTCTGAAAATGCCTTCAAGATCTTTTACAGTCATAATTGTGAAGTGTCTATATAGTTCCTGAACTTGACTATGGTCAAGTGTACATTCTGCATGTTAGTTCTTCCCTGCAAATGCATACAAAGTTTTTTAGCATTTTAAGCATATTTATTATTCCAGTTAATTTTTGTTCTAAACATGACTCGGGCATTTTAGAAGACAGACTATTCCATGCATGTAATTTTGATCTGAAAAGCTTATCAAACATAAGGGATGTCAAAGACAAGTGTGAGTTCTGTAGATTTCCATCAACATTTTCATATTCCTGGTAGTAATTTGTAACTCACTGGTACATTAAACAATTTTAGCCTGAAATTAGTGTTTTCTGTAGCACTCAAGAAACTTGTGTTGTGTCCTGCGGAGTGAGACAGAAGAGTTTGTTTAGAATTCTCACTTCTATCTAACAGTAGGGGTTTTGGGTTTTTGTTTGTTTTGTTTTTAGGAAGATTTAGGTGAGAAGGTAGTACAAGATGATGTGCTCCCAGGTCATGTAGGCTCTGCCTGCCTGCTGTCATCCACAATTGCAGAACTCGGAAAGAGTGCTGGAATTCTTACACTTGCTATTATGAGCAGAAATCCGAGGAAGACAATTGGAAAAGTTAGAGGTACAGTTGATGCCAACACTGATGTAGACAACTTTCCTCAAAGCCGTCTGCTGTTTACTGACATGTGAAGCGTTGCTGTTTTTCTTGCAGTGGACTACATAATAATTAAACCTATCCAGGGGTACACGTGTGATATGCAGGCTTCATATGCAAAATACTGGAAACCGAGGACAACTCTGGATGTTGGACACAGGGGAGCAGGGAATTCTACAACAACAGCTAAGTAAGTTTGTTTGCGTTTTAGACTGGGGGGATTGTTTCATTTCACTGACATCTGTTGAGGAAGCAGAGAGTTTAAAAAGCTGCACCCATTTTTAAGTCACTTCAATATCAAACGTGGGTGTTCTTTAAAACAAAAACTTCTGATTTGTATTTCTGTTGTTTCAATTCTGTGCTATAAGGCATCTAACTAACCCCTTTTCCTTGGCTTTTTCAGGCTTGCTAAAGTCCAGGAGAATACCATTGCATCCTTGAGGAGTGCTGCCAGTCATGTATGTACACACATTTTCATACACACAGCACCTGTGTAGTGCAGACTAGGTTGGCTTGTATGCTTCATCTGCATGATTCAATACAGTGAGTGGTAATTGCACTGATGTAAATGACATCAAATCTCTGTGGAAATTGCCTGAGTAATGGGAAGTTAATAGTAGATTAGACTCTCGTTCTGAAGTCCCTTAAAAAAATCAAAACTTCCATGTTGTACATTCTGGTTGTGTTCTAATACAGGGAGAATCTTAATCTCAACCCTGTACAGACAATTTGAACAAATGAATAAAATTTTGGCACTGCTAGAGTCTGTCATCATCCTCTCAGGTGGCAAAGGTCTTGCTCAGGGACTGCTGTGTACTGAAACTTGCTGTCTGAAAATGTGATTTGGGAGCTGAGCTGGTAGGATAAACCCATCCTTGTTCTGGGGCTTGCTGCAGTGAAGACTTGGAATCCTCAGACAGAACTTTCAGTTTGGGAGTTACTAGCTCCATGTGCTTAAATTCTGTGGTGGAGGTGGTCGCTTTCATTCCTTCCAGTAATCTTGATCCCTGAAGAAAACTGTAGCTACTAAATTACTGTTTTGAACAGTAATTCTTAACCCCTGAGTGGACACTACAGGTTTAGAGGTGGCTTTTAAAGTGCTCACAAGAAATATGCATTGAGGCAGAAATTTCTGTGAAGTCATCAGCAGCATCACCAGACAACTGCTTTTATCTATTTGCAGATTGAAAAGGCTGAAAACCACCACTCTGAAAATATTTCTGCTGAGAAAAGGGCTGAAAAAAACCCACGTCCTATTTTCTTTTTGTGCTGATTGAAAAAGTGTGTGTCAGGGTGATAATTTGATGAATGGTATTCTTGGAGGCCTTCAAAGGAATTATTTGCAGACAATCAGTATAAGTAAAAAAACCCCCAAACCTGTTGCTGTGCATTTCTCTTTCTTTCTGGCTCTCCCTCTTTTCCAAAAGACTGTGCTTAGAGCTCTTGGATCTTTCTTCCTTTTTTAAAGCCTAACAGAAAATCACATACAGCTGAAAAGGGCAGGAGACTACTGGATGCAGCTATTTCTGCTCTTGCACAGATTATAACACACTGCTACTCCGTTACTCACTAGTGACTCTGGAAGTTGGTTCCTATGTGGAATATCTCCCTAAAGCCTTGGCAATATGGAGCCATCACTTTTCTCTTGGTGTGGTGGTGGTGAGGAGGGAGGAAGATGCCTCAAAGGCATCTGTATCTAAAAATACCATCTTAGTCTTTCTCTGTAATCAGGTTTATAAGACTTGAGTCTTACTGGAGGGTTTACAAGATAAAACAAGATAGATACACACACACATGTATTATATATGAGCTGTATTATGGTAGTCAGGATAAGTTGCCATATAATTCTTTCATCATTGATAATCAATCCATTGCTGACCATGATTTAACTTGTTCCAGCCAGTTGTATTCGACTTCTGCTTGATGTCTGGGACCTGTGAATGCTGGACAATACTTGCATGCAGTTCTGTAGTCCTTGTGCATAAGTCATTAATGGGCTTTTGTTTTGTTCTGTGTGTTTTTCAATCTCCTGTAGGGAGCAGCATATGTGGAATTTGATGTACATCTTTCTAAAGACCATGTGCCTATAGTGTACCATGATCTCACGTGTTGCATGGCCATGAAAAAGGTAAAGAAGATGAGATCTGTATTTTATTTATAAATATGACTGTTCTAGAAACTTAGGATGTCAAGCTCTCGTAGAAATAATTCTGGGAACTCAAGGGATGGAATGGGAATAAATATGCAGCATTACTTTGTGCATAGAGCAGGGAAGCTGAGTTTTTCCTTTTGATCTTCTAGCAACAGCATTTCAGATGCGTGATTTGGCGCTCTTCAGGCCTACACTGTGCTTATTATTTAGCTTCTTTCTGACTTAAGATTTGGAAGAAAAAAACCAGACAACTCCACTATATTCAGGAGTGCCTATGGGACTCTCTTAGATTCAGGCCTGAATGTTTGCATTCTGTCCTGTTCTGGTTATCTTCCCTCCTAGTTCTGGCAGCGAGTCCAGAGAGAGATTGCATGGCACACTGCTCTGTCTTCTTGGCACTGAGTCTTGTGCCTTCAGACTCCCACACCCATTGCAGTATTGCACTTTATAAGCAGCTTGGTTTTGAACAGTTGTGGAAATGGAACTTTGACTGAGGAGAATGACTGCTCAGTGTGTCTTCACTCAGTGTTGTCTTGCTCAGTAAAAATGTCTTAGTGAAGAGGGAAAGTGAGAAATGGACAGAATTTTTTTGACACCAGATCTTTATTTTGGGAGTGGGGGGGTGTGTCTGTCTCAATTTTACCCCGGGACATTTATCTTTTTTTATTAGTTTCTGAGACATTGGATAAACAGAAGTAAACTGAACTACCTTGGACTATTTTTTTACTGCATTTCTTTACTTGCAAACATCTCTTCTGAATACATTACCCAGTCAAGTTTTTACAGAATAATTATGCTAACCTTTCCAGAAGGAAGAACTTTAAAGCCTCTGACTTGCATGAAAGACCAAACACTGGTTTTTTTTTCAAATTGATATCTGTTTTATGCTTTTAAGTGCCTGTGTTGTCTCTTGAAAACTGATCATCTTAATCATAAGATATCACTTGTATCTTTATCAATAAAATAGGAAACATTCATTGCCTTTAATGCTACTGTATCAAAAGTGTGTAAGCTTTTTTGTTGTTTTCAGTGATGCTTAATTATATGTTGGTTCTCTTCAAAGAAACTGGATACAGAGCCTTTGGAACTGTTTGAGATTGCAGTCAAAGAACTCACGTTTGATCAGCTGCAGTTATTAAAGGTATTGTTACCTTTGGATAGTACAATATACTGTGTGTAGAATTCCAAATTGTGTATGAAACTTAGAGGTTTTGGGAGTAATTAGAGATAGTTTGGGAGAGTACAGTTTAAAAATTGTACAAACAGAGCAGTTAGTTAGTTCCAAGAAAAATACTTTTGCACCATTGTTACAGCTTGGGTAAATTTCATTACTTTTATCCTCTAGAAATGGGGTATCTCATTTTCAAATGTTAAAGGGGCTGTGTTGAACTGCTCCACCTTCCAAACAGAAGTGCCCTGTCTACATAAAAAAAAGTCAGGGGATGACTGGGCTACCGAAGACCCTGCTGAGATACCTGTTCTCAGTCAAGGCAAGCATCTGGCTGGTCCAAGAACCACATGATTCTTTTTACTTAAAATTACTTGGTCCACTCCTTTTTGTAGAGAGAGAATTTGAATGGAGCAAGGGAGTTGGCCGTGTCTGGCCTAGCTGGTTCTAGCTCAGTATGTGTGACTATAATGTAAAACAGGTCAGCCCTCTGCACTGGATTGAACCACAGAGGAGGGATTAATGTTCAGACTTTTTCACATCTCGATGTTGAGTTATAGTATGTGTGAGTTTACCCTTAACATGATTTCTGAATTTTCACTGAGAATGTTTTCAGTTTGGTTTTGAGCTTCCCTTGAAATCTTTAAAACAAAGTTTGAAAGAAAATTGTGACGTGTAACTAGTATGTCCTTTATTCTTTAATAAGTGGCTAAAACTTTGTCTGTAATGGACTTTTAAACTTCAAAACTATTTGCAAGCAAAGTTAGTTACATTTTACATGTAGGAAGATCTGTATGGGTAGAGTGTTAATGTTGCTCTTATGCTCTTCAGCTGGCTCACGTGACGGCCTTGAAAGTAAAAGATCACAATGGTATGTACTAGTTTGGAAGAGTCTGGGGACTGGTTTGTTACCATATAATTCTGTAAATTCTGTGGTTGCAGTTGCTTGTTCTAATCCCATTTGTTCTGAACATTTCTAAATGCTTATGTAGGTAATTTTGTGCATGCTGTAGAGTCCTTTACTGGAAAGGAAATATCTGAACAGAAGTTACTCCCTTGGGAATCAGGGACAGAAGGGTAGAAGGTGAATGTTTAGATCAATATATATTTCTGAATAATCATAACGAAATTGCCACTAATGTTTCCGTCTTATGGTTCTCTAACTGTACCTTCAGCTCTTGAGAATTGCTGACAAGAGCTTTGGTAACTGCTATGCAGAGTGTCTTACCAGTGCTGTAAAGTTTTGGCCTTAATTATCCTCTTTGTAGGGAAAGCAAATTATCTCACACATCCTACCTGTATAGGAAAAGATAAAATTAAAAAAAAAAAAATAAAATAAATAAGCCTTGATAGGCAAGGCTTCTTCTGGATGTGATTCAGTGAGTGAAGTGGTGAGGGATGGGAGAAGCCATTCTGATCTATATTGTGGCAAGTTTTTAAATTCCAAAACAGGAATTGCCAACACCTATTGTTGGAGTGTGTCAGTGTAAGAGGGAAAGGTGTAGGTAATCCAAAGGGAGACCTGGTTTCATTGTTCCCTCCTAAAGGCCTTATGATTTGGAGCCAGTCTTTTCTTGCTGGCATCACTGGGATTATGCTTCTGTTTGTTTTAATTCAGTATTTTATATTTCTTTCCAGCATCTTTTAAAGAGGAAGAGAACTCTGCTTTTGAGATGCAGCCATTTCCTTCTCTGCAAAGAGTAAGTAGTGAATAAGGAGAAAGATGATTGTGGAACATGAAAACCTGTGTTTTCCTTTCAGCTTTGCACACGTGTAGCAAGGGATATTGATTTTTGGATTTAGGCCTCTGATGTCAGTGCTGGAACTGAGAAGAGAAGCTTTATTTTTGGACACTGGAGGCTTTTCAGTGCTTTCAAGTAATAGTTTGTGTGTGTTTCAAGCTCCTGAATGCACAAGCCCAAGCTGTTTAGCTCAGGGTGCACTCAGTTTTACAGCTGGTTAACATGTGGGCATTGCCTGTTAATGCATTGACAATTGCTTCTAATTTTGAAAGAAACCACACCTGGGCTTTGGCAGCTCCTCACAGAGTCTTGGCCATCTCTCAGAGCCAGATACTGAGAAATGCTGAGTAAATTTCCAGTCTGTTCCCATTGAGGGGTGCTTGTGTTAGCTCCACCTTTTGAAACCACCTTGCAATTAATTCTTGTAAAGAATTTCACATGAAAGAGCTTTCGTTATCATCGTAATGGCAAGCTCCTGGATTTAATACTTAAGATGCTTTTTGCATTCAAAAGAACTTTCTGGAGAGAGGAGGACCATTTTTTCTTTAGGAGTACAAATGGGGCATTTCTTACATGTGTTTAGGTGAATTGATTCTCATTTGTACCTTGCCAAGATCTTGTCCTTAAGGTTTTATCCATTTTTACGTATTCATTAAGTTTAAATGGGAGTAGAAAAGTGTGTGTATATGTGTTGTATAAAATGTTAAAAACCTAGGGTTTTTAATTCTACTGTTAGACACCATTAGCATTAAATTCCAGTTCTCCCAATAATTACCCAATAATTCTCCCAATAATTACCACCATAGTGCTTTATTGTCCTCCTTTGCTGTGGGGTGTCTTAATAATGAATTTCTTTTCAGGTGCTGGAGTCTGTTTCTAAAGATGTTGGGTTCAACATAGAAATAAAATGGATCTCCCAGCAAAGGGTAAGTAAGCATACGTGTGATTTACTTTGACTTTCTCATGGCTAAAGCTTGTGATTTGATGTGACAATTTATGAGCTGCAAAGGCATCATTTTTGAAGGTTTATGTGCCTTTTTTTTTTTTTGTATATAATGCATTTTTAAAACTGGGGGATATGATAGCACCACTCCAACGAATGAACAAACTTAACTCTTAAAATGCTAGAAAGTATTTATAGGACTGAGTTCATAATGCAGCTCAGACTGCTTTTGGTAGGAGACTCTTTAAAGTCAACAGATCACAACAGGGCAGGCAGGAAAGTGCCAGGAAATTCAACCTCTCCTGGCCCAGTGCAGGAGCAGCTACAACATGGTGCAGTAGTGCAAGCTGCTGTTTCCTCCTAGTCAGCAGGACTGCAGACTCAGCTGGACTGTGTAGCACTCAGTCCAGAGGGAAATGGTTGTAAAGGCTGGGATTGGAAGCCTGGAGTGGGGGAAGGAAGCTAAGGAGAGCGGTAGGTGGTAGTCTGTGTGCTAGAAATAACAACAGAGAGTAGCTGCTATAATTATTGGTCTTCAGGGAATTTCTTTGTCTTTTTGGAATTACAACAGGCTTCCTAGAATGCATTCCTTGTGATGGGGAGACAGGGGGTTTTCAGTGAATCTTACTGCTGTGAGAATTTGGCTGCACCTCACAGGCTGTCAGTCCTGGAGAGCTGTAACCAGCACTCAGCAGAGTGAAGGACTGACTTCCGCATTCACGCTGGCCAGCTGAATTCTAACTTTGCTCAGGTGGAATGAGAGAGCATTGCTGGTTAAAATGATTTTAGTAAGCATTAATTTAAGTGACTCCAACTTGTGCTTTCTTTTTCTAGGATGGACAATGGGATGGCAACTTGTCAACTTACTTTGACATGAACCTTTTTCTAGATATTATTTTGAAAACTGTTTTGATGAACGCTGGAGGAAGAAGAATTGTGTTTTCTTCTTTTCATGCAGATATTTGTACAATGTAAGTTCAGAAGAGAGAAACAATGTACTTTGTTTTTTAAATTTATTTTTATTTGGTGACATTTGCTTTGTACGTAAAAATACACACCAGAAAATAAATAACAGGTCTTTTACTTAGACATAAACTTTGGGTGCCAGAATAGTTGGGAACTGAGACCACTTTCCCATCTGAAATGAGCCAAAAATAAAATTGGAGAACAAAGTCATAGTGGATGTTTTTGTCAAGTGCCTTCCTGGATGCTTCATTCTTTTTTTGCACAACAAAAAAGGTCATGGTTTCTTCTGGTATCCCAGAAGTTTTTTGAGTCATACTTGAGGGGTGTGCAAGCCTAACTTAGGAACCAAATCATCGTGTTAGAGTGTCCAACTTGAAAATTCCATTAGTAAGGTTAGGGGCTGTATATTACCACGTTTAGAAATTCTTATCATGGATCTTCTTGATTATCATGAATCTAATGTCCATCTGAAAAGAAAGTTACAGAATTAAATGGCCTTCAGGGATTTTATGTAAACATTTTGAGGATGTGGGGCTGAGTTCAACATCAGGTCTTGCTTCCCTTAACCTGTGTGTTAATCTCCAGTAGTGGCAAAAGGAATCAGTTGAGCAGTTTGTCACACAGTTTGATGCCAAACTGTGGGACCATCTCCTTGCACCGGCTAGGAACTAGAAGAACACGCAGGAAAGAGAGGAGTTCCCCTCCAAACAGTGAGATCAAAGTTCCCTGCTTTTTATTTTTGCACTTTAATTTTTTCATTTGCTACTTGTGCGCTTTGTTCCTGGCAGGATCCGGCATAAGCAAAACAAGTATCCTGTGTTATTTCTCACCCAAGGGGAATCTAAACTCTATCCAGAGCTTATGGATCTCAGATCTCGCACAACTCCGATTGCCATTAACTTTGCACAGTTTGAAAACTTGCTGGTAAGATGACAAGCTAAAATCAAACTAAATTATTACTGCTTGTTTTCAATCTATGGTTTTGACACTAATGCTTTGGATTGCAACTAACTTCATAAAACAGATACGCTGATGTTGGGTAACTGCCAAAATAATGTCCATCATTTCACATGGTTTTTAATACAGCGTTTGAAAAATAGCACTGTAAATAAATTCTCTAATTGTAGTAAATAATTAGTTTTTGTTATGGATGAAATGGTCAGGAGCTGCCAGTGCCAAAAGATTAAAAAAGCTGATATAAGTGTTTCAGAAACGTGGGTTTTAATTGAAGTCTTTTGTATTTCAGGGAATTAACGTGCACTCTGAAGATCTGCTGAGGAATCCAGCGTTTATTAAACGGGCCATATCCAAAGGCCTGGTTATTTTTTCATGGGGTGATGATGCAAATGACCCGGATAACAGGAAGAAGTTGAGAGAATATGGTGTTCATGGGCTAATATATGACAGGTACTTAGTTGTGGCTTTTTAAGATAATAATCATAATCACCACCATCATCAAGCTTAGAAACTGTTGTATCTTGATTCTGGTGAAATTTCATGTTGCTTCTTGGTTGACTGGTTACAGAAAGTACAAGAAGCCCTAAACCTAGGTCAAGAGCAAGTCTAACACCAATTCCCACTCTTTCAGCTGTATTTATGAAGCAAAATAACTTTTGTTTTTCCTGAGATTAACATAAATGTAATTTGATTCTTAGAAGAATTAGTGCATGGCATACACGTTTAAGCTGCTACTAACATTCATGATAGTAATTTTTAAGTTATGTACATGATACGGTGAGGAAAATGTTATTAAATTGTTTGACTGAAAGTTTCAGCATTCTGCATTGAGCTGTGGGAATAGTTAACACAACTGAAACAAATGATCTTAATTGTTGCCAACATTCTGTTGTGTCTCAAAGCTGTGAATTCACCATTTTTCCTGTTAAAATTAGTTTGGAGTGGCTCGAGGGCAAACTGCCACACTAGTCACTTCAGAAGGTAGCTGTTACATCCAAAAATTCAGGTAGCAACATCAGAGCACTGTGTTAAATATTTGAACAAAAGTGGTGTTGTGTTATTTGGTTGCTTACAAAACCCCAAAGTTTTAGCTCTTTGAAGATATGAAATTCATCATTATGAGATGAAGTTTAATTTGAGAAGCTGTATTTAAATCAGAATTTCTAATAGATAAGAAAGAATTTGTAATTGGGAAAGCATTGAGTGTAACTGAAGTTTCAAATTACAGAAGGCTTTCAAACTTTCTGCTTTAGCAAGAGTATTGCTTTTTATATTGTTTTACCTGAAAAAAAAAAAAACCAACAACCAAACAAAAAAAACGAAGGGGGATCAATAATTGTCAAAGGCTCTGTTTTGTAAAGTGAAAACTGAGAGTCCATTTAACCATGTCTAGAGGCAAGAAACCAAATATGTTTACTCTTAGAGTTCTAGGCTCTCAGTGTGAAAAAACAGTTAACTCTCATCAATCTGTTGTTGACTGCTGAGAGTCCTTTCAGAGTGGTGGGTCCATTGCTTCTCAGGTTTGCCAGAGGTCCCACTTCTTGTGCTGTACAGAATTGTCTCCTATTCACTGGCAGCACAAAAAGAATAACTAGATTTTTACAGTGGGGATCAGCTTCAGACTGAAGACATTGACACACAAGTCCTCTTTCCTGCTACAGCAGTGCTGTGTGCTGTACCTCTGCTGCAGCTCAGGACTGGGGCCCCCTTCAGTCAATGAAAAATACCCCTGGACTAGGATGCAGGTGAAACAATCCTCTAACTACGTAGTGTGCAATCATGGGGTAATGGAATTTTATTCTGTGGTATGCATAAGTCACAGCGATAGGTTATTGGTGGGGTGTTTTAATCAAATGCTGCTGCATCAAGTGTTCTTAAAATGTCTGTTTGTCTCATGTCTACTAATGCAGCCTTCCAGAGTTGTTAATTACTCCTTGTGCAATAGATACTCACTACCATGGTGAAACAGCAAAGCAGCCTAATTTCTGACTTCATGTTGCTTTCATTGTTTTAGATACTCAACGCTGCTTAAATGTTGTGGCGTTTATGTCAAGGCTGCAAGTCAGCTGCATGTCACCTCATGTGTCCTTTTGTACTGTTTGGTGTGATTTTAGTTGTGGCAGGATAGTAGAACACCTTTTATCTCACCTTTTGGTAACCAGCCAATTTGTCAGAAGGCTGAATTCCCTTGTGAATTTAACTGGACAAAAAATGCTTAACCTTCCTGCACTGTTTAGATCATCTGGATACTTTATAGTGTTCATCTCTCCTCTTGCTGGCTGCCTCCTCTATCACTTCCACTTCAACATCTTCCCATTTTTTGGAGAGGAACCCCAAAATTAGTATTAACTCCAAAGCTGTTATTGCAGGCTTGTAAAGTGTAATTTCTAAATGTCATTTCCTTTGTGTTTTTTTGTAGGCCAAAACAAATAATGGAATGTCCCTTTGCAATTCTTAATTACTTCTCAGGATTTCCTAATTGTCTGAATAAAGTTAAATTCAATCCTAATACAGGTCTTAGAAGGAATATGACACCTTCTGAAAGTGGCGTCATACGTCTCAAGGTGGACATTTTGAAATGCAGGTGGTACCTGCAAGTCCAGAATGTGGGAATGTAAAACCTGGCAGCAAATGTTCCCACTCACAGCTGGAGCTGCTGGATAAAGAGGCAGCTTTTCAGATCATTTGAGACTTGAAGAGTTTAAATATTGTTAAGAGTTTAAATAGGTATGGTGTCAGCATCCATATTCTGTGCTATTCGAAGTTAATAAAGAAATAAATTTAAATTTAAAGAGCAGAACTCGAGAGAGAGAGATGTACATGACTGTTCCAAGGCCTAGAAACAAGTAGGGACTGCAGTAATCTGTTTTAGTGTAAAGCCAGTTCATGCTATCATTGTGTCTTCCAGAATTTTTCCAGGGTGGATTTAAGATGGTGCTTCTTCCATGGTTTCTGCAGAATTTTTGTTCTCTGGATTTATGGCCACGTCCAGATATTTATCAAATATGGTGGTTTTTGTTGCTGTTTACTAAACCTTTACTTACACCATCTCAAGTGCTAATTATCTGAGTAATTTAGGAAGTGAATAGAGGAATTCTGTTGAATTTTAGGTTGCTTGTACGTGGCCCTGAGTTACTGTGTGCAGTAGTTATTTCTGAGATTATGAACTGTGTGCGTAGAGATTATTTCTGTAAGCTATTTTCTCCAAACTTTAATCATCCATGTAGAATTGACCAAAACACTGTAGCCAGTTGTGAAGATGGCAGAAAAACTGTGTCCTGAATGCCAAAAGTTGGGGATACCAAGCACTGGGAAAAAAAAAAATTCAGGTAGGGGGGTCTGGCTTGGCTTTGCATGGAGAAAAGCTGCAAGACTAAATCTGGGAAGCTTACAAATGCCAACAGAGGAAAGAACACAAATGCACTCCCTGCCCCCCATCCAGGCCTTTCTCCACTTGGGCTGCAGATTATCGACTACACCCAAAGTCATTAATCCAAACAGATGTTCTGGTGCAGTTGCTGGGATGATATTCTACTGTTCAACTACCACTCATCTCAGTGTTTAACCAAATTACTTGTATTAAAAGGGCAACCTCTACAGGAAGGTGCCATGTCTGCCTTCAGGCTTTTATTTGGGCCCTTACACAGGAAAGTACTTCATGTGCATGACTGGGTATCTTCTGTCTGCACAGAAATCTCATCCTTAAAATGCTTTATTAGTCCGATGTTGAGATTTTAATTAGAGAAGAAACGTCAACCTATTGTGGTGTTGGTGAAAATGCTGAATTTTAAAGTGGGATTTCTGAGGTGATTTATCTGGTATTTTTCTCCTGGATAGGCTTTGTAAACAGTCCAGGAAGTATTTCTATACTTGAATATCCTTAACTCAGTAAGAACAATGCAGCCTTGTGTTTTTACACCTGCTGGCTGTATATTAAATACCAACGTGGAGAGGGATTGGGTGCTAGCTTACACTTGCATCATCTTTTCTCATTCACTTTACATGATCTGAAATTTCTTTGTTGAATAATCCACAGAACTGCATAAAAACACTAAGTCAGTACTTCTCGAATGTGGATGCTGAGAGCTTTTCCATGAGAGCTTTGTCCAAACTCTACAGTTCCTTAGGCTGCATGTTGCATTTGCAGGCAAAAGCTGTGCTTGATTGGTATTAGTAACTTCCCAACGTTTACACAAATTTAGCTGGCAGTCAAGGCAAAAGCATTTTCAACACTTCTCAAAAGCAGAAGACTGCTGAAATCTGGGCTGCCCTGTTTGCCTGATGCTGCATGTTACTTAAATAACAGCATGGATATGTGTAGGAAGGGTAGTATTAGTTGCTTTATAATCTACTCAGTGATTGAATTAAGATGTTGTGCAATGACAGTCTAAGGCTTCCCTATTTTGTGAATTGCAAAGTAAACTCAAGTTTTCCTTGAGATCTAAAGAAAAGCGAAAAGCTTTAATCAAAAGCTTCAGAAAATCTTTTGAGCGTGAAAACAGTACTTCAGTGCTGCTGCCTCTTGTCTTGTATGTGTTTTCAGAGGTTGCAGAACACCTGGCAGGAGCCAAACACATCAGTGTTACACCCCCTGCATAGCCCTGCAACGTCCTGCAAGACTTTTGTAGAAGGCACTTACTTAAAGTAATGTTTGAAGGACTTCTCAGTCTTCTGCAGGGCTTGCTTATTGATGGGAGGTTAGATGGAAAAACTTTGGTGCATAGTTACATAAAAATAATTGTCCTGTTGAAGAATGAAGGATAGGGAAATGAGAGTTTATTCCTTATCTTTATAGTGATGTTGGAAATAATTAGAGAAGTCCCAGAGCTGTGTTTCTGCAAACTGGTGGTGTACTTTTGTGGACCCAAACAAAAAGTAGGGTCAAGAAATTCTGAGGTACAAGTGTAGCTATGCTTTGAGTTGCCTTCTCTGCCTTTGGTTTAAAAGACACCGTTTCACACATTGGAGTGAACTGGCTCTAGTGGACAGTTTGAGAGGAGCTTGGAGGCTTGAATTCATCCAGAATCTCAATTGAAAAGAATTTAGAATGAAGCAGGAATTACAGAATTTATACTTGTTGTAGTAAAGAACTAATAATGAAATACTTGCCAGAAGCTGCTTAGAAACATGCTTAGATGTGTTCTAGGAACAAGGGGCTTAGAAGAACCATGCCTTTGCTGTTCCAGTGTCTAAGTGATGGGAAGGACTTCAGATTCTTAGTTCCTAAAGTGTTTTTTGTATAGAAAACTACCTTCAAGTGTCAGTGTTTTGTCTGGAATTCACAGGGAAATTTGTAACGTGTCAGCTGACTCAACTGAAGAAAGCACAGGTAGGAAGGAAGGAAGGTAGAGCTTTTATTTTGCAGAAAGCTTTTATTAGGCAAATTTGGGTCTTATCTTAGGCCTATAATGGATTGTAAGAGCTGTGCAAGTAATTTAAATGCTGTGCATTCTGTTTGAATTTCATCAAACTGGAGAGCATCTATCCTCACTTCCAGGAGTTTCTTCACAGAAATTGTCCTCGGTCTTACTGTGATCCATATTAGTATTTCCTGTGGAAGTGTTTCCTTTCTTGAATCCCATTATGGTACCAGTCTTCGAGCTGCATGTTGGTTTTGGTGTCTTGGAGTTGCCAGCAGTTCACAAGTTGTCTTGTCAGGGTAAAAGGGCACCTTGCACTCTCTCACATCAGCACTGCATTGTTTTGATTGTGGTGTTGGTTCCTTTTGGGCATATTTTGAAAATGTGTGAGAGACAAAGGATGATGAAATAAAACCGGACTACTTTCTTGAAGGAATCATAAATGAAGCATGAGCATTCTTAAAAGACCAAGGCAGAAGCCATGGTAATTTTTTTGCAGAAGTTTTCATTTGAAGGAGACAAACCTGCAGCAGCTAAGTAAGAGCAACTGGATGCCAGGATTAAAATTTTGGATATAAACCTGCTGATATTAGAAATGAATGTTGGGAAATCAGGACATATCCTTGTCCTGGCAAGGCACAAAGTTAATTTCTGGGCATAGAGCAGCAATAGGGGATACACATCATAAAGTCACCCCAAGACACCTTGTCACAATAGGTGTTGTACCAAAGTTAGGTTACAGGAGCACCAATGTTTTTGCTTTATAATGAATTACACCAGAATAGTGTTTGAGTTGTGCTCAGTGCTTACACTGTCACTCAAAATGTGGTTTGGATTTGGACAATCTGCTATGATGTTGACATTTCAAATCCTGCAGCTTTGTTTTTGTGTGTGAAAACAAGAAAGTGAGTGGTTAATTTGCATTAGGTGTGGAGAGAGGTCAGATTTTCTGTTTTTCACTCTTCACTTAATGTTGTGGTAATTATGGTAATTTAAAAAAGAAGAAGTTCTGAACTGGGGGGAGGTGAAATACTTCTTGAAACAGTAAGTGTACACTCCGTGCAATATTATGTACAAGCAGTATAGCACAGTCTGTTCAAATAATCTCAGGGCTCTGAAATTCCTTATGCTTTGAGCTTTGAAGCCTGGAACACTGCTCTTATTCCGCTGCTTTGTGCCACCTGTAAAATGACTTTTGTCAGGAGACCAAGTGAGTATATGCCGGTAGGTTTTTAGTATACCCAGTGAAATACTAACTCGTCTGTGTAAAGGGAATACCATTTTATGTTGCAAGATGAGCACCAAAACTTAAGGTACTTGCCTCAAACAAACTGTCTTTGGGACCTAATGTTACTCTGTTACAGAAAAAAACCCCAGGTGCTTCATCTGGTTTACATTTCTGTGAACTGCTAGTTTATAGTGATCAGTGTTTTTGCTTTTCTCATTTATTCAGGATATACGACTCAAATCCTGAACAGCCAAATATATTCCAGGTGGAGCAGCTGGAACGTCTCAAGAAAGAACTGCCAGAGTTGAAAAGCTGTGTGTGTCCCCCAGTTAGCCACTTCAAATCCATAGCTCCATGTAAATGCCATCATAGTTACCTGGAAGAGAAAGCTGTAGATAACTTGAAGAGCGTTCAGATGCAAAAGGACTAATTTTAGGCAGAATGCTGTTTTGTATCTATAGATTTTTCACCATTGGAGTAGTTCTGTCTATGCTTTCAGGTTGGTTTGTTTTAATTTTAAGTCTTCAAATAGCAATAACTGTGTTCTTCCTAACAGTACTTAGTAAAATTTCAAACAATGTTAAAATATTCAGCCAGTTATAGTTATTGTTCCAATTTACAGATGCAGTTTTAACTTCTTCCTCAAATCGTCTCAAATCTTGAAAAAGAAAATTGTCACTAGTACTTTTAAAAGACAAAAATTAATTAAGCAGTCTCAGTAGTGAAAGCTCAGAAACTAAATTGTAGAGGAATTACAGTAATCTGATATTGAATATGCTGAAAATTTGTTTTATATTTGATTTTATGTACAGGCTGACAAGCTGTAGCATTTGTCCGACAGCAGGGAATTAAGAGAGTGATTTTAAGATACATATAAATAGATCTGGCCTATAAAAAGATCTGAACGAATTGGTACCTCATGTATATGTATTTGCACTGGTAGATCCACCTGTACAAAGCTTCGTGCCATTTTAAAGCATTTATTTATTTTTTAGTAAACTGCAGCTCGTTTTTCCCCACTTCGTTGGACATTCAGGCTGCTGCCTTTTGTTTCCTCAGCTCTCAGTTCAGTGGTACAGTGCCTGTGTACAGCAATCAAGGGGGAACCACGAGTACAGGTTTTTCATTAGTCGCACACAGGCCTGCTAAACTTTAAAAATGTTGCTAATAATCATCACAGAATTACAGGAGTATCTTCAGTGGTCGAGAATCTTTTTTGCACAGTAACCTTAATGGACAGAATATGTACCCTGCACAAACTCTGCAAAATGCATGCTTTATCTATTAAGCATGAAATTTAGGTGTTTGCTGAGGTCCTTGCATCTTTATGGTGCTAGTTATGTGTGAAGGGTGCAAGGACCAACTCAACAACTTAATCTCCTTTGCCTGAGAAACCACAAGCCTGTTACTCACAAACGTTTGGAGAAGAGGCTACACCATATGTGGTTTGTCTTACTTACATAATGCAAGCTACTGGCTTTTGTATTTTGCAAGATTTTTGGCTTTTACCATGGAGCAAGAATCACAAATGTACTGAATTCAGATAATCAGTATTCTGTTGGCTGGTATCTATCCTCTGTAATTTATTACAAAGTCATAGTTTAGAGTTCTTAATAGATAAGTATGCATGTCCTTTCTCCTCCCGACGTTGCAGGTCATGCCGACAAACAGCTGTAACTTTCTACTGAAGTGTTAATGTATAATAAGAATGGAAAATATTTATTTTTTTTCTCTTGTAAATTGACAATGAAAACAATAGTATGTACTATATTCTTTATATACAGTCATTGCTACATATAGAACTGATTGTACAAAGAGTAAAGCCATTGCAAGTAAGTGCTTGAGCCTGCACTGCTGAGCAGTTTGAAACAGCTTGTTTTGACTTGTGCATTTTAGTATTTAAAGTTTTGTTTGTCCTGCACAAACAGCACAGTAGTGATTAGGTATCTGGAAACCTTCTTTTATTAAAAAAAAAAAAACAAACAAAAATGCAGAACAACCCTAAACCAAAATTGGAAGTGTGTGAGCTGTGTTTTTGAGAAGGGGAGGGGGCACTGAACCAGAATCTTGGCATCAGGAACCTGTGGCTGTTACTTGATACATTCCTCACCTCTGTGATTAATTCTTAATTTTTTTTCTTAATTTTTTCCCCTCATTTGTGTACCCTGCGGGATCCTCTTGACAGGTGTTGAGGGCTTTGCCAACTGATACTCAACTCCTAGCAGAGTTGGTGTCACGGCTTGTGAAAGCTGGGCAGCGCATCCACAGGGATGCTGAGCGTGGCACCTGCTCTGTGTGAAGGTGGTGCAGAAGTTGTGCTCTGTGTGAAGCACCCTCTCAGACTAATCCCAATGAGATGCTCAGTGGGGCTTAGGCACCCTTAAAAATCTTATTTCCCAGCCTTCAGTGCTCAGGGAATAGCATTTGCCTGTTCTGTTTGAGGGGAGTGGGAATAAATACACCCACTGTGATGATTTTACAGGACAGTTTTGAGCAGTGTTAGTTGTTGGTGTTTTCTTGCTGACTCCCTTATTTCTGAGTAAGTTGTGTCAGCAGCTTCCTCCAGGCCTGAGGAGCTCCAACAGCTCTCCTGCTGTGCCAGTTCTTGGAGCTGAGCTCATGGCTCGGCCGCTCTGAGCAGCTGTTCTGCCACAGCCACTGGCATTGCAGCCGGGATAGAGGCAACCAAAGAGCAGGAATTTGGGATCTGGCAGGGGATCTGCTTTGTAGTGCTTGTTGGAGACCAGCATCGTCTGGAGCAGAGATGGCTTTGCTCCAGCCAAGGGACCGCTACAGAATTTTAATCCAGAGATGTGTGAGTTGTAGTAGGGGAGACAGAATTTCACTCTTGATTTTGGAACGTTTCCTTTTGGCCCACCCAAAGACTGGGCTCTACATCTCTGATCTTGGTTGCTGAACGACACTCCCACTGTATGCCATAGCTGCCGTGGGCAATGAGTAAGGACTGCTCCAGTCATGATCTCCTGATGCAGCAATCAGCCGACAGCTCTGCTGCCCTGGAAGACATCTGGGATGGGTAGAACTCAATCATGGACTACATGAACTCTACAGACACCTCGGAGGGACAGCCACTGGCTGTGGAAATGATGCCTGTGCTTGTGTGTATTTATAGAAGTGTGTGTGTGCAGTTGGAAGGTGTGGGAGCTGGGTGTGACAGAGCTGGTGTAGAATAAAGGGTGGAGAATGTCCTGGTTTCGGCCAAGGACAGGGTTCATTTCTGGTCACAGTAGGTGCCACCTGAGAAGGCCCTTGCTGGCTCCACAGGGCTGAGGGGGCATGGCCAAGACTGAGATGTCACTCAGTACCACCTCACTTCATTGCTGGGGACAGGGAGAGGGGATTCTTTGGTTTTTGAGAGGAAGGGAGTGGCTTCCAGTCAGAAACACGTGCGGGGATGGGCAGATCGGGGTTGGGTGCTGTGGTCACATCGGGCCAGGCTCTGCAATGAGCATTTTGCATGTGAATCGCCCTTCCCTTTTGTACTCTTTTGTTACTAATATTGTTGCTGTTACTGTTTCTTTGTCTCATTGCTGTTTCCACTAAATGGGTCTTGGCCTTTTGTGCCTCCAGTTCTCCCTGGCCACCCCTTGGGGGAGAAGAGAAGCCAAGGGCGTGGCACTGTGATTTGGAGTCTCGGGGAAAGAACTGAATTGGGGAGCACCATTCCTAAAGGGAGTGGAGCACCACTGCCCAAAGAAGTGAGGGCAAGTCCTTGGCACCATCAGGGAACCTGCTCCCCTGCCCTGAGGACTCTCTGCTGCCCACAGTCCCTGCAGGGTGCCGAGGCTGTGGGGAGGGACAGGGGGCAGTTAAGGTAATCCCAGCCTTGTGGCCGTGTCCAGGTTGTTGGTAAACCTTACAGGCAGCCAGGTCCCGGCAGGGAGTACAAGGACCTGCTCCCTTCCTGAATCCTGTGCTAGCCTGGCACAAGGATGAAGGCAGTCCCCCAGTGTCGTGGTTTAGGAGTGGTATTCCCCAACTGAATATTCCCCTTCCACGAGGCACTGACACACTGTTGCCTCCCCTGCAGAGGAGGGATGAACAGGAGAGTTGAAGACACAAAGGGCAAAAGACCACGAGTTAAGAACATTTCACTGGAAACAGCACTGGAATAAGAAAAATGAACAGTAGGGAACAGACATTACCCAACTGCTCCCTCTGCCACACTCAACGGGAGCTGTCCCTGGAAAAATGACATGAGGTGGTACAGAACAGCCTCTGGGTCCTGGCCGTGTCCCCTTCTGGCTACTGCAAAAATTAACCCTGTCCTTGCCAGAACCAGGACATTCTCCACCCCTTACTCCATACCATCTATGTCATGCCCAGATCCTACATGTTCCAGCCATATGCAGATATATATTTATAAATATAAACACACAAACATAGGTATCATTTCCATAGTCAATGGCCATCCCTCCAAGGTGTCTGTTTAGTTCATTCAGTCCATGACTGAGTTTTCTGTGTCCTGGATGTCTTCTAGGTCAGGAGAGCTGGTGTGTTATGAGATGCAGTGGCAGTTTCCACCTAGGAGATTTGGATGCTACCTCCAAAATTTCTCCAAATAACTGGGGATTCACATACTTCATAATCACATAGATCTTGTATCTTAACTAAAAACACGCAGCAAAACTCTTGGTCGCAGCAAGTGGCAGCTGGGAAAACTCTTGCTGGCTCCACCTTTGTCTCACACCCCTGGAATTACACCCCACATCCTGGAGTTTTGTGCTTTCCTTCTCAGCTGCATCCATCATATCAGTCTCCCAGAGCCCAGCTTCAAGGCTTCAAACAGCCAGCAACTTCTTCCATGCAGATCTTAGAAACAAAAGCCAGCACTGGCTTTCCCCTTCCCCTTGCAGCCTATAAACTGCACCACATGCAGGTCTTTGCTCTTTCTGTTTGCTGTATGGACCCTCAGATTCTCTCACAGAATCTATGTCCAAAATTAAAAAAAAAAACAACAAACCAGCAGCTGCTCCCGCAGAAAAGGTCCTGGAAGAAAGGGCCAGTGCTGGACTACACCTTTCTTTTGTAACCTATAAACTGCACTGAGATTACTCACTTTCCCTTCTTCCCTCTCACAGAGCCAGCATCCAAACCTGAAGCCCTTCCCTAACTGCTCCCACAGTAAAGGTGCCAGGAGAAAAAAGATGTTGGCTTTTACCTTCCCACTGTCACCATTCAGAGCTCCACCCATTATCCCTGTGTACTTCCTGGACAATTAAATGTACCCTGACACTGCCTCAGAAACCCAAAGGGCCGATCTGAAGTCAGAAATGCCTAGAGACTGCTGGCAAACAAAATGTGCCAGGACAAAAAGAAATGCATTTATTTTGGAAGGCAAACAGCTATCCCCGGTGTTCCTGCTGCAGACAAGAGGCTGCCCAGGGGAGGTAAAGGCCAGCAACAGCTTTCTTTCGTGGCACTTCCCGTGTGGGAGCAATCCACTCCCGGGAGCCCTGCACCAAAATTTGGATACTGCCTCTAGTGCTGAATACATCCACCAGGGACTGCTCTAACACCGAAGTTCTCGGGAAAGAGCTGTTGCTGGTTCATACCTGCCCGGGACAGCATCTCCTGCACCACCAGCAGTGGGGTGAGGTGCTTTCCTTAGCAAATAAAGGCATCCTCATCCTCTTTCTGGAGCTCACCTCCAAAACTGGGGGTATTTGGATACCAGCTCCAAAACTGTGTATGTCCAGGGATCTCTTTCAGAGAAAACTTTCCAGAATAGAAAGCTCTTACTGGTTTACACCTCCCCAGGGAACCCCGTCATGTTCTCCTTTTCTTTCAGGTGGCCAGCACCTGACAAGGACAAGGATGAACCAATGACTGCTTTATTTAAGTCGATGATGACACCGGTAAGATGAAAATGTAAAAAGACAAAAATGCAAAACGACAGTCTGATCAGAACTATTTACTGCACAATGAAACTGCTAATGCAGCGCTCTGCTTATTGCACCAGCAACATAGCTAGCTTAGTAACTTATCGAATGGGGGTTGATGTTGCTCACCCATGTCACTGGCCGTGGGCAAGTCTCCCACTCAGCCTCCAGAGGTGGCCCCGAGGGGTGTCCCCGCCCAAGGGAAGGATCTTCATGCATCTAAAGGAGATATGCTGGGAAAACTGGGACTGACCTTTTACAGAATGAAGAGGTTGATTGTCCTGTAACCTTTAGATCCTGTGCTGTCCTACCTGCTTAGCAGAACATGTTTATTTTTGAGTCAGATGTTACTCTTTGGTTCCTTCTGCTCAAAACTTCAGTCTCTCACTTCCCTACCAGCTCTTTCACGTCCCTGTTGATGCCCACCTCAGTCGGGAAGAACACCCTCGTGAAGGGTCTAATTTAAGAGACTTTGGTCAAGCTGGTCTCAGCATTCTTCACCACTGAACCCAGTGTTCTACTAAACCCCGTTTCTTAATCCATCACCAAAAATTTGTAGATAAGACAAAGAAGGGGTTCTTCAAAGCTGGTTTTATACATTATGTGCAGCTGTGCCACCTTAGGGCACATGGAATCTCACTAGAGAAGTAGGAAATCAGATGCAGCAAAATCACACTTCCCCTTTGAAGAAGTCATGAGGGTCAGCACGGACTCTGCATTTATGTGAGAAAAGGCCTCTAGAAGAAGAGAAACGTGGCATTATCCACTTAAATGTTCTTGCTTTCTTGCTTCAATGGACTGAAAATAATAGAGCTCAAGGTGTGGGTAAGAGGCATCCATCCCACCCCTTCGCTACCCCACCAGCACTGGGGTTCTGTGCTTGCTCTGCCACGTAGCCCTGCCCCTCACTTGATCTGCTTATTAAAAGCATTTGCCCAGTTTTTCTGGTGTTGCAGCCTCCTCCACTCACCTGCCCCACTGCTTTCTCCAGGGGACAGTTTTTACACTGTCTTCCTTTCTTGCACTTCCTTGCACCTTTTGGCCTCAGCTTCTGGAGTTATGTGATTTTTGCTGGGTACCCAAGTGAGTGTGTTACAAAGAAGTAAATATTCCATATTAAGGAGGAGGGGAATGACTTGCTCCCACGGACTACAGACAAAAAAGAAAAATAAAAAAAAAAGCCAAGTGGCTTGGGAAGTCTCACCATTTTAGGTCGTTTGTGTTGCCTTGGCATTTCCCATCTCCTTCTGAGATGATGGAGGTGGTTTGCCCTGCAGTTTGATTGCCCTCATCCCTGGATGTCTGTGGGACATCTCTAGGTCCCACTGTTTGCCCCACGTCACATCCTGGCCTGCCTTGGCCACCAGCCACCCTCACGTCCTCTGCTGTGACCGCCTCAGGGCTGCGGGGGCCACGCTGGCTCGCTGTGCCCATGAAAGGGGACGCGAGGCTGCCCAGGAGGATGGGCACAGGTGTCCCCTGCTGCCCTCGGCTGTGGCTGCAGTGCCACCCGCCCCTGCCCGGGGACCTGCCTGGCGCGCTCAGCCTGTGTGGGGACGGCCCGGGGGCTGCTCCTGCATCTCCCGAGCACTTCCCATGTGACTCCAGGTCACAGGGTTTGGCCACACCTGTGCCACTCATAGCTGTCTTCACCTGTCAGCAGGAAGCAGGGAGGAAAGGCACCAGAGCAGGAAGGGGAGGAAAGGAGGAAGAAACGAGAGCAGGAAGGGGAGGAAAGGAGGAACAGAGAGAGGGAGAGGTAAGGAGGCTGCACTTAGCAGTGAGGTGCAGAGCGGCCGATCATCACCGTGCCAGAGGCTTCCGATGTCCTCCTCAACCACCACCAGCTCTTTGCCCAGCGGCCTGGCGGTCCTGACGACCTTCCCAGATGTGCTCTTCATCCCTGAAATCGTGAGTGCTGACTTTTCCCTGGGGGAGGGCCACAGCTAGCACAGCTCACGCTGCAGGTGTCGGAGGGGTGACACTCGTCCCCAGACACGTGGCTCAGGACCCGCGCCAGGTCCCTGAGCCATGAGGGGCTGGGGGCAGCTCCTCATCGGAGAAAACCACAGGGCCTGAGGCTCTGAAGCTCCCCTTTAATCTGCAATGGGATTTTCCTGGTGCCTTTGAAAAACTATTGTATTCTCCTGCCTAAAAAAATGGCAGGGGTTGCTGGTGGGCTTAAAGTTGGCTGCCAAATCGAGCTGGGTAATTTACTGGAAGATGACTTTAGCCAATAGAACAGGCAGAGGATGAGCTGCTTGCTTAGAGCGGGGGATTAGGGCGAGCTGTGGGAATTGTTTGCAGCAGCAAAGAGCCCGGTCAGCCGAGGCTGTGCTGCTCGAGTGCCGCATTCCTGAGCCGCCCGTGAGGAGCTGGACCTGGGCGGGCGGGTGAGGGAACGGTGAGCAAAGGGTGAGCAAACAGCTTGTAACTTCTTTGCACGCTGTAACTTCATTGAGCAGAAAGAGATCATAATCTTAATGGTCAAAAGCAGTTGCTGTGAGCAGGGGCTAAAAGGTAAAAAGGCTCAACTTGAACCTTTTCCCGGTGTCCTCTGCCCCACTCATGAAATGTGCTCTTCTCACAAGAGTTGGGGAGGCTTTTTTCCAAATTCTGAGCACTTTGGTTCAGCACTGAAAGCTCTGGCTGAGCATTGTAGGATGGCATTCAGATTATTTCATGCTAAAAACTTCAGCTTTGTCATCTGGCACCAGATCCTTTCCTGTCACCCAGCTTGGTCCACACTCCTGGGATTTATGGCATTTCCTTCTTTCTCCTGGTGATAACAACGCAGCAAAGAGGATGTAGAGAAAGGCTTTGCTTCAGCCCCTCCAGTCATGCTCTGGGGACTTGGACTCTGCCTGAAAGCAAGGCCCAGGTTTCCTGCAGCTACAGGAAGGAGGATATTTAAGTCCCTGTGGAGGTTTTGGCTGGGCAGATGTTTTCCAGCCACCCCTGCCATGAGTTGTGTTAGCCCTGGTGCTGAGCCTGCTGTTGGCCTCGGCGTGCTTATTCCCCTTGGACCGTTTGTTTGCAATCCCTGTCTCCAGGGGGTTTGGCAGGGCAGCTTGCTGAAATGAGCACCCTATCCTTGGGTTTGGCCAAGATCTGGAAATGTGCATCCCGAAGGCCCAGGAACCACCCAGGAAGGAGGAATGCTGCACGGCTGGATTTCTCCATCTCTGGGAAGACTCTGGGCCGTGCAGTTGTATGACCTCTGCTGTGTACAAAGGAGGTGGCTGCCTTGAATCACAGCATTCAGAGGGACAAAGAGTTTCTCATTCCTTAGTGGAATCTCAGGTTGCCTACCATGGGCCAAGTTGATAGCAACAAAACAAAAGAAAACAAAACAAAACAGAATTGGCATTTTAAATACTAAGACAGTTGTGAAATTTTCAGAAGATCCTACCTGCAGCTCAGATGATTGCCACATCTGCGTGGGCTGGTTAAGAGCTACCATTTTTAATCTGTGAGTGTAATTCTTGTAATCTATTGAATTTGAAGCACTTTCTGCACACGTGGATACCCAGACCCAGGTGGAAAAGCTGAAACAAGCTGAAAGCAGATATGTTTGCTTTGAAAAAGGCTATTTAAAGGGTAACTTTTTTTCTTAGACTGCTGTCCACATCCTGCTGTGAGTTATTGAAAGCCACCCAATCCTTCCTTGCTTTTTATGATTCTGCAGCATAAAACCAAAGTCAATAATCAAACCATGTCAAACAGACTTTTCTGAGTGAGTAACCACAGCCTGCAGGACGGAGAGATGGTGAGTGGTAGGAAGTGAGCCGTGGTAGCTCTTCCCCCAACCTCGTGTGTCACCATAACTTGTGCTTGATTTTAATGGAACAGCCATAAGGCTTTCCCCCGGGATTTTTAGCTGCAACACACTCATCGTGTCAGCACATGAGTGAATAAAAGGTCTGGGTTAGTGTTCAGGTGTCAGTCTGTGGTTGTTGCAAGAGGCACCAGAGCAGCAGCACCGTGGAAGACCCATTTTCACTCAGGCATGTGCCACATCTCAGCCACACAATCGATGTAATGTGTCAGTTTGCATAATGGCACCAGTGAACTTCCCTGCAGCTGTGGGGTGACACAAGTGCTGTAACATTTTCTGAGTTACCATAAATCAGAAACTTTCTTTCCACTTGCAAAATGCCTGGAAGGGAGTGGAAATGCCACGGTGAGTATGAGCTGGCACTTGGGTGCTGACTGGGATACACTGGCCATACAAGGATCAGAATGACCTTAGAGTCAGCCAGGCTCTCCTCCCTCTGGACGTTCGCCTGAATCCCAGGCTGGCTGGTGGTGAGGGAGAGGTCCCCCCGGTAGCACTGGTGCACACAGTGTGGGTTCAGCTGAGGAGCTCCTCACCACGGGGTGCTGCACGGACTAAAGTTTGCACGAGTCCAAGAAACAACTGGGCTGATTTGTGGCACGGAAAAGCTACTGGGCTCATTTCAGGGCAAAGGCACCCCTTGCACTCCAGACGTTCCACAGCGCTGAACACCACGCTCCCATCCTCTTGTGCTGGTGAAGGGGTGGAGCCTAGACTTAGCTGTCCCTGTGTCCCACCAGGAAACCCACAGCAAACTCCCAAGGCTGGCTGAGAAGGTCCCACCTGATCCCACACCAGCAGCTGGGACCAGGCACAGCTTGGGTTTAGCCAGTGAAGGATGACACAAAGAGCTGGAGCAGCAACACAAGCTCCCCTTCCCAAGAAGGAGCTGGGAGCCTCAGGCTTATTTTCCCTCCCCGGACAGTCAAACCTCTCCTCAGCCTGGTCTCTCCTTTCAGGGTGATATTTGCATGGGGCCTTTGTGAGGGCAGGTGTCTGTGCTGTTTGTGCAGGCGAGCTGGGTTGGACACTGCTCCTGGCACAGTCTGTGTGTGCCACACACACAGCTTTTTTTTTGTGCTGATGAAAAACACAGCAAGTTTTACTTGCAGCTAAAAATCCCGGGGGAAAGCCTTATGGCTGTTCCATTAAAATCAAGCACAAGTTATGGTGACACACGAGGTTGGGGGAAGAGCTACCACGGCTCACTTCCTACCACTCACCATCTCTCCGTCCTGCAGGCTGTGGTTACTCACTCAGAAAAGTCTGTTTGACATGGTTTGATTATTGACTTTGGTTTTATTCTGCAGACTCATAAAGACTCATCTGACACGCTGGGTGTGCAGCAAACACACTTGTCCTAAATCAGCCTCCCTGTTCATTAAAACCAGCCCCCAGAAGGGTCTGAAGCAGCCTCCTGAGCACGCTGATGTAGGGAGGGTGTGAGTGGCAGTGGCACCACGAGGCAGGGCTACAGTGGAGATTTTTTTGGGTCAGGATCAGTGGCAGATGGTCACAGCTAAATGCCCAGTTTCAAGTGGAGGCTGGGAAGAACTCATGGGCTATTGCTACGTGCCGTGCTGGTGCCAGGCGCGTGCCTGGCTTTTGGCTCTGCTCTGGCTAAGTCATTTTATCCCACGCTCACCCTGTCCCCCCCTTTGACTTGCAGATCTTCGGGGGCCTTGTGTGGATCCTGGTGGCATCCTCGAAGGTCTCCTACCCCATGCTGCAGGGCTGGGTGATGTTTGTCTCCGTGTTCTGCTTCGTCATGTCCATCTCCCTCCTGTGCCTCTACTTCTGCGGGGCTCACGGCGGCGGCGGCAGCTGCTGGGTCACCTTGGTACGTGCCTGTGACAAACCCCAGGGCCTCCCCTGCCCGGCCGTGCCCTGCAGAGCAGGGTGCTGCTGCTGCACTCCGAACTGCAGGCTGGGGACGGCTGTATGGGCGGCGTGGCCCCCCTGGAGGTGACTGTGTGATCCCTGTTCCTTAGGATGTCATCTGCCAGGAGACAGCAGCGCTGTTCTACCTCAGCGCCGCGGTGCTGGAAGCCTTCATGACCTACGGTCTTGGCCAGGGGCCCTCGACAGAGGAGTACAGGGAGAACATTGCTGCCGTGGTGAGTGCCTGGCAGGAGGGCAAGGAACGCCAGGAGGTGGCTCTGGAGTGGCCTCAAGTGCAAATCCTTATTTGCATCAACAGTTTGGGGAGGGGGGAGAGAAACCAGTCGCAGTCCCCCCATGCACGGATGTCCCCAGACACGTGAGAAACAGGGCACATCACGAGGGGTGTGCTCAGTGCTGGAATGGCACCGTGCAACGGAAAACTGACTGCCTGGTGTGTTTTTCCATCACAGGTATTTGCATTCGTGGTCACCCTGGTTTATGTGATCCACAAGGTGTTCTCACTCCTGAGATGGAAATCATCCTGAGAGCCTGAACAACCCCAGGAACGACGACTGCCATCTCCAGGCTGGGTTTGGGTTTTGTTTTTTAAAGTATATCCTATAAACAAGCAGCTTTTTATGTGGGATCTTGGTGATGAAGACAAGGAGCCTGCCAGAGAAGGGAATATCCTGGCACAATCTGTTTCCCTTCAGTCTCTTACAGGCTGGGTACAGTTTGATGCTGGGGCCCAAATAAAAAAAAAAAACCATCCAGCTTAAAAAAAAAAATAGTACAGTTGGGTTCAAAGGGCTAAAATCTCCCTGGACTGTACCTTTATGCGTCCACAGTTGTTATTGATATTAGGGGAAACGTGAACAACCAGCACTAAGGAGCACGAGTGTGAAACTGTGTCATTTTAACTGCTGGGTGCCCATGTCAGGCTGTTTCCCTCCCTAGACCCGCTGTACAAATTAATATTCTCATGCAGTTTCTGCAAATGCCTTCTCTGACTTGCGAAGGGCAATGGGGACAATATTTAGCTGGGCTCAGGAGCAGTGTGGATCATCGCAGCTCCTGAAGGGTACTGCTGAATTCTGAGGCACGACCACAGTGCCAGGAATGACCCCTGCCTTTGATCCCCCCACAAAACACAGCCTGGGAGGGGTGCAGGCTGCAGGAGAATTCTATGGGTGATCAGAATCGAATCCTCAGTGAGCAGAGGCAATCAGCTCCTGCTTTTGGTGAATGGCTACTCTCTCATACACTTCCACGCTGTCACTAATAAAGATGGGTTTGCTGTGATTGTGAGAACGGGTGAGTCCTTGCTGCTCTTTTTCCCTTTGCTGCACTCAGACACAGCCCCAGGAGCGCTGCACCCTGGCAGGGCAGTGCCACCACGGGCACTGAGTGAGTGGCTGTGTGGAGATCAGTTGCCAGCTGGGGTTAAACCATGACAAGGTATTAATTTAAATGGGGTTCAGACCCGGGAAGGGATGTTTCCAGGTGCTAGAGGTGCCTAATAAACAGCGGTACCAAATTATCCCTTCCAGCTTGTGGGGCAAAAAATGCTTCTTCCATTTTAAGTCTGAAGCTCCTAGAAAACAAGAGGTGAATAAAGTTGACTTGGAGGCCTCTCTGTTGTTTCATGTACGAGGGAACTTTTGACCTGTGACCATGGGCTTGGTTGGGAGCTTTTTAATTGCAAACTAAAGAAAACACTTACGGGGTTTTTTTCCCTCGCTGAAAACCAGCCTGACTTGTTTCGCTTGTGTTACTGTGACAACAGCAAACTGGTTGCAACAGAGGTGGGAAAGAGAAACCCCTTTTCAGAGCAGGGAGGGAACTCAAAGCCGCTTTGCACAATGGCACAGGGCTCTGAAGTTCAGCATCCACCCGTTCAAACTGGTTTCATCATTCCATCGTCATGGGGTGTGTGGGGGGGTGTTGGTGCCCAGGTTCCATCAACGCCCCTGAATGTGACAGCGGGACGCAAAGATGCCTTTCTGCTTGGGCGTGTTTACAGAGGCAGGGAGCTGCAGTCCCGCCCTGGGCCCCTGGGATGAGCTGTCTCTGTTCCTCCTGCACCCCGGTGTGCCACCCAGCACTGCTGCCCGTCCCCTCACATCCCTGTCCCCGTGCCTCGTGGCCATCACATTTACAGCCCATGTTTGGCACGGCTCCAATCTCATTCCTTCTGCCTTGCTTGGCCCGCCACACACCAGTTCGCACCAGTCTGCACCAGTCCCGCTCCGTGTCCTTCTGTCCGCACCCCCTGTTTGCTGAGAGCCTCCCCCACAGCATCAGCCCAGCCTCGCTGGAAGCCAGCACAGGGGAAAACAGCCGGGTGCTGCCGGCTTGGGAATGTCCACAGCATCAGGACCGCCCGGGAGGGGCACTGAGGGAGGCTCTGCCCCCCCCAGTGTCACCTGGGCTGAGCCTTTGCCTGGGGAGGGCCGGGCAGATGGGAGGGACCCCCCCACCAGAGGGTCAGGAATGAACTGATAGAAAGTGCTGGAACTCTGATACCCTCCTGGTGTGCTCCCAAGTTCCACGCCACGCAGCTGAGCAGCTCGCGGGGCGAGGGGTGTCCCTGCCTGGCACAGGGCTGCAGGGCCCCAGCACGGGACAGTGACACAGTCAGGGGTGGCTGCTGCCTTGCAGCACGGCCCACCTTCTCTGCACGGTGGGAAGGAAAGGACACAAAAGACAGGTCCACCATGCCCAGCTTTCCTGTCCTGCCAACACAGCCCCGGAGACTGACATGCCCTGGAAGCTGGGCAGCCCAAGGGAGCTGTCTGGAAAATGGCACACCCCCAACGCTTCCGGAAGGGAATGATGCTGCCCAGAGCTCAGAGAATCTCCCAGGACCTACAGCCCAGGTGTGCAGCAAATCTCTTTCCCACAGAGAGCGCTGAGGGTGGCACTGGCCTGAGAATTTGCTGTCGCTGCTGGAAACATTGAGCGTGATGGACACTGCAGGCTAGGAAGCCTTTCCCCTGGGGACACTTCCATGGTGTCAAGGGATGTGGGAAGGCTGGCCCTTGCCGTTCGTTGTCCACAGGCACTGCAGTCCCTGCCTGCAGAGCTGCTCCATCCAGTCAGTTACATCTGCAAGGGAATCCCTGGGATGGGGAGGTACCAGTCTGAGGGGATCTGGGAATTCCCGAGCAAATGCAGGGCATGGGGTGGATCAGCCCACTTAAAAAGCCACAAATCAGGCTTTTTTTTCAGAGCATTTACAAGTCCCATTCACACTGCTGAAACACTGGGCCTCTTGTGTCCCTGCAGCCACCACCAGATTTCATCCGGCTGTGTAACTGGAGTTCCCATCTCTGCTCTTCTCCAGCTTCCTCAGCAGGACAAGGAAGGCTGCAGGCATCTTCTCTAGAGAGCAGGCAATTACATGCTAGTTAAAGCTATCTATGCACTTGAAGGCAGGCAAAGCCTCAGTTCCTATTAAAAACAAGTTTGCAGGCATAGTCATTAACTATGCCCAGATTGTAATCTCGGTTGCTCTTGCCTGACTAAGTGGTTTAACCACCATGTTAACTGCTCTCCAAATATTTGCACGTTGGATTCCTTGCCCCCAGCAATGCAGTGAGTTAGGAGAACTTCCATCTTCTCCTGAATTGCAGGAGAAGAATGTGATTTTTAATAGAAAACAGGCCAGCTCCATGGAAAATGCAGGAGTTTCTCATTTTACAGTCAGCTCTTGTCTGTGAGTGATGAGCAGTCTGTGTGCTGGGTAAAACATCTGCACAAGCACCTAGGTTAACAGGAACAAACTTGTGGGAACAGTAAAGCCACAAAAGATTACTTTATGTAGGGACCTGAGCTCAACCGCAGGGATGCAAGCTGAATGTGAGCACACACTCTCCAGCAGCAGCTTGATGTGCTGCTGACAAGGAAGTTTGCAGCCTGAACACTGGGCAATCCTATCGAAGGCGTATTTAGATGGACCTGGTGAACAGGAAAAAAGCCTTCATCCCACTGCCCAGCAGGCATGGCCTTGGAGTTAGGATTTTCATTGCAAGAGTGAGATAAAACTCAGTTAAGTTCACCCTGCCTGTCTGTACATACACAAGTGCTGTCTTTAGAAACCTGCGTTGAAGTCAATGTAAAACATTGCTCCTAAATGCCTTTAACATCAGAACTTCAAATGCAAATTCCCAGGCTGGTCTTGAGGGATTTCTAAGGTATTTTCTCCCATAAAGAGGTGGCCCAAGCACCTTTTGGCATGTGGGGAAATGCCATGACAGGCACTCACAGACCGGGAGACACAGAATTTAACCCCTGAGCCTCAGGAGTGCACATGAACTCCCACTCCTGCTGCTTGCTTCAGGAGCTCCCAGACACCAGCATTTTGCAAAAAAAAAAAAAAATGGACACAAACAAACCCAAACCAAACCCACTCTGATGATTCTTTATTACTTTCACAATCTTGTATTTTCAACAGTTTCCCCAGAGCTTGTGAAAGAAACATGGGAGCTCTTGATTAAAAACCACCCTCTGGAACGGAGTAAATGCATGCGTGAAGCCAAAGACACCTTCACTGACTGCTTCCACCAGAACATTCCCACTCGGACAGTGGTCAGGAGAACTGTGGGAAACCAGTGCTCCTGGGTGGCAGCAGTGACATGGATGGCACGAGAGAGCTCCTGCTGCTGCTCTCCCCTGAAAACCAAGCCCTGACACCCTGTCTGTGCTGGGCTTTGCCAGCTGCACCTCTGAGCTGGAGACACAGAGGGACCGAAGCTGTTAACACGCCGCCCGTCTGACGCTTGCCCAGGGAGACCTCAGCATTCCCTGGGCTTCTTTCACCTCTCTCCACTCCAGCTTTGTGTTTGGAACCTCATCCTCAGGCTCAGGATCCTCCCGGACAGTGCCCTCGGGCAGGGCCACCACGATGGGCAGAGGGCCCTGCTCCTCCCGGAACTCCACCACGTAGAGGCTCTTCTGGTTTGCCAGCTGCTGGTGAGTCTCCTGGGAGCAGGGCAGGGAAAAGACAACCAAAACAATGATGCACACTGTGGCTTTACTTCAGGCCACAACCTACATGGTGTATGGGGTAGGGGCTAAAACACCCCAAAAAGTAATTTCCTAATAAACACTTTAAGTGCTGTGTCAATGAAATGATTGGTTGGGCTCATCTTCACGGGCAAAAATTCATACAGCCAGACCTCAGATATACTGATCAGCATTACAATGTCATCCCAGAGGAACTTGCTTCTGGGAAGACATATCCTGCTGATAAACATGCCTGCTGGCATGTTGGTACCGTGCAGAAAGACTTTTATGTCTTTTTGTGGATATAAATTGTGCTTTGACAACAGCAAAGTGCCCGTTACTGCCCTGCCAGGTGATATCAGCTAATATAAAGATATGAATGTAACATTATTTTCAACTACACCTCTTCCTTGCCTACAAGGTGTTTTGGTAACACTCAGGTTTTACAGAATAGATGTTTACAGGTGACAGGAAATTTTTCCCATTCAGGGCAGTCACGAAAACATATCAAGAGCATAACTCTCAAAGCAATGATTTATACAGCAGGCCCTTCTTCTGTTGTTTCTGTGGAAGATGCTCAGAGGAAACACACAGAAAACACTATGCCGGGCTTCCTCAAGCCTGACTGCCCTCAGGTATTGCTGAGCTGTGAGCTCTGTGACTCTCATCAGGCAAAGAGGATCACAACTCCCTCACCTCCTGAGGCTGAACTGATGAAGCCGGCCAGGACAGGGTGACAGATTTGACAGCTACAGCTCTGCAGGGCTGTATTGGGAATGGAAGCAGCTACATCTCGGCAGCCACCAAAACTGCAAACAAATGAGAGAACCAGGAATTCCCAAAGGGCTGACTCATCCTGAGGCTGGTGTTCAAAGGAAGCAGGATGAAATGCTGCATGTTGGAGCTTTTCCATCAACTCCAGGCAGCTGGCTCAGACAGAGGCATCTCCACTGTGAGCGCTCAGAGGCGGAGGAAACACCACCACCTCCCTGACTGACCTCAGAGATCTCAATTACAGCAGCAACAGAAGCAGCTGGGGCTTCAGTCCCTGGGCAGCGAGAACTTAGAACACAAACAAGCAGCAGCAGCCGAAGTTGGCCCACAATTCCCTCTGCCCAGCATTTTTCAGTGGTCACCAAAGCCACGCCAAAGAAAAGCCCAGGAATTCAGATATCCCCTGCAGACACCTGGCTGTGGAACAGGCAGAGTTACACACAGCTGTTCCTGACTGGACAGCTCCATAAAACTGCTGAGGAATGATCCCCTTGCTGATTGTGTTTGCTCTTTGCAAGATTACTTCATTTTAAGCCTGGAATATAAACTGTTTGCCCACCAACTATTACAACATCCATCCCTTCTGTCCCCATATCTAATGGACACTGGGAGGGCACCCACCTGTAGGGACAAGCCTCTGAAGAGAGCTCTGGTGATGTTAATCAAGTTTTTGGATCCAGTGACCTTGGCATACATGTCCTTAATGCCAATTAGCCTGCAGATGGTGATAATGGCTCGGTGGCAATGGAGACCATACCCTGCGGAAAAAGAACTCCACAAATTAGCACTGTGTGACCATTTGTAAGCACACAACTTACTCAGAAGAGAGCACTGAGATCTCTTCTTTGTTGTTTTTGTTACCCAGCATGTTAGAACACATCAGATGTTAAAAATGGCTCCAGGAGCTGTGCAGAGCCATCGCTTCCCTTCTCCTGGCCCAGCAACTGGAATGAATTACGCTTTGTCATAATTTTAGTGGCACGGAGTGAAGGTGAGACAAACATACTTCAAAATCCACAAACACAACAGAGGTTTGTGTGTCATCTGCATCCATCTCCATCGCAGAGATGGAGATCTTAACAGCTCCAGTGCATAACTGTAGTACATTGGCATTAACTGCAAATGGTTTCTTAGACTTGCCAGGTTTTAATGGACGAGTTAATTTTTGGGGAGTCTAATTTTGCTCCAGAGAGGTTTGTTTCCCATGGCTTAGCTCTAGCAACCTTTAAAAACTGCAGGACAGTCTTGCTGCTGCCGAATAAAGGAGACCAAAAAAAAAATACATCCTGGGGGCCAAAGGGCTGGAAAGCAGCAGAAAAGGGCCAGAAGGTTTATTCTAGTGAGGTTATCTGACTGGAGACCTTGTCAGTGAGGAAATTGAGGGAGAAAGGGGAAACCAGAAACCAAATATACAGAGACACAGATCTGAAAAAACCCCAAAGAGACAAGGAAAAGAAAAAAACACCCCCATGAACTGATGAGCTATCAGGAAACTACAGGTGCCATTTGCAGGAAGATGAAACTGACTCCACAACCACCACGGCCCTAAAGAAAGGGAGACCTGGACCGGGAGGGGTGTGAGAAGTTACAGCTCTGTACAAACCCAGCAGTGGCTGGAGCAGGACCAGGGTCCACATCTAGGTAGTTTAGAACTGAAGGAACTACACTTAGGAAGAGTGAGAGAGCTCCCACCAGTGTGAAAGGGACAAATCCCAATTTGCGAGAGCAAAGCCGTGTCAGCAACAGGAGGTATTTCTAAAGAAAAATGACTGATCATTTTCAGCATTTAGAACATGGTAGACTAGACACTACATAAGTTTAACTTCATCAAATAAATACCAGTCAGTGATTATTAAAACTTCAAAATTTCCAGGCACCTTTAATTACCTTTGTTTTGCTTCTTCATGCGTATTTTTGTCCTTTTAAATTTCACAGAAATGTCGTGGTAAACTGGAGAAGGGCAAAAAAAGGTGTTACAGGTAAATTCTTCCTTCTAGAAAAGCTTTAGCTAGTACCTTTCTTTTTCTGAACTGTGAAGCTGATTTTACTCCCTCCTGACTTCTTTAAAGAGGATTAATCCAGGTAAGTTTCTGGAATGGATTCTGAATGTTGAAATATCTGTGAATACCATGTTACTATTGAAAAATAGGTAGGTGTGCCTCCAGTGAGCCTCATTTAGTTTTGAGCTGAGCTCACACAACACAATTTAACTCACGTTTTTTAATAATTCAGCTTTTAACCTGAGATTTCCCCACAGGCATCAGCATTCTTGGATTTTCCACACAGAGTACTAACAAAAAACTACCAGGAAACATCAGACTGACCCTCCAGCCCAGGTTCTCCCTGGCTGCTGGGTCAGCATACATGGATTGAGTCAACAGGGAATCCTCTCCTCTGACACACAAAGGGGAAAAGCACAGGAGTTCACCGTAAAGAAAACTGCCCTGACAGTATTTGACTCCCTGAACTCAAACTGTGCCAGAAAAGACCTAATCTTGCTATTAAGAGCCAGAAATACTATCAAGTATCCCAATTTTAAGCACAGAACCATGGAATTATTCGAGTTGGAAGGGACCTTTTAAAGGCCAGCTGGCCCAACAATGAGCAGGGAGACCTTCAACTAGACCAGGTTGGCAAGAATTATAATACAATGCATCAGATCAGAAAAAAAATTTATTTAACATTTTTTTTTATGCTTTGCAAGTAGTTGCAGTTAGTTCTTGCTGGTATATTCAGTGCTTGCATTGAAAGAATGCAATACTTACTTGTGTGGTTCTGATACATCTCTATGAAGTGTAAGGAATTTATTGCTTTATTCTTTGCCTAGGGAATGAGAGCAGAGAACATTTTTCTCCTTGAATTTTTCTGCTAAGCATCTGCAATCGACCATTATTCAGTTAATTAGAGATAAAAATAGAAAGAAACAACTCAGGGAAACGGATTTGCCACATCTAAACTCTATGGAAATGAAAATGTTTAGTCTGGAGAAGAGGAAGCTCAGGGGAGAGCTTTACTCTACTGCTCCCGACGGACACCTGAAAGGAGATTTTAGTGAGGTGGGGGTTGGTCTCTTCTCCCAAACAGCAAGTGGTAGGATGAGAGGAAATTGCCTCAAATCGTGCCAGTGCGGGTTTAGATGGGAAAAATTTCTCCCCTGAAAGGGTTACCAAGCACTGGAACAGGCTGCCAGTGAAGTGGCTCAGTCACCATGCCCAGAGGTGTTTCACACATGTGCAGGCAGGGCACTGAGGGACATGGGCTGCTGGTGCTTGGCAGTGTTGGATCAACAGCTGGACTGGACTATCCTAAAGGGCTTTTCTAACCTAAATCATTCTATGATTATCTATAGCAAGACAGACAAAGCAAACACATGGACTCACTTCTTTGCAAAGACTACAAATTACACTGATTATTAGAAAAAAAAACCCCTAAGTGTAGGTAGGAATTATTTGTAATTGTCATCAAGCAAAAAATATTCAATCCACATACTTTCCTTAAAGCATTCATCCTGTCACCTGCCTTCCCTATTGCAAAACCTGCAAGACAGAGAGAGGCATTTTATTGCTGAGAAACAGACGATGCAGATGATCTTCAGCAAGAAAAGTGGAAAAAACCAGAGAAATTCACAGCTACGTTTAGCATTTAAATTTCTGCTCCACTGCACAGGTCATACTCAGAAAGTGGTTCAGAGAAAATCACAAGAGACAAACAGTTTAGGAGCTATGAACAGCTAACATCTGGATGCCAACAGCTTGTTGTCAAAGGGGAAAAAAAAAGGCTTAAGTTGTTTTTGTGTGTTTGACCAAACTTTGTTTCAAACAATTGAATAGCGGTGACTGCTTCAGATAAAATAAAAAATAGTCCACTCTGTTTAAAAATAAAGAAGGAAATGAAGAAAAAAAAGCCTGGGACAACTTCAGTTCAATCATTTAGGACATACGGATTAGAGTGATAACATGTGCCATGAAGAAGCTTTCCAAAGAAGAGGTAGGAAGAGTTTTTTTCAGAGTAACACATCTTTCTGCCAGAGCACCACACCTTCCTCTCTATATAAATTTTCCTCCACTCCAAAGTGCAAGCAAGATTCAGCTGGAGGAACACACGAGGCCTTGAATCTTTCACATAAGCAAAGTTCTGCAAAACTCTGGTTGACCACGAATACAGCTGTCTTATTAAAGCTCCCAGAAAATATCCCATCATCAATCAGATGTTACCTTGCACATGCAATAAAGGCACATACCTGCAGCCCCTTTGCCATTTCCAACAACCACTAAGGCCCGTATCGATTTTTTTCTGCCTTCCTTTGCCTTCATACAAAACACATTTCTCACCTGAAGGAAAAAAAACAACACAAAAGCTTCTTGTTATTGCACAGTCCAAATGGTTCGGGTTTTGTTGGTTTTTCTTTTTTTTTTTAAAGAGAGTAAAATTTTCAAAACAAAAGGTATTAGAGGTCTGTAGTATACACTTACAATATCTATACTGTCTTTGTCAGTGGGTATCATCTGTGGTGGGACACTGGCTTCAAGGCATCAATAACATAAAGGTTGTTAAAAATGCACACTCAGAGGAAAAGTTACCTCGGTGCACCTCCATGGAAGCAACCCCTCTGCTGTGTTCAGCTGCACAACAGATAATGCTCTAATGCCGCCGGCTTTGTGTGTGATTTCAAGCACGATGAAACAGCATGGGAAAAAATTGGAAAGTGATACTAATATTGAAGTGCCCTCCGCATATTTTAACGTATTTTAGAAGCACTCCCAGGAATTGCTCAAGGTCTGTTGCTGCTTTACATGAATTAAAATGTAGGATTGAAATCTGCTGGCACACTGCAGAAGGCAGTCTTGTTACAGGGATGACAGCTGCTGAAAAGAGGACCTCATTTAAGAGAGGGGAAGAAGAAGGAAATGGCCTGAAGCTGTGCCAGGGGAGGTTTAGGTTGGATATTAGGAAAGGGATCTTCAGCCAGAGGGTGGCTGGGCACTGAACAGGCTCCCCAGGGCAGTGGTCACAGCACCAAGCCTGACAGAGCTCAAGAGGTGTTTGGACAATGCCCTCAGGCACGGGGTGTGACCCTGGGGATGTCCTGTGCAGGGCCAGGAGCTGGACTCGATGATCCTTGTGGGTCCCTTCCAACTCAGAATATTCTATGATTTTATGAGCAAGTCACTGCATTACAGTTCCCACCTTATACGGTCTAATATATCCTGATGTGGACAGGAGACAGATGTACAGGTGGGAGGGAGAGCATGTTCTGGGAAAAGGGAGAACAACTTGACCTGAAGAATGCAGAATGTGGTAAAAGGTCACTGAAATGATGAGATAAAGGGAAGAGACTGGTTACATGTCAGCCCAAACCAGCTTCGGACTGCTGGGGTTTAGAAATACTTCAGATTGTGTCCTTTGGTGAACTTGGCTCATTTTGATGTGAAAACCACACCTCTGAAGCTGAGGCTACCTGACTCTGAGTGGAGGCCCCTAACACTGAACATGAATTTAGAATGTGCTGTACCCTTAAATCCAGGTAAGACAGCCAAGCAAGGAGCAGCTTAGCCAAGCAGTGATGTAGATTTGTTATGTAGAACTGCAAATAATCAAACTATAAATATGCTTGTATTTTTGGCTTTCAGTGTGCTAGCTTTACCCACAGCACCCCTTTTGGAGCAGAACTATAAATAAATCAAATAGCTCAACTCTGTGTGGATTGGCTTCTTGCACACTGGGTGAGAGAACCCAATTTTGGGTCAGCAATCTGAGATCCTTTGTCCATCTGTTCTAGTTCCCTTGGTTTTGTTTATATATTGAACTGTGTGTTTATTTAAACACAGACATATAGTTTATATGCTGCATGCAATACATGAATTAGATATAAAGTATAAAAAGATAATACATAGCATATATAAAAATCTTTTTCCCTACATGTAATTCTTCAGTAAGCTACTCTGGTTGTAGCGTTATACATCTGAAAGTAGATTATTAGAAAATACTTGGTCATGGTTTAAACATTCTTTACTAAAAGTCACCATAAGAAATCAAAAAAAAAACAACAAAAAAATACAAACCCCAAAACCAACACTCCCCTCCCGCCCCCGAAATTCCAGTGCCTTCACTAGGTACAGATTATGGTTAGGGTTTGAAAATTTCCATCTTGCTTTCATTAAAATAAAGGTGCACACACATTCTAGAGAGCACTTTGAAGAAGTACCAGCCTTGCCAATTGCTTATTCCAAGCTATTTTTCTTTCTTCAAACTCACTGCTTACAAGAACAAGCTAAAAAGCCCTGCCCCGTAAGATGAAAGTGCCTGTGGAAACGGGCTATTTACAGAAAATGCAAAATGATAATGGAAGAAAAGAGAGTGGAGCAGAGTCATCTCTCCAGGAGCTTCAAGGGAATACTATTTTTGCTTTGCACATACTTTTATCCTCTGTTGCCAATCTCAGTGGGTACCCGTACAAAAATAGAGTCAGCACATCAAAAATAAAGGATGTGATGTTTGTAGAAACCTCCTCGTGGATCATTCCTCTCCCTTTCCAGAATGTGGCAATAGAGACACATGCAAGGAGCTTCTCCAGCAGCCTTCCTCAAACTGCACTGGTTGGCTCGCTCTGAGCAGCTCTGTAGGAAAGTGTGTTCAGCCCCCATCCCAGTCAAGGCTATTGCATCTCCTGAAATGCTGTGAGGGCCTTTCAAGCTTGGTAATGTACCCAGGCAGTCACGGCTGCTGGAACACCATCCTTAGATCCTCCATAACACAGCCCCATGCCTCCTTAGATCCAAGGAAGCAGTACTCTTCTGGAGTGTGCTCAGCAATGCTTCCCTTCCACCCTGGGAAACAGAGCAGGATGCTCAAGTCTGTCATCCAACTGCACTGGAATTAATTAATGCAAAATGAACAATGTGCCACTCCTAAGACAGCCCAGTCTCTGAGAAGTGACTGAAACCAAGACACAGCTACCCCTAGGTATCAGATCGCCACTCAAGTTAGATTGATTTTTAAATCAATTTTAATTTTAATTTTTAATTTTTAAATTTTGAAAGCAGATGCAACACATGCTCAACCTAAATCACAATGTACCTCAAATTAACCGTCTCCTTGTATCCATCATCCAGTGGTGATACTGCAAACTCAGCTTGCTCTCTGCAACTGAGGGAAGAGTTTTGAGCACCTCAAAACCAAAATGAAACCACTTCAGACATTTATTAAGAGGAGAAATGACAATGTGGAAGTAAGTCACTTGGTTACAAAAAGGGTCAAAATCCAACGTTTCCTTGGAGGTTTTGTTTTTGTAAAAGCAGAATGAATGACCAGCCAACTTGATTGCCCTTGGAAATCCCTCCTTTCTAGAAATCCTATTCTAGTCATGATTTCTGGGAACCTGCCACCTCTAGGCCACACTCTTGACACTGTCACTCTTTTGCTGCTGTTGTGCAGAGAAGAGTGTCTGCACAGGCTGATTCCCTCATGCTGCAAGGACCTCTGGTCCCAGTACTTCTCCAAGGTGCAAGGGGAGACAAGGTAAAACGAGAGCAGGGTGCAGTGCTGGAAGAAAAGCACTTCCATGCAAGTGAGCCTAGAGAGGCTCAGGGGCACAGCTAAAAGGTTTGGGAATCCAGTTTCCTGGAAGAATTGAGTAATAAACTTGTAAACAAAACCCAAACCCATGTTAGCTACATCATGTCCCTGTCAGCCTTCTGCACACCAAGGGCAGAGCAGATTTGTACCACAATGGCAGAACATCTCCCAGCTGCAACGTTTACACTGAAGTGGTCCTTAACCTCACACCCTCAAAGGAGGAGATGCTCTCCCCATCCATGTACCCCTACAGAAGGATGGGAACGCAATCCCACACTGAGCCCTGCAAGTCAACACAAACAGAAATGAACAGCACTCACAGGAACACAAGCAGCACTAATAACCTTGACCTGTTCCTCTCTCTCCTCCCTCATGCTACAGCTCCCACCTGAGTACAGGTCCTTTGGATCGACCCCCCAAAAATGTATCTCAAAGTCTCTCTGTATCTGAAATGGCTTTGTTTCCTTTTCAAAGGATGATGGATAATTATGCCCAATTAAAAATCACTTAAAAGCTTCTGGGTGTTCCAAATGCCAGTTATTTCTTCCATACAGGCTGACAGGTAAGAGAGAAAAATCATTAACTATTTATTAAACAGAACCAGTTGAAGGTAGCATTCCTAAACTCTACTTTTAGGGCAGGCAAAAATCTTTGAGAACTCTAGCAGTATCAGAAATAGTGCATAGCTCTGACGTCTCATTTTTTCCTGTGAGAGGTGACTTCAGGTGCTATCTTAAAAACTATCTGAACTTTCATTGTCAGTCTAAAGACACCATCAGTATCATCCAGGGAACAGAAAATTTCCCTGTAGTTCTAAAAGCAAAATCTAGAGCCTACAAATACCCTTAAAGTACTTTAGAGGCAACATCTCATTAGAAGTAAATTATTACTCAGAGGGTATCCTTTATACCACATAGTTTTTCAGTCAAGGCTGTCAAACGACGAATCTCAGACAGTGTCATTTCATGCAGCATTTCTTTTTCACAAGCCTTTTTTATTGCCTCCTTTGCAAAAACAACAGCTAGAAAACAATTTCCAATGACTTACAAAAAGAAACAAAGGGTTTAGGCTGTGCATTCAAGAATATTCTTTTTCTCACAAGTAGGAAGTCTACCAAGATGAGCCAAGAAGAAGAGGCCTGATGCAGGCTGGGAGCAGCTCCCTCATGTCAAAGTGAGAGCAACGAGGCAAACAAGATGTCCAGGAAGGAATAAAAGCCATTACGCAGCCACTGCCACCCAGAGCTTTCTGTCCCCTGCAGCCACCATCCTTTTATATTGTGTTTCTGGCAGTTCTTCAGAGTCCCCTAACTCATGGCAGTGGCACAGACCACATTCCCAAGCTGGATGGCAAAAACGACAGAGGTGTTTCCCAGTGCCACACCCACACCACGACAGAGGAGGAAGGATGAACACTCCGTTGGTTTGGCAACTGTTTTCCTCACAGGTGTGAGAGTTACAAGTTATGAACTAGAGAACTTTTGAGTTAGAAACCTCCTTAACTAAATGATGAACTAGTGAATTCCTGTGCTAGATTTGTCAGTACAAAAAGGATTGAGTGCTTGTTCTCCTGCTTAGCAAGCTCATAAAATGAACTTTAATTTACAGGTTATGCTACTCTGCAAATCCAGGTGATCCAAATGGACTGAGACAAGCACACCTAATGCTACTTTGCATTCTGTAGTTTAACACTCAGACACAAATCACTGAGGTTTTTTGTTTCTTTGTTTAAAAATGATAGCACCATACCTTCACTATCTGGCTTAAAAAGAGAGCTGTTCTGACACTGGAAAGGTTGCATTGACCCTGCTAAAATGGAGCCATGCTTGCACAAAATTCTTCAAGTTGCCTTCATCAGAAACAGGCAGTGGAAACAAAAAAGCATGAACAAACCAGTAAATGATCACCAAGCCCAGCTTTCACAGCTGGCAGCAGGCAATTTCAGTGTTGGACGAAACCCCTTGGAGATCTGTCTTTTGCAAAGGGCATTATTTATAACTTTATCTTCTCCTTTAGAAAGCTCCCCTTCACGAGAGACTCAAAGGGCCACTGACCTCATGTTCTGTGCCTTCAGGCCTTACTGAGCACTAGGTCTCACTTCCTAATTTTAATTGCACTACAAGGCAATTACTGTCACAGCACAGGATGTCATGTAGGCTACTTTTTCTTGCTGTTAACATGTTCATTTTGGAGAATCATGAAAGAAAAAATTCATCTCAGGGTGGATGACACATGAAAGGGAGCCTTCCAGTGAAAATAATAATGGCACATGTCAGCTACACCTGTAAATGTTAATTACCACTGTGATTATATTATGTTAGACACCAGTTAAGCATTACCACCAGCTCTATTTAAAGAGATTGCTCCTATGTGTAAGATATGAGCAGAACAGGAAATGTGCCTTAGGCTGGCAGGGAAAATAAGAAACAGGTAACCCAAGCTCTCTATGACAACTTTAGTTCTAGTTTACATGAAAATCAGCGCTTGCCTATACTCTATTTTACAGTCAGGAGAAATCAAATTACAGCTTTTCTGTTTCTACATTATAAGAGAACACTTTAATATGCAATTTCTCTCTTTTTTTTCCAGCAAGGGAGCACAGCCTTTTCAGTAGCATAATCACAACAGGAAGGGCCTATTGTACCTTTGTTCATAAGGCAGCCCTTTAAAAATGGTTCGGAGTTTCTTGCTGTGAAGCACAACTTGCCAGCAAACATTATTTCAATCCCCTGTACTGTGGTGAAGCTAAAGATAATGGGAAGCACACAGAGACAGCAGCATGTCTCTCACCTGTTTAAGCCAGGAATGCTAAAATGATCTATTTATTTCAAAACTTGTACTGGTTATCAAAAAATTATAGGACTCAATTATCTTGAGCTCACTGCTGACTTTGAACAGAATGTTTTGCTGCTGCTGCTGCTATTTTTCTGTAAAAGCTCTCCACTTTCTCTGCTCACGTGTGGCAATCTCACGTAACAGCAGAGCCCCAGCCTGCTTCTAAAAGACCAACACTCACTGCCCTGCAATGCACCCCTTCAGGTGACAGAAGGCACTGCCATCTGCAGGGCTCAGCAACAAAAATCACTTCTTTTAGCAGCAGTTCCCGTGCAATCCAATTATTACAAATGGCCTTCAAACACAGACTCAGCTAAAGGCCAGGTGCTCCAAATGGTCTTTGCTGTATCAGTCAAAGCCCAGAGTGCGGCCCAGTTCACTCCAAACACCCACTGAGATAAGAAAATGGGTTAACAGGTCACAGATTTTGTCTCCCCAGCCCTTCTGACAGATTATCTAACTTGTTTTTAAAAAGCTCCAACGACAGACATCCCATATACTCCCAATCCATTCCAGTATTCAAATTCCCATTTGCAAGACATTCTTTATGTCTAAATTTACCTTGCTTTTTATTTATATCCATTGCTTTTTATCCTTTTTACAGCAGACATCTAAAACAGTTCATATCTTTCCACACTGCAGGATTTAAAAAAAAATATAGAAACCAACTCATGACTTTCAATTACCCAGACTGAGATTACAATACAGCATCATTGTTTTCCGTGTCTCAGAAGACACTAAAACCCACTGCCACAAGCAAAGATTTGGATTAACCTAGAGAACACTCAAGCCACTGGATAGAATTCCAACTGATGGTCATCTCAGCAAAATGCAGAAAGATAATCAAGGACAAAGGAACCCATTTGCACGTTTATCAGGACAGGAGAGAAGCCTCAGATGCTTTTCTGGAGTAGAGCTGTCAGGTAGCTCAGCCTCTGACTTGCCTGATTATTCTTTTAACTTTCAGACGAGGAGCTGTTGTGAATCAGGCTATTTTGTTACGAAAATGTTTCTTATAACCCTCCTCTCTCGATTAAATAGACAAAGTAATTCACTTTCTCGCAGGTTATGCTTGTACGCATCATGCAGCTGAAACAGAAAACCAGACTCATTCCTACTGCAATAATACTGACTTAGCAAAGACTTGCTAAATAATTGCAAGGTCAATATAAAGTAGTGATAATTCTTGGAAGTCCCTGGAAAGATTTGCAATGCTTACCTCGATGACTCTTGTTTCAAAATCTTCATAAGTTTCTGTTGGGAGAAAAACAGGGTGTTACATTTCCTTGTGTTACTTCTTTATCAGCACATCCTCCTGCAGTGGGTACAACTCAAGAAGGACACAACCTCTATGGAACTGTGATTTATAAAGCAGTCTCAGCAACAAATAGAAAAAGTAAGACAAGAATAATTTGAACCAGCAGTGTGAAGTGCCTTCTTCCCTAAACACTGCTCTAAAATTGCAAATAAACCACTAATTTCATACATATGGAGCAAAAGCTGTAAATCATTAAAATCACCAGATGGGGCACTTCCATTATGACTGAAGTATTGCCCAATACTCTTCAGAATATTGTACAATCAACAGGGATTCCAAGAAATTTGGGGTTTGGACTAGATGACCTGGAAAAAGTCTCTTCCAACTCAACCTATTCTTTGATTCTATGAGTCTATCAAACTGCAAGTAGTTCTCGATCCACACTTTTGTGAAATTCCAGAAAGGGGAGGTGGAACATGAAACAAAACAATACACAACCACTTCAAATAACCATGCATCATTTAGCCCTTACAGCCTCTTGCTTTTCCAACTTAGCCCATGAACAAGAGCATTTCAGTACAATACAGAAGACCATTCTTTGATGTAGTTACAGTGAGATTCTGGAGAAAAGCTCAAAACCGTGTAATGGTGTAGAACCGGGCCCTCAGTCCTTCACCAAGCATTGCTTTATCATTTACACACAACCTCCAAGATGGTTATAAACATGATCATCTTGGCACAGTTTAGAGATCTGCCAGTCTACACAAAGCAGATTTCTAGCTCACAGCAAGGATACGAATCCCAGCAGGCACTCTCTGCTCCCTCTGAAGCTCTTCAGTTGCTAAAGAAACGCTGTAAACTCGGGAGAAAAGTAATTCTATTTCGAAGTGGAAAATACTGTTCTTTCTCTACTCCTAGCTAGCACAATAAGTGACACCAGGGAATCCAGTCATGCCACAGTCTCAGGCCAAAAGGATTCATTGGGTTTGGCAGTTTCAGGTCTGCTCTTCCTATCACCTTGACATTGCATACCGTGAATGTCCCCATTCCCCTGCAAAATCATTAATCCTCTGAATAAAAAGATGCTGGAAGAACTACGGGGGCCTGAAAATCCTCACCATTTTTAACAGATTAAAAGGAAATCAGTGCATGCTAATCAGAAACTGCTTCTTCTCAAACACATTCATAACACAACATGACAGCTTCGTTTTCCTATTTTGACTGCAGTGCCCTTTCCTCTTTTTGGCAGAACTCGACCTGACTACAACAGCCTCCACACAGCCAACTTCAATGCAAGTAATCTACAACTATAGTACCAGCCAAAAGCAAAATCAAGGAAAACACCAGAAGGTAAAGTTCACAAATGCATAAACATTGTTTACAACAGCTGTCACTTCTTTTAGTGGTATAAACTCAACACAGTCTTGTGTTCACAGTATGGAACTAGAACCACGGCGTTTCCTTGACTTGCTCCACGTTCCACCACTGCCTTACGGGGAATTTGGAACAATTAATCTCCCAAATCTCCTATTTTTACCTTGACAGATTCAGTGATAGCTGGCCAAGTCCACTGTCGCATCACTGCCTTCCATGGAATATTTGCTCTTAAGGTAATAAAATGAAATGCAAACAGTGCAAGAAAATACCACCTGTCTTTCTTAGCCCCTCTTACTGTAGAAGTGTACTGAAAGATGCCAATAAGCAGAGTTCCACAATAAAAACTCAGCCCAACAGGAGCTGACACATCTTTTCCATGTTTAATTAGTTGAAAAAGATTAGGCTTCTAAATGTGAAAGCTACTACAGAATTTCTAGTGGTCTGAATAACAGCATTGTAAAAGAAGTCACCTCTCTCTGCACTACATATAGGACCTCTGGCTTCACTATACTGAACTACTTGGGAAATAAATAAGTAATTTTATAGTTATTATCGTTGCTATGATAGTTATTTATTGCAGCTTCTTCTAAAAGCTACATTCAAACTACGTAATCTTTAACCCCATTTCATTATTTGAACTAGAATTAAAAACAAGCTTGATTTATCCCACAGGATCCTTTAAGAAGCTATAAAAAAGCCAGGACTATATTTCATACTCAAGACAATTGATGCTGGACACAGAAGAACATTTCCATCCTTCAAGACTCCTGGAACAGTCTGTGACATAACACAGCATTCTGTAATACCACATAAAATCACACAGTCTGTAACAGAACAGAACAGTCTAACAGCTACACGAAATTAAGCAATGTTTTAACAAATTCCACTGTTGTTAGCAGTACCTGCTCTTTGATTTAGCTTGCTTGTGTGTGGGTGTGGAATAGAGAAGTACAAAACCAATTTTCAGTCACAGAAAAAGTCTGGATCTCGCTTTCTCCAAGCCCCACCTCAGAAAAGCTAAGGGAGAGGAAGAAGGTAATTGGTTTTCTTACCTCCATTAGGACCAGGGTCAGGAGGATCCAGAAGGATACCTCCCCAACACTTTCCACTCCATCCTCCCTCTCTCTTAATTTTTATTTTCCTTTTCTTCTCCCATGTATCTCTCTGATGAATAATTTCAGACTGAATTCTCTCTCGTTCTTCTTTTTTTCGTTGGGCAACCTCCTGGACTTTCCCAGTTTGCAACACAGGAGCATTAAGACCAGGCCAGAGGAAACCAGAATGTCCTTAAAAATAACAGAGAAAAATTATGCTTTGTTCCAAATTAGGATTGCAACTCTGTACTCAGGAAAAATGCAACAAAATGGAAAATTCTCACATATTTCAAATGCATTGTATGATGCAGAATTTATATCCAAAAATGCAAAACCAATATTAAATAATCATATCAAGATTTTTTTGTTTAAAGACAAAAATATCTCAAGCAGTTCTGACATCACAGAATGGAAAAGAAATTTGTCCACTTATTAAATCAAGAAACACTATACACAAAAACATCAGCTTCCTATTTGTGAATCTACCTTCACCAATCTCCTGGCCTCTGTTGAGATTCTTCCTTAGCTTTTTCTTCCTTTTCTTTCCTCTTCCTTTCTTTACTCCCACGCCAGTCTCTGCCAAAGCTCCTTTCCACAGCTGATCAGCTGTCACTGAAATAAAATAAAAAAACTTCCATAAGTCATGTTCAAGTACAGCTTACATTGGAAACTGAAGCTGAACAAAAAATAACCCCAAACTTGAAACTTGCTTGATCTTTGCTTTGCTGGAATTTAAACTGCACGATTACAGCCTTGCCAAGAAAGTAATTTCCTACTCTGTGCATATGTATTTGGTGCAAAGATGTGCCTCTGCTCCTGATTACTGCACTAAGAGAGGCACACAGCCAAGTGCCTGTTTTTTACAAGGTTTTTCAAAATCGATTTAAAGACAAATATTCCTAACAAGTGACCAGCAAGGTATTAACTTCCAGGTCATGAAAAGAAAATAGTTCATTAGTAACTCAGAGCAGCAATACCTTGAAGCACTTGTTCAAGGACACTGATCAATGACAGTCAACTTGAATCACCCCTAAAAAGGCCTGCTTTAAAAGGCCACAAAACTCAAAAAGTTGGCAAAAACATAAACCTGCTGCTGTTCTCATGTTCTGAAAATACAACGTTCCCTTTATGGCCTGTGTAAGTGGGAAGGACTGCAAGGAGGAAGGAATGCTGAACACTTTAACAGCATCATCACAGAGGCTCTGTCAGGCCTCCTCAGGCAGTGGCTGTGGCCAGGACCATGCACTGCCTTGGTGCTTCACCCAGCACAGGAGAGCAAGACTTAGAAAACGTCTATTCAGTAGTTAACTGCAAACCACCATTCACCCAGCTGATGGCGATACAGGATACCGCAGCAGCTTAGACAAAAAAAACCCTACACCAAAAAGAAAGTGATCATGTGAAAAGACACCATAGATAATATTTCCCAGAATCCCAGGATGGGTCAGGTTGGAAGGGACCACCGTGGGTCACCTGGTCCAACCTCCCCGCTGGAGCAGGGTCATCGCAGAGCACATGGCACAGGAGTGTGTCCAGATGGGTCTTGAATATTCCCAGTGCCCATTCACAGCCTCTCTGGGCAATCTGTGCCACTGCTCGGACACTGCACAGTGAGGAACCTTTTCCTCACGGTCAGGTGGAACTTCCCGTGCCTCAGTTCCTGCCCGTTGCCTCTGTCCCATTGCCCGGCACCGCCGAGCAGAGCCTGGTCCATCCTCTGACCCCTCCCTGCAGACCCTGACAGACATTGATGAGGCTCCCTCTCAGTGTCTCTTCTCCAGCCTGAACAGGCCCAGCTGCCTCAGCCTTTCCTCAGAAGGGAGGTGCTCCAGTCCCTTCATCATCTGTCACCCTCTGCTGGGCCCTCTCCAGGAGCTCCATGCCTCTCTTGTCCTGAGGAGCCCAGAACTGGACACAGCGCTCCAGATGTGCCTCACCAGGGCTGGGCAGAGGGGCAGGATCCCCTCCCTGACCTGCTGGCAACGCAGTTCCTAATGCAGCCCAGGATCCCATTGGGAATGGGCCACAGGGGCACTGCTGGCCCACGGACAGCTTGTTGTCCACCAGCACCCCCAGGTCCTCCTCCCCAGAGCTGCTTCCCAGCAGGTCACCCCCAGCCTGTGCTGGTGCCTGGGGCTCTTCCTCCCCAGGTGCAGGACCCTGCACTTGCCCTTGCTGAACTCCAGGAGGTTCTTCCCTGCCCAACTCTCCAGCCAGAATACAGAAGCATCCCCATTGTTGTGTTTGCAGATTGATGCTATTATGTGCTTGACCCAGGGGCAATGTTACTATGGCAGCGTAAATCTTGTCTTCTCTGATTATAAACTGATTTTGTTTATTTAAAATAGACAAAGAAAGTCAGTAAACACTTTTAACCAGGGGAATTAAAATAACCATAGAATCACTACCACTTCCCATCAGAAATCAATTCTTTTCAGATTAATGCACGTGAGAGACCCTGCCCCACAGACTGGCAAATGCTTTGGAACTGGGGCAGCTCTGCCATGCTGACAACACAGTGAGGGACAGAAACTATCCAGGATGCCCAGAGGTACCACTAAGTGCTCAGGTTTATTTTTGTATTAAGTTTGTTTAAGGAGCCAAGTTAGTTCTTCCAAGAGTTTGACACACACACCTATTCACTCAAATATCTTTCCCAAAGTGGGAAGCGTAACTGATTCCTTTCTGAGAAACCTGAATCCAGCAATCAAAGCTCAGTACCCTGGAAAGCAAGGACACACAACTCTGCAAGTCCAGGGAGCTACAAAATAGTATTACCTCAAGACAGCCAAGAGCAGAATGGCCTCCAAAGTCACTACATACCTAAAAAACATGGTGTATGAACAGTTCAACAAGGCAAAACATGTAACAGGGATTTTGGTTGTATTGCAGACAAGTAGAAACCTGTGTACTGTAGACAAGTAGAAATGCCCATGGATAACAGCAAAGTTTATCACACTTCTTATATGCTGTGAGGCAAGAACTGAAGTTGCTCCTGGGTAGGCTTTAGTCCCTGTAAAAAATAATTTTTTGTCTGAAATTACATGCTCTTTTCTGGACATTAAAGTGAATCCCAATGTCCACAGATTTAGGAGTTAAAAAAAAAAACAAACCCACAAACAGCAGCTGTATCAAATAGCTTGAAACCAGTGTCTGAACTGTCAGCCACTAAAGTACCTTCCAGCTGATTACAACACACTGATGCATGTAGCTGTGAGCTAAATGTGTGTGTGTGGGGGGGGGAAACCAACAAAAAAACCCACCAAAACCAACAAAAACTTATATAAAAATGCATTACCTCCTTACCAAATTTTTTTTTAGGCGAGAAAAATTAAAGTAAGTAGGTAATGCATGATTCAGTAAATTCATGCTCTTAAGTGAACTATGTGGCTGCTCCATCAGGTGCAAGGCTGATCATCAATCCTGTTAAACTTCTTAGCTTATTCAGAAAACACTGTGTAACTAGCAATTCCTTTTTAAAAATGATAATCCTGCTAGCCTGGAAACATGGAATGACAATAAAGGCACTTACATTTTTGTCTGCAAGGCTATTTTTAAGCTGGAACAGTCCCTCAATCTGCAGTTGGGGTGACCTGACAAAGGGTCGTAACAGCCACAAAGGAGGCTGCAGAGGGGCAGCAACAAGCAGCTAAGAGAGAAGAGCAGATCTGGAGCTGGTAATACGCTCCAAAAAAATCCTGCACTTTGAGCTGCACTCCAAATATATCTACAATCAGATCGCTTGAATTCCAATAGAGGCAAGTAGCAAAGGTCACAGAGTAAGGACATTGTCTTGCACCAAAGGAGACCATTCAATGCCAACAGATCCATGAAGCAGAGGTCAGGCCGAGTCAAGCTTTGGCCTCAAGCACCGCACAAATTCTGACAAAATTACAACCAGATGAAAACATCACATTTGGTCCCAAACTGCAGCTCATCTAATCAGCCTGTAATAACACCATCATGTGTTTGGAAAGCAGCTGCATTCAATGAAACACATCAGAAGCCTGCAGGCTGCAGAGCTGAGTTCTTTATAAGATGGAGGTATCACGCTGATTTTAAGACGAAGTGACAAGAATGGAATATGAAAGGGATAGGCTGTCATCAGGAAGATTACAGTGGTGGGGACATTGCTTATGACAGACAGACAACACACCACTGGAGAAAATGAAAATCTGTGTGTAAGGAAGGTCAATCTGACTTGGCAGCAAAGCACCAAAGTGATTAGTGAGCACACATACAGGCAGGAGAAATGTCTCGAGTTGGAGGGAGTAACTCCAAACAGAAAGGAGGATCACTGTACGGCTTTTCACACTTGTAGAGATGCTCTGGAATCAAGGCACTACAGCAGATATGCAGTCTCTTCATGATTTATGGGCTTATTTTATTTTGTCTTTGTAAAATGGGGTGTTGCATGCAATCCTCAAGAGCTAAAATAGAAGCAGTCATAAAAGCCACTACACATTCTTAGTCAGTTACCAAAAAGCACACAGCTACTGAGTGGGGGGAAAAAGTGTCACCTATAAGATTTTATTTTATAGACTAGAAAAAGATATGCTACTGAATTGAGCTGAAAGCATGCTTTATGCAAGCTGATCACTAACAACCACCAACAGCAAGTCTGCGTGACATCACTCCATTTTGCTTAATCTACACAAAAGATATCTGTAATATTCTGGAAATGATTTGGGGCTGTGTCTTTTTATATTATCCCTGAATATCAGGAATGAGACAGGTATTTATCAGATGAATATTAGGCCACACCTCAGTAAACCACAAGTATTAAAAGACTTACTGTAAACCCCATCAGAAACCAGTACCCTAGGTACTCATTAGCTGAGATTACAATCAGATTTCTTTGTCTCCTGCAAGATGAGTTCACAGCTTGCTGAGCATACAAAGAAAGACAAAGAGCAGTAAGTTGGAAAACTGAAGGGAGTAAAAGGAGAAGAAAGAACCAATTTTGTAAAACAGCTAAGCAGGCTCACTTCTTTCAAATACAAGGAATCTTTTCCTAAGGTTTTTGGTGACAAATAGCCCGTGGCAGCACAGCAGCAGAAATACAAAGACATTACCATTGACACAATAAAAAGACTAAAGAACTTGTTATAATAAACATGCTTCTTTCAGTGCTCTGTTGTCCACTAATACCATTACATTTGTGCAGCTGTATTACCTTAAGGTAAGGTCTTTTCAATCACTAACATTCTCTTCCAGGTTTCAGCTTGGAATACACACTTTTATTAACAGATGAAATCTTAAAAGGTATATTTCAACCCCATTCCCTCTCCAGACAGCAATGGATTCGCCACCATCTCCAAACAAAAACAGGATTTAGAAAAAAATGCTTCATGCATATGAAATATGAAAGAGCAGAGAATGTGCTGCTTATATTCTATTACATATTCTATTACAAATTTAATGATAAATTACACAGACTGTACACAGCTGCTTAATGACCACAGTGAGACATTTCTTCTCGGATGCAGGTCTGTAACTTAAATAACTTAATCCTTTAACTTAATTCAGAAGTTTAGCACACTTATCTGGGATCTGGAGACCCACACACTTCTTAATTTGAAGGTCTTCAACCTTGATCTCCCATTTTCTGCATGAATATACACCTCTCTGTTTTTTCACAAAAACCATTCCAAAAAACAACGTTCTGCTTCCAGCTCCTTTCGCATCCATACTTAAAAGATTCCTAGCACAGAGGCTGGCACAGAACAGGCTACATGAACTACTCGAACCAGCATTTGGCAAAGAACTGCTATTTAAGTAGCTTAGGTCAGGAAAAGGAGTGCTCAACTGTATTTTTAAATCTAGGCCTTATGATGTCTTATGTTCTCTCTCCACCACCTTACAAAATGTGCCTAACAACAACATCCTCAACTACAAAGCATTTAGGGTACAGGGCCTAGGAAAAAACACACACAGAGCAGCTGTCTTAAGAGCAAAACCCATAACAGTTGCAGTGGCTGAACATGACTCAAATCATTTAGATGTCACTTCCAATTGCATGTATTAACATTCAACTTCAAGCTCAATTCTTTTGAGTGGCTGGAGTCATTCTCACAATTACATTAAAAACCCACTTCCAAAACAACAGCAGTGAACCATCCAAAACAAAGACGGAGTTTGACTTTATACACCTTCGTCATCTTCAGCTGAACTCATACAGTGTTCAAGAGCTGTCAACTCAGTTCATACCATCTGTTATCCCTGACAAGTTATGTTTCTAATGTATTTTCCCCTTAGTTTTAAAAGTGGAAGTCTTTAATTCCAAGACCCACTCAGGCTTTTTAAAGTTACTTATGGAAAATGTTTAACTCCTCTAGGTTGAATCCTCTCCTCCACGATTCAAAAGGGAATATTCTGCAGATGATAATACAAAGAGATTTATTAATGAGAGAAAAATGGAACAATGGCATGCTAATACCAGAGGGATTATTGATAACATGTGAGATTCAACAGCAGCCTCATCAAAATCAGTGTGTTCATCCCAAATGAGAACTGCTCTTGCTACTTCACCTCTGAAATGCAACTGTCTGCCACCACGTGACATCAGTGTCTTGACTCCCCATCTAACCCCGGTCCATGAGCAGAAAAGCACGGATCTATAGGATCCATAAGAAATGACATATAGTGCCAGATTATTCTCAAAGTGTCTTAAGTCACCACACTCAACACATTGTTTTCTTCGAAGAAAGAGACCCTTTCTCAAAAGAGACCTCTCAGCCTTTTTAAACAGAAGTGTATGATGCATATCTGATACTGAGCTCTGCTGAAAGAGAACGAGAAGACAAAAACCTCCACCTCCCCAGTGAGGCCTTAAAGGGCTGCTTAAGCAAAATACATGCTCCTGTTTGCCATTCTGCCTCCACCCTCTTCAGATGTCATCTTCTGAGGGTATTCTCTGTGAGCTCTGCAGGGCCTTTATATAAACCTGGGAAGTACTGGAGACTGGGAAGCATTCAGCCTAGACAGCCACTACTGAGTCACACAGCATTAACTGGGGTATCCAGCTGCAGAACTGCAAGAATCTGGACACTGAAAATGTCTCATTAAGACAAGGACTACTGCAACACTATAAAGATGAACATGAGGCCATGTAAGAGATTAGGACCTCGGGACAGATATAAAACGGTTTTAGGTAAAAGTTCACAGACTAAAAATTAAAACTGCACATATCTGAAATGTTTCCACTGAAGATTTAAGCTCAATTCTACTTCTCACTGCTAGCTGGGCCTCCACAACAGTGAAACACGAAAAAACCCTCATCAACTGCCAAATTTTCTGCCCTCTGGTTTTGTTAATACAAGTCTGAAGCTCTTGGGGCTGCCTACTTATTCATAGCAATTTAATAACGTTGTTAAAAAATGCAAAAGCTCCCACTATGTGGATTGCATCAAAATTTTGTTTAGGTGTGTCTGCAAATTTGTTGGCAGAAAAAGACATCTATAGTCTAATTATTTTCTCCCATAAGACAGCATGGGAAAGTTTTGGGCATTTTCCTCAAAATCCAGAAACAAATCTGCTGCATCCTGATAGTACAACAAAACCTCAGACCTGGAAAATATTCCAAAAGATGCATCCATACTGCTACACAGACACAGGGAATAACTCAACTGAAAACCCTGAGCACACTTTCACAGTGCACTTAGATGAGAATTTCACATTTTCTAAAACTGGCAATTTGTCACAGTGTCAGCAGAAGTTGTAGACGTGGGATTGTCAGGTTGATTGTCAGTCCCAATTCAAACCCTGAATAAATCCAGCTACAGCCCCAGCACCTGAGAAATTGTATTTTGTTTCCTTTATAACATTTTATTAAAAACCAAGGACCTTAATGTAGCTAATAAACGCTGTTGTAAATGCTACTATCTTTTGAAGGTTGCTTTGATTATTAAAGCTTTCATTTTTTATTTTTAATAACTATCATGCCTCAGTGTCACCAGATGGATATGGAGAAGAGAAATTTCAGGGAGGTCTGCAAACTAAACACCTTTGGCTTGGTTCAGTTCCTCAAAACAAAATGAAAATCAGAGGCTGAATGCCTTTGAAAAGCAATACTGCATAGCAACAAACCAAACCCCAACAGAATGCCCCTCTAAGTACAATTAAATAAATAAATAAAATATAAGACATTTTATATTCACTCCCCTTTTTCCTGACCAAAAGGAATTAACCAACTATTCTTCAATACACAGACAACTCTCTCGTAAAAGGAAAAAAGAAATTTAAAACAGCAGTTGTACAGTTTTAACTCTTTACATCCTTAATGCTGAAACAACAAAACTCTTCTTATGATGCCACTGGACATGACAAGAGGCAACTCCGTAATTATTTATCTGGAGAGTTCATACTTCAAGAAAAATTCTTTGTAAATTGAAACAGTATTTTTTAATTCTGATCATCGAGTTAGACACGGCTGTCCAAATGAACAGTTTAACCCAAAGAAAACTCACACAAGACTACAAAAACATGATATAAAATGTAATTAAAGAGCAGCCTCAAGGAGCAGTGGAAGGTGTCCCTGGCCACAGAAGTGGCTTTGGAACAAGATGCTTTTTAAGGTCCCTTCCTAGCCAAACCATTCTATGATTCCATGACTGGCTCCCAAGGGTAGCTAATGGAATTCATGCTGTGAGTAGGACAGTATAACCTTTATATAGTCCCAGTATCAAATAAAAACTCTTCATTCTCACATGCACTTGGATACATAGCAGATGTTGAGAAAACCATGCTGGTTTGGATGCCTGGGGTCAAAGATAATTCCTAAGGCTGGGAGACAGCCAAACCAGTAGATGAAAACTGAACTGCTTCCCATGGTCAGAAGGATGGAAAGGGGAAAGAATAAGCCTGGAATGAGAAGATAATTTTACATTATTTCATTACAAACTCACTGAAATATGTCATAGGACAAGAATAAATCCCTGTGTATGTTTTTGTGTCCGAGTTGCAGGAGACAACTATCTGGGTAAGGATCAGAGACTGCCTAGGATAATTGTAATTCCTCCTATTTAAATGAATTCCTTCTATTTCAACCAGTTAAATGATTAAAAAGAATAGCTATGTTGAAGGTATAGATGACCCTACTAACAAGAGCATAGTAATATCAGCCAAGGTATGATGGAAGATAATTAAGCATTCATTAACAAGCTAGAAAAATGCAGTCACCTTTCTCAGTCACAAAGCCCCGTCATTTGGCTGACATTTCACTTGACAACTGTTTCACATTAAATGGTCACATCTGCATTTTAAATGTTACCACTTCTGAAGCACCTGCGCTGCTAAGGATTTGAGTGATTTATTCTGTTTGTATCCACTTCATCTGAATTCTGAAGATTTTACTTTTTATTTCTGTAAGAGACCCTGTTCTTAGAATAACTGCGCTTTGAAATACAAGACCCTGAGTCTTCTGAATCTCATGGCTACTGTCTCTGCTGAATATGTAAAGGAGGTAAACTTTAATTTTTCCAGGTTGTTACATCTTATTAAATAAGCCAATAGCTTTAGGTAGTTTGCCTAAATATATAAAATTTTACTAAACAACACAGACACCATCCCAGCAGATATTTTTAATTCAGTCATATAACCAGACATCTGGGAAAGCTCCTGGTAGAAGAGAGCTCACCTAGAGCTTGTGAATATGAATACAAACCTAATTAAGGAAACAATCTAACTTACAAATTGCAATCACACTGCAATCACTCGTGGTGCTACACGTTAAATTTAACATAAACAAAATAACAACAGTGCCTGGCTTCTTACATATTCTGATCCTGTTGCTGCTTACCTAAATGAGTTTTTCCTGCAGGTGGCATCCTTAGAAAGCCTTTTCCATGCAGAGCCTGCAGTTCACACTGCAGCCTCTCCCAAGCGTTTGGAGACCTCTCTACCCTCAATCACTTGGAATCAGTCAATGGTCAAAATTTACTGGGTAAGACGAGCAGCAAGCCCCGCCTGACTGTTTAAGCCCCTGTCTTTAGCAGATGTAGAGAAAACAAACACAGTGCTCTGTCGCCCAGATGTTGAGAACAGGAAGAGACCACCACTTCTGAAAGCCTGATTTTGCAGAGCTCTTACATTCTATGGATTATAAACAATCAAAACTTCGACTCTCAAATTGCTGCAGTTATCTCTGCCAGAGATTATGCTCTTACCACGTCTTCTCTTCCCCTGTGGGATAGGCTAAGGAACCACAAAGCAGGTGAAAAAGCCTCTCAGTTCTCAGCTCACAGTCCTGAGCGTTGATTTAAACAGCCATCATTCATTCCTCAGGTATGTTAAGCATGGGGATAATTCCCTTCAGGACTGGAGGAAAGCACTGCACCCGACCAGACAATCTGCAGGATGCTACCAACAGCTTCTGGGTACCACGTTCTTGCATTTCAGTAATTTCATTTCTGACACAGCACGTCTTGCCTGTGGCTCAAAAATAATTTAGATGATAAACACACAATTTATACTCTCAATAAATGAGAAAGGAAACAGAGGGGAAGACGCTTCCCTCTCCCATCCAATGACACGTATTAGATGGATTCACTGTGACATAAAGCAAACCCTTGTTCGCTATTAAAAGATAATAAACTGCTTTTGTGCATGCACTTCCATCAACACCTATAGCTGCAACTGAAATCTCAGGAGATACAAAGATTTGTATCAGGATACACAGATTTTCATGACTGTAGCTCTCCAAAGCAGTATTTTCTTTTCTGCTTACTACAGTTAGTAAGTTTTATCCAACTCGAGACTTACATGTATTGAAGAAACTGCTTTTCCTGCACTGCTCGACCGTCCCAGTCCAGGGCGCAGAGAGGGAGCACCGTGTCTGGAAAGCCCAGGCCAGGCTAGAGTAGGAACTGCAGCCCCCTCTCACTGGCACAGAAGCAAACCCTGGGAACAAAGAGAGACAGGTGTTTATATAGAGCACATTTCCCTCCTTAACACGGCGCTCTCTGCAAATACGTGCACCGGAAGGAAAACCAGTGCTTTTCAAAGGGAATCGGAACCTTCTGTCCTGAAGCGCAGAGCAGAATGTGGGAGGGAAAACACTGCAACAGAAAATGGCACAAAGAGAAGAAGGCTGGAAGGCTTCGAGCATATCACTGATAGAGCGATTTTAACAAATTATTAAGAAGAAGTTGCAGCCTTTTATTTTTCCCATTTTTTTCCTGCTAGAAACAGTTGGGGTTTTTTAGGGATATATTTGTGACTAGACTGTGAAAATGTTTCCCTCCAGTAAGGAAACTCCACCGGCCTGTTCTTAAGCCCCTCTTAATGTTCAGGCTCTAATCACAGTTTGGCATCACTTCATTATAGATTGCCCTGAGGATGAGAAGAGACCTGAAATTCATTAACTACTTAGATTTTGTTAAAGAAAAGAAAGGCAAGAAAGCTTTTAGATGACTGCAGAAGACAAAAATGTTTTCCCTTCCTTCTAAGTATACTTTAACCTCTACTGGGAAAAAATAATACGTCTGAGTTTTGAAAAGTGACTGAAGAGGATTAAAAACCAGAAAGAAAAGGCTACAGAAAAATTAGAGAAAACAAACTTGGATTCCTATTGAATAAATACGTCCACAACGAGGAGAAAGAACGGGAAGAAAATAGTAATTTGAATAACCATGTCACTTCATCATCTTAAGGCAGATGTCACTTTAGTTACTCTGATGTGGTAATGGGTGGCTGATCCAGGTTTCCAAAGGCACAGCTGCCATGCCCAGCACCCTGTAAGGATAAGTAAGATCTGCACACCTAAACTCCGCTTATGAGCTGAAGCACGTGTTTATTTTATCCAGTATTCATCACATTTCCTGTCCTGGAGAACATTAACACATGCAAGAGCAGCTAGGGTGACACTACTCGGAAAAATGCAAGCTTTCAAATAACCTGACACTTGTTTAGAAAGTCCCGTTGGCATTGCTGAGATACAAAACGGAATTGTTATCCAGCTCTTGTAGGAGCCAGAGGGATGGAACTGCCACGGGAATGTGTGCAGCTGTGCGATGTTCTGACCCACGCACAAGCAGCCCCCACCTGGCTGTGTGCTGGTTTTGAGCTCACCACTGGCCATTTAATGCTGTGCCACGGCAGCCACTGCAAAGCGTCACAGGTGCAGCTGAGCTCAACGCACCCCAAAGCACCTTTCCTACACTGGAATTAACAAAACGGAGGGAAAAATCACTGCAAGGGCGTATAAAACTCAAATTCACGGATGTACAGACCCCCACTCCGCCAAGGACCAGCCGCCTGGGGATCACGGGAATGCTCCTTATTTCCCTGATCCCGCAGCAGCCCTACGGTGAAACCCTCGAGCGGGGGAGCGCCAGGGGCTGCTCTCACCAGGTCACACCTCAGATCCATGGGAAGGCAGCAGGGACACTGCAAACCCCTCGCCCGTGCCGCCGTGCACGTGCACGCGGACGTGTGGATGTGCACATGGATGTATGGATGTGCACACGGACGTAGGGATGTGCACATGGATGGACGTCCGGGTGTGCACACACAGCGCGCTCCCCTCGCCCTGCGGGGAAACCCCCCGCCTCCCGCGGCTCCTGCCCGAGCCGGTGACCGCTGCCCTCCCCGCGGAGGCTGCCCCGGCACCCCGCGCTGCCCCATCACCTCGCCAGGCCGCCCGGAGCGCCCCGCGGGCACACGCCCGGCCGGCCGCCACCACCGCCGCCGCCATGACGGGCCCGCGCCCCCTCCCGGCCACCGTACTGAGGTGCCCCGCGCGCTGCCTGATGACAAAGCGCAGTCAGCGAGAGAACGGCTGGGGATAAACTCAGGCCGAGAGGCAGAAGCCGTGGCTGCCACGCAGCTGAAGCCTTTGCTGCCGCTTTAGTGAAGCCTTTGCTGACAGTCTCCCCCTGCCCCGGCTGCTTCCTGCACCATTAGCAATCCCACAGGCAGGCAAGCGGTGAACAGCCGCAAGGGGAAAGCCCCTGCCAGGTCCCCAGCGCCGGTCCGGGGCTGCGTTCTGTGGGCACTGAAGTCTCTGTTTTAGAAGAGTCTGGTTTTAGGTACTTCTTTTCCAGCACCATTGGTGTCTCATAGTTCGAATTACACTTTTAAAGTTGTTAATGCTTCATCTTCCGATGCTTGGAATAAATATTGGCATTAGGGAAGTGTTCAGGGTTTTGCTCTGATTACAGTACTGCTGTTGTTGACAAAGAGCGGTGAACAAGCCAATAATTACACACTCGAGAGAGACATTGATCATTTATTTCAGAGTTGCACAAGCCTGGGTGCTTGGTGATACTCCAAAAATCAAGCACGCCAGCTATCAAAACCTTTTACTATTTATAGATTTCAGCAAAGGAATTAGTGTTCATTGGCTACAAGTTACATAGTTCTCTTACTAATTAGTATCCTACTATTGCTTAATGATTCTCTCTCTCCTCAGGCTAATTAGCCTGCATGCTCAGGCTTTCTCTTGGTCTGAGGTGGGTGCTCAGCTGGTGGTTGTGATCTGTCCCTGCCCGAATTACCTTTTACCCAGGCAGAGCTGACTCAGCACAGCCGCTGGGTTGTCTTTAGTAGCTTCTTCCTTATCTTGGGACTTCTGCCAAATGTCCTTGGGGCCCATAAATTCTGCATTCTTTGCATCCACTATCAGTGGTACATCCTTCTTCCCAAGCCTAGTTAACCTCCCCCTGGGTCAGAGCTTTGAAACACGCCCAGCCCTGACCCTTAACGAGGCAATTTACCCACAGGTAACCAGCACTGGCTGCCTGGGATGAGAGCCCGACCCCCACCCGGACACCCCCTGCTGTCAGGGATTTTTAGAGAGTAAGGTCTCTCCTGAGGCTCCTTTCTCCAGGCTAAACCCCCCCAGCTCCCTCAGCTGCTCCTCACAGGACTTGTGCTCCAGACCCTTCCCCAGCTCCGCTGCCCTTCTCTGGACTCACTCCAGCACCTCAGTGTCCCTCCTGAACTGGGGGGCCCAGAACTGNTATTCTGGATACAGGCCAGGTGCCATTGGCCTTCTTGGCCCCCTGGGCACAGCTGGCTCATGTCCAGCTGCTGTCAACTGTCGCTGTGAGCGGCACTAACGGCGAGGAACGGCACGACAAGTTTAGAAGGAAAGCAGTAGGGTTTTTTATTAATTAATTTAATCATCATTTTTATAACAGGGTTCGCAAAGAGTGTGTTGAATGGCATAAGACAGTTGGGTGCTCGGCCATCCACTCCTTGAGGGGATTGATCAAGCTCTAAGATACTTATTTTAAAATATCAGAAAGCTAGAACCATAACAATATTGCATAACAAACCCAGGTGCAAGATAAGGAGTTAGTTTACAAAAACCCATAGCAGTGTTTTCATAGCTGTGAACTGTGCAGTTCTCACAGAACGCTGCAGAAAGCTGAAAAGTTTCTCTACCAAAGCTTTTCAGCATCCACAATCAACCAACACCCCCAGCTCCTTTCCGCTGGGCCCCTTTCCAGCCTGGGGTTGTTGTGGCCAAAGTGCAGGACCCAGCACTTGGCCTTGGTGGACCTCCTACCGATGGCCTTGGCCCATGGACCCAGCTGTCCAGGTCCCTCTGCAGAGCCTTCCTCCCCGCCAGCAGATCAACACTCCCACCCAGCGTGGTGTCATCCATGAGTTTATGGAAGGTGCACTTCATTCCTTCGTCCAGATCATCAGCAAAGACATCAAACAGGACTGGGCCCAGCGCTGATCTCTGGAGACACCACTACTGGCCGGACACCAGCTGGATGCAGCACCATTCTGCCCCACTCTCTGGGCCCGGCCATCCAACCAGTTCTTAACCCAGCAAAGAGTGAACCTGTCCAAGCCGTGGGCTGCAGCTTTACCCAGAGAATTCTGTGGGAGATGGTGTCAAAGGCTTTGCGGAAGTTCAGGTGGACACATCCCCAGCTTTTCCCTTTTTCCCACCCACTAGATAGGTCATTTGGTTGTGAAAGGAGATCGGGTTGGTCAGCCAGGACCTTTCCCAAACCCATGCTGGCTGGGCCTGATCCCCTGGCTGTCCTGTACGTGTCCTGTGATCACACTCAAGATCTGCTCCATAACCTTTCTGGGCACTGAGGTCAGGCTGACAGGCCTGGAGCTCCCCAGATCCTACTTCCAGCCTTTCCTGTGGATGGGTGTCACACTGTCCAACCTCCAGCCTCCCGGGACCTCCGTGGTCAGCCAGGACTGACGGTAAACGATGGGAGAGTGGCTTGGTGAGTCCTTCCACCAGCTCCCTCATCATCCTAGGATGGATCTCATCCGGTCTCATAGACCTGTGGGAGTCTAAACGTGCTTTAGGAGCTGCTCAGAACCCTAAAGTCACTCACAGCAGGGGTGAGAAGGCGGCCTGGCAGCTCAGCCTGCTGCACACACCTTGTCCCTTGGGGTACAGTTCCCTGGGGCTGGGAGCTGTCTCTGCACAGCACCTGCTGCTGCGGCTGTGGGCCATTACCCTACTGAGGATGAGAAGGCAGAATGCTAGGGAATGAATTCTTGCTCTTTCAGAACAGTGTCTAGGACAGGGAAAATTTTGCTGGAGAGGCTTCATGGCAACTTTTTTCCTTCTTATTTTCCTCCTTTCTGTGGAGTTGTTGGTCTAAATACCGTCTTCTACAGCACCAGCATGTTTGTATCCTGCATTACCAATCTCCTTCCTGATGTACTGGTTTCAGTATTAAAGCCTACAGTAATAACAAATTGCCTAATTTGCATTAGTGAGCAGAAGCACACAACCTACAACATCTTCAGTATTTGTCATACATTCAGCACACAACACAATGATTGCTTTGTACCTTACGGAACAAAAATACACCCAGAAGCTGTAAAGAAGAATTTCCTGTAGTGTTCTGGCAGACCAGCTGCTGGCAGAAAATTGATGCAAGGCATAATCCTTTAAACAGGATTTTTTATCTTATCTTCTGGCACTTTAAATATGCCCATTCTCACAGCGTTTAGACACCACATATGTCAGGACGTGACCCTGACAGTGTCACCGAGGATAAAACCAATTAGTCTGTCATGAAGTCCTGCAGATCTGTTCGCCGAGGTATTTCTTTCCAGTTCTTCCTTTTGGAAGTAATTGTGTCATGTAGAGAATTAAACCCTCTTTTATGTTTATGCACTGGGTGATGTAATGGAAATACCACTTTCTGCGCATCATTTACCAAAGAGAAGGAATTTGCCTTGTACAATTCTGTTACCCAGTTACAGTGTTTAGTCACTGTACCTTCTTACACTGGGGCAGCTGCTCGGTGCCAGCAGCGTGAGCAGGGCTGAGTTTTCTTGTCTTGTGCCAATGGGAATTGCTTTATGCACTAACCAGCCTCTCAGAATGCTGCACAGATTAAAAAAGATGGAGAAAAAGTAGTATACAGTCCTGAAAGCCGGTTCCTGAAGTTCGGCTTAAAGATTCAACTCAAAGAGGGTGAATTTCCTCCCTCTTGAGAGTTACTACACTTATTTTCCTGCCACCCCCTCTAAAAAAAAATGGAGCTACGTTTTAAGAACAGACTTTCCAAAAGGCTAAATCATCTTGGAGCAAAACCTGCTTGTCGTGTCCCACTGCACTCCTGTGAGACACCTGTCAGGTTTGTCCTGCACTGGAATACTTTCAGCAAAGTGATGTTAACAGCTATTTCTTTGCTGTCTCAGGGCGGAGGGAAAAAATCCATCATATCTGATAACTGATTTGGATCAGGATTAGTCATTGATTTGTGAACAGTGCTGCCACTGGGAGGGACACAATGCAGGCTGATAAAGGACCATACAAGGGCAGGCTTCCTGCTCCAATAAAGGTAGAATTGTGCACTCTAATGCCAGCAGGCAAAAATTTCAGAGGAGATGTGATTTTGATCAGGGTTTTCCCATCTCTGAGTAATAGCAAAGTCTCAATCTAGTTAATTTGTTTCTGCAAGACTGATAATTTTTAACAACTGATAACATAAAACACTGGGGTTTTTTTTGCCTGGCTCATTGCCTGTAAATCTCTAATGTTTTAAAGTCACTTCCCAGTGTACGTTTTCCCATTGTAGAAGCAATGTCAAACAAATGCATCGCACTGCTCTGGCTCCTCCTCAGTAGCAACTTCAGCTATGCAGGGGCGAGAGCATAATAGATTCTCCATGGAAACCTGCACTTCAACAGTTTGCTTTTGTACGTCTTGGGGACTGATGAGCACCATCAAGAATCCTGTTTCAACAAGATGTCATGAGAGATGCCAGACCAAGGCCATCAACAGTATCCGTGAGGCCATGAGGGTGCACCTTACCAGAGTGCAGATGCCTTTAGTACCAGTGTTTTTAGGGTTTCTGCCAAAAACCTGTTTCTCCTCAGCCAGGCAGCAGTGGCTGACACACCGCCTCCCAGGTGGTCACTCCTTTGTTTTGTGGCAGCAAAATCAGAATTCCCTTTGCAAATGCTACCCCTACTGTTCCTGCCTGTGGTTGTGTCGTGGTTTAACCCCAGCCAACAAGAGTCGCTACAGAGTGTATCTCTGGGACCAAAGATCAGATGCCGAGGCGAGTGGGAAAGACAATACAAATTTTTGCTAATCTAGAGGTGCTGTGCAACTGCTGAAACCAGGCAGCTTTCAGAAGGAATTTGAAATCTTCAGGGTGTTTAATAATACACCTGCTCATTGATTTGTGCTCAGAAACATTCCTGCCGTGGTCAGTATGGTTTGTCCTCCTCTCTGTCTCTTCCTCTCTATTTTCAGTCCGTTTGTCTCACATTTGTCTGATCACTTGTTTTCTTCAGGAGTTCTGGGCACTTGATTTTTCTTATTATTTGGGCATGAGCATCGGTTTCGTGGAGGTGGCGGTGACACGCGCCTCCCAGGTGTCTCCGTTATCAGGGATATGCACAACAGAGCTGTGGCCGCTGTAGCGGTGCTGCACCGAACGACACCGTGTGATGTGGCACCAGGTGAGACCCTTGCTGCTTCTTCCCAATAAAAATGATACCAACATTCATATCTAAAGCACGTGCTGGGTGCTCTGCCTGGTCACTCCTCCACTTCTGATACACAGCCGGTCAGCTTGGGCCTTGCAACTGCTGCTTGTGCTGAGAGTCCCGCAGGAAAATAAGGCAGTCGTACAAACAGTTAACCTGGTTTGAAGGCTGTGCCGTCAGGAAAAGTCAATCAGTTATACAGAGCAATAAACAAAGCAGGATCTGGCAGGCCCAGAGGCTGCTCAAAGATACCTCCCAGCCAGGATAACATTCATCTGACTCCTGCTCTGCTGCACAGTTCCTCTGAGATCTAAATATTATTGTTACCTGGCACCAAATGCATCATAGTTGGTTTCTGTATGGCAGCAGCAAGAGACACAGGAGTAGTTAAAGAAGGAACTGCTTTGCTCTTCACATTATTTATGTTGTTCTCCTTCCCATTGCTGGCAGGAACCAACCATACTCCACCTGTCTCACACACATCATTTGCTAAGCAGAAGGCTGCTGTCCCCAAAAAGCAGCTGCTGGCATTCAGATGGACACTGGCTCCAAAAGCTCCTGCTGAGCTCCACACTGGCGGCATGGCTGGGAGACACAGACACTTGCTCTGGCAGTGATAGCACAACAGACCAATCCAGGGTGTCAGTACAAGTCCTGTTGTCACCGTTGTGCTGGCGTGAGCAGATTCCAAGAACAGGAAATCAGAGGGGGACTGTCACACCAGGCTTCACTGCAGGTATTCCACGCTGGACTTCCCCAAGATCTGATGTGAAATAGAGGGTGCACGGAGGAATCCTACAGGAGCAGCTGCTGCAGTTAAGCTGGACACTCATATCTGCAAACCTCCTCTTCCAAAGGCTTCTTGCCAGGGCCACTGTTACGTGGCAGCAGGAAATAAAGCTGCAAGCTGTTGCTGGCGGGATCAGATCCCTGCCTCTGTCTGAAGCATGAGTGTAGAAAACAAAGAACAGAACAGGCAACTTTGACACTGGTCACCCTGAAAGATACCAGTTACCCCAGCGGAAGGCAGAAACTCTGAACAGGACCAAGGCACTCACTGCCAGCACTAAACCTACAGGGTCTAAATTGGAGTTTCTCCTTTGACTACTTGGGGTCTTTGTCTTCCTTCTCTAGAAACACCGTACTGAGAGAAGTAAGAGAAGTGTTTGTCATGGATTCACTTCATAAGGATCTTTTATGTGCTTTAATGCTGCCAGACCAACAGCTTATTTATTGACCTGCAGTATCTCAGTTTTTGCAATGACTACAGGACCCTCAGGACAGCTCTCCCTTGCCTATTCTTAGGTTGTTAAATAAGCTCCAGCAGTCAGTGCTGGGAACTCAGGTGACTCAGAGCTGGCAGGAAAAGATAAAGAGTTCTGTGCTTACTTGGGTTTGCCTCTTTCCTGTGCTGGTGGCAAGGACGATCCTGCCACAAAGTTCACCATCTTTTGGACTGCTGTCCAGGACTGTCCTGCTCCCTGGCAGCCCAGCACCTTACATTCACTTGCTTCCTAGCTGCATGATGTCTAAGCAACACCCAGCTCCATTTATGGACCAAAGGCTTATCAATGAGATAGCAAATGTAGTGAAGAACCAAGCAAAAAGTCAAGTCTCATGTCGGTCGCCCACAGCAGTAGCACAAAATTAAGAGGCTGGAGTGCTCAGAGCTGGTACTGGGGGACTGCTTCTCTCCCCGCATCAGTGAGAACCAGCCTGCCTTGGCTTCCTGAGGAGGAACCCACTGTCTTCCCAGAAGTCACTCAAGGTCCGTAGAAATCAGTCCTAATAAGGGTGACGTGTTACCAGGGACTGGGACATCTCTAGAGAATGTCAAGAAGCCAAAGGGTACACTGTGAATAGCAGAGATTAGAAGTTATGGCTCAGAAAATAGATGCTTTCAGGCACAAAATGAATGTTCATTTTGCTTGAGAGGACTTTAAAAAAATTAAAGCATACTGTCATCTCTTTAAACTACATCTCTAGAAAAGAGGTGATGAGATTTTCTTTTTTCCCTCCCTGACAAATCAGAGATTAAAGAAATTTAAAATTAATGCAACACTCAAAAAAACTTAAAAAAACAATTTAAAAAAAAAAAAAAAAAAAAAAGAAAAATTCCCTGTCTGCCAATCCTGTGAGCTGGTGGAGGTGGCCTGGGCCAGGGCAGCTGAGCTGGTTTATGTCAGGGTCTGAAATACAGAACAAAGGCAGAATAGCTGTCAGACAGGTCTGAACTCTCTGCCTCAGACATCCCAGCACACTGAGGGGGAATCTCAGCCCCTTCTCTCTTGGGTGTGGTAGGTAAGCATAACCACACTGCCAAAGAGGATGTGAAAAGCTACTCTGCCTGTGAGGAAAGGCTGGGAGAGCTGGGGTTTTTCAGCCTGGAGCAGGGAATGGGCTCCAAGGAGACTTTATTGTGGCCTTTCAATACTTAAAGGAGTCTTAGAAGAAAGACAGGGGCAAACTTTTTAGTAGAGCCTCTTGAAATAGAATGGGGGATAATGGTTTAAAATGAAAAGACGGTAGATTTTGGCCAGATATACGATACAATTTTTTATAATGAGAATGGTAAAATGCTGGAACAGGTTGCCCAGAGAGGTGCTCCATCCCTGGAAACATTCAAGGTCAGGTTGGATGGGGCTCTCAGCAAACTGGTCTAGTTGAAGATGTCCCTGCTAATTGCAGGGGGATTGGACTAGGTGACCTTTAAAAGGTGCTCATAAACTCAAATGATTCTATGAGGGCTGTCAAAAAGCCTGGCAGCAGGCTCTGGAGGGGAGGCTGGTGAGAGCAGGCTTCCATGAGGCACCTGAAACAGTCTGGGGAGGATTCACAGCAGGGACAGAAAGCTGCATCATTTCTAACACAGTCTGCTGATATGTTCCTCCTTCTTTTTATTGCTCCCTACTTATCTGTGTTTTCCACTTTTTATCTCCAATACTGGTTTACCCACACCACGAGGCTACCCCTGGAGGGACCCTGGCTGATGCTGTGATGCATTTTCACAGGCTGAGATCTCCAGGCAATTGCAGACTGACTGGAAATCAGTGGAACAACTTCACAGCCACATCCTGTCAAGATTTGATCTAAGCAATTGTACAAAAATGGAGAACTAGTATCTTCACATACATAATGCATGCTTTGATTTTCTGCTTGCCTGGCATCCTTCTAAAGAAGCTGTTGAAATATTTCATCAACAAATGAAGATCTCAGCAGAAGCCTGAGGTAACATGCTGAAGGAAAGGAAACCAAAGCAATGTGAGACACTGAAGTCAAGTCCTGTTCTGCTCCTTAGCATTCCTGTGACAGATCCTGACCTATGAACAGTCCAACCCACTGATGAGGGCCTAAAGGTCAGGCTGATGTCTGGCCCTGTAGTGGACAACGATGTCCAGGCAGCTGCATGAACAACAGTAGCAACTCCCAAGGGCACATCTGGAAGGATGCCCACAGAAACACATCGTTGCTGAGGCCAATGTTCTCTTGCCCATAAAAGAGGCGAAGAACGAGGCAGAAACCTTTTATTTGTACTGGGCTTTGGGAAAAAATTAAAACAAGAATTTTTGGAAGCCAAAAGAAGGTTGGTCTCCTAAGAAGGAGGTTTAATTTCCATGCTGAGAAATTTCACTGGAACTCCAGCTTCGGTTACTGGGTTTTGCCAGTGTTTATAGCCAGTAATAAAATAACTACTTACAACAGCTTCTCCCTGCCCCCCCAAGAAAAGCAATGAAATTTAAATTATGTGCAGTGTATAGTTTTTAAAATACTGCATAGAAAGTTGCTTGAGCACTTGTAAGCAATTGAAAGAGATTATTTTTAGCAGCGTGTTTGGCGTGTTCTTCTCCAGAACACACCCCATGGAATGTTACTAGCACTGGTGGGAAATGGCATAGCCCCATTAACCCCACAGGTTACACTGACCACACTGCTTCCCCTTCCTCCTCCTGCCTTGGGAAGAACCTGTCTGGTTTGCCAATAAAGGATGCTTCAGCCTCAGAGAGAAGAACTCAGTTACGAATAACTGAATCGAGTGCAATATATCCAGTCCCTGGTCTGCAGTCTGTGCAGGCCTTTGAAACCACTCAGGGTGTGCAAACCCCTCCATTTCACAAGGAAAGAATCCCATAAGTGCCATGGAGTAGTTCAAGACCATTAACTGAAGCTAACATTTTGGGAGCACAAACCCTGACAAGAAAGTTTGGTCTTTAGGCCAGATGACCCATGGGGTGACAATGTCATTCAGCAGAGAACAGAGGTCTTTCTTGGTGAAGGCACATTGTGTCCTCAAAGATCCCGTTTCCAAGCAATAGCAAATCCACGCAGAGAAATCTGTTCAGTCTTTGTCTTCAGGCCATTTGAAAAGATCCCCAGAAGAAACCACCACCGTGCAAAAAAAGTTGTTGCCATTGCATGGTCATGCTACAGAAGCAAACTGGGATTTCTGTTCTCTCCCTCTGGATGGCCATTGGAAAAATATTGGTTTTGTATATATCCTTGCAAGGGTGTGAAGCTGAACACCTGACTTCAGAAAATAGCAATTCTGTGTCAAGGGAAATGCGCTGAGGGTCTTTTGCTTTTTGGAAGCCCAGAGCAAAAGCTGTTTTTTCTTTTCCTTTTTTCTTTGTCTGATACATTGTCTTCAGCATGGGAATGAAAGGCACACGGAGAAATATCTGTTCCCTATCAGGGTGGGAGAGGATAAACCCTTAGAGGTTTTCCCTGGCAAATATAACCAGAAGATGAAGATCAGGATTGATTATGGAGGTTTCAAAGGTCTTGTAAGGAACCAGCTGTCCTAACCCTATTGGTCATCAATAAAAAATGTATATTGAAAACTGTTTCAAGAAGCTTCTTTTTCTTCCTCTGAATGAGGCAGTCGTAGACATTCTTTGCTCCACAGAAAGTAACACACAAAAATATGTTAATGCTGGAGACATAAAACCTTAAAGACTCCAAGGGTTACTTACATATATTGCTAGCTTCAAACCCAGTGGACTTTCTGCTTTTCTTTATTTGTATCACCAGAGTGAAATAAAAAAAAACAACAAACGACTGCTGAGAAGGCAAACCATTGCTCTGTTTAAATCCTGAAAAGAATGCATTTTAAAGACTGATTTAGTCATCAGGCCAGCCAGGAACAACGAGGAGTAGAAAAGTGAGTTATCCAAGCTGCTGGCAAAAACCTGCTGCAGGCATTGTGAGAAAGGCAAGTGTTGACCTGTAACAGGTTCACAAGAAGTTCTTGAACTATAGACCTCTCATGCAGAACTGCAGAACATTTATAATGCTGATGAAAGCCCAGAAAAACGTGAGGAGACACATGAACTGGCAGGGATGGGCAGTGCAAGCATCATAAGGAAAACAGACCGTCCTGTTCCACTCCTGAAATCCTTTGAACTAGCCGATGAAGTGGAGACCATTGCCACAGGAAGAAACTACAGCCAAAGCCAGTGGAAGGTAAGGGCGTCTCTGCGGTTTTGTGAGAGTTTCAGATACTACATCTCATTGTGATGTTTTGAAATCTACATAGAATCATAGAATTCTAAACAAGTCCAATTGTAACACCAGCCCCTTTGCTGGAGTTTAAGCACCCCTTAGTAGAGCATCTCCAAGGCAGAGATGGGGCATATATCTACCTAGGCCTGTCCTCATACAGCTCGGGAAGCTCTTGGAGCGATCACTACCTTACCAAATGGGAACAGGTTCCAGCCCCAAACCAGCAAATACTCAGTGTAAGATCCCTGTCAGCCTCCAGAGGTTCCCCATTTTGCTTCAGGGTGTTTTTTTAGGCTGTGGATGTCTCAGCAGCTACGTGAGACTGACTTGGATCAGCTGCTGAGGGATGTAAATGCTTCAGGGTAAGCAGGGAGTAACACCCTCACTGAGCCTGCCTTGGGGTTCTTTGGTGTCGCTTCGCCCACTCAGGGTGTGCAGCTGAGCTGACTCACGTCTGGCACAAGAGCTGCACAGGCCTTCCCCGTGCTCCCAGAGAGCCTGCACTTGCCATGCAAGCCTCTCACCCCTCAGCGAAATAAAACCTCAGTCATTAATCTCATCCGCATTCCCTCGTCTCCTCTTTGTGTCTCCGTTGTTTTTGCTTTATCTGATGACACTCACCAGGGTGCAAAGTGTTAATGTCCTACGCTCTGTGGTACTCTCAGGATGTTTTACTTCTGGTCTCACTAACACCTGCAGCATCTGACTCCTGAACCAAAGGAGGCTTTTCTCCATGCACTGCTGATTAGTCTTTCAGGGGCAAACTCCCCCTGCCACGGGACAGAAGTTCTGCTCACCCTGGCAGTGCCCTCACCTTCTCCCACCACCCCCTTTGCCCCAGGAGCAGGCAGGGGCTGCACAGTCCCCACTGCTGGCACTCTCCCAGGGTGGGGCAAGACCAAAAGCTCTAACCTTGGGACGAAGACAAGAATGTGGAAAGGGATGTATTGGCTGAGAGGATGAGCAGGAAACTGCTTCCTGTTTCTCTGCGTTGAGTCTACCAGTGAGGCTGTAGGAGCCTCTACAATTCTTCATGGCTTTCCTGATTCTCTTCCCTCTGTTTCCTTCCTGCCTGGATGATGAGTTGGGCAGCAACCAGGCAATTGAACCCCGAGCTCAGCCAGACGAGTGGAAAAATCCAGGACATAAAGACCAAGATGGAAAATTTGTCTGTGTTCAAATTATCATTAGATTTCACAGAACAAGAGAAATACCTTCCCCTAAAAGAACCAGTGTCTTGTTTTCTTGTGGTCTAGGAGTTGTAAGAAATCTGCCAAAGAAATAACATCTCTTCTCCATTTTCTCTGCCCCTGCTTTCCCCTGCCCCCTGCAAACCTGAGTGAAGAGAGTTTGGAGGTTTCCATAGTTACACAGCACCATTAAGCAAGAGGGAAAAATAATACCTTGGGGACCGTGCAAGAAAAAGAAAAAAAAATGTTTATTAATATGTCTGGTTTAACTGCTCCCAGCTGACATGATCACAATTAAATAAGCTGTGGAGCAGGAGAAGGCTGCTAGTGAGAATCCTGTGAATGCCCCGTTCATTTGTGGGTGTCAGACTGACTCAGAGTGTGATGTCTCTGGTACTTCTCTGCCAGCCTGGTGCTGTGAGTGCCTGAACAGATAATGACCAGCATTTTCCCAGATTCCTGCTCAGCAGCACATTAAGTAGTGACAATGGGGACCTCTTGTGGGATCCCATTAAAGCTCATCACCAACACGCAAAACACCATTCCCCAACCCAGGGAGGGAAGCCTGGCAGCAAATTTACAGTAAATGCTCAGAAGATGAGGCAAATTCCTCATCCTGCTCTGTTTTCTGTCTAACACTGAGCTTTGCAGGCTGCATTGTACTAACAAGGCAAAGAGGTTCCAGCCTATGGCAAACTATTTGTAAGGAAAAGTGGATTGATCCAGGAGTTTTCCATCTCCCTTACAAACATCATGCACTGGTGGCAGTGAACAAAACAAAACTTTTTGAATGGCTCTGGGATGAGGCCAAAGTTTTCCAAAATAAGATTTATGCCAATTAACTTCCATTCTCTGGTTACAAACCAACATACAGGGAAGCTGCTAAAAACTGTATTCATATTATTATACTCAGTTCTGTCTTGAGGCTGGGGTGTGTGTCCATTTTAAATTTAGAGAGTGTCCCATATATCTTTAGGAATGTTGGACATTGTGGTGTAATAAAGTACTTCATTTTTTCAGTGTATGCCATATATTAAATTAATTGTTAGGAAAACAAAATCATGCCACCATTTATGAATAACAGAAGTGGCTTTGATGCTCTGCAGGTAATGCTGAATCCTTTTTTTTCCCCCATCTAGGACAAGGATTTAAACTCTGCATATACATAATGTTCCTGAATTTACAACATATTTTCCCATGTACTGAGGAGAGGGATCACCTGAGGTCTCGCTGCACAATGAAAACCTAGCTGCAGAAATGGCCTGGGCCATCCCTATCCATCTTCCTTCCTGCATTGCTCATCCCACAGTCCATGGCTCCACTTCCTCGTGGACTGTCTGCCAGCTGCTGGACTGGCCAGAGACCATCCCAGAGCTATCTCCTTGCAGCAGACCTGCTGCTCCCCACTGCTGAAGCTCAGGGGACCAACAGGTCCCAGCGTGACCAGTATGTAGAAGCCTTGGCAAAACAAAACTGCCCTGAACCTGAGGCCTTTGTGCAGCTGAGAGCAGCTCTGGCTCTGCCATCCAGCAGCCCCAGGGAATAAAGGTACCTGGGAGAGCCCTGTGGAACAAGGGTCAACCTACAGGGCTGCAGACGGCCCTTGATGAAGAGAGAAGCAGCATCAGCACAAAGTGAGAAACTACGTGGTACCTATGGACACAGGAGGAGAAACACAGAAGTCCAAAGGGGGAGAGCAAAAAGTGGAGAAATCCCAAGATTGCTGTTTGGGAGGAGTAGGATGGAGACAGGAGGGAGAAGGCTGGCAAGTCCAGAGCAGATGGTTGCTCTGGAGAAGGACCTGACATGCTCAGATGGAAAAGTCTGCCAGGGCCATGCAGTGGCTTCACAGGCAACATGCCCCACCCTGTCTGGAAGTCGATCCCCCCCTGCCATGCTATCAGCTGGGAGGGCACTGGATTGAGATGAATGAAAACCATTCGCATGAGGAAAGCAATATTAGTTAAAATGTCTTATCATACATTTAGTTAATTACTAAGTGAATTGCTTTAATGCTACGCAGAATACACAGCTGTGTTTAATGAGCTGCTGAGCGGCTTTCTGGGCAAACTTTAATAATATCACTATTCTCACTGAGGAAAATTGCTGCAGGGGAAAATGCAGCTGTTCGCACCTAAAATGTTCCGAGTGACAGCTCGCCAGCTATTATCTTTAAGGCACACGGGAGTCTGTTTCATTAACATGAAATGTTAAATATTTATGCTTATCACCAGTGTGCAGCCGCCTGGGCAGGCTGCAAGCCCAGTTCTTCTGGTGACAGAAAAGGCAATTTCCAGGACAGGTTAAATAAATACAACCTCTTCTTTTCACTTCCTGTCACAGCTTACACTTCCCAGGTCTCAGACCTGGAACCACCTCACACTTTCCCTGGGACACTCTCCAGCAAAACTACATCCCTTCCATGAGGAATGCCCCAGCTCAGACACAGCTCCCCAGCCCACAGCTGACCTACTGCAATTAGCAAACAACCAGTCGATTACTCAGGTCCAAGGAAGACAGCAGCCTGTGGCACATCCCAGTGCGAGGCACACCCTCCCTGAGACAGCACAGGTGTCTCCTGTCTTGTGCCTTGGGTCACTTCAGCAGCTCTCCAAGCCCAGAGTTGTAACTCCTACCCAAGTACAACCTGCAGCGAGCTGCATCTCCTTTGTGGGTCTGGCTGTCAGGTGGAAAAGGGCAGCATGCTGACAGCACTTTCCTGAGAACTTGCCCCAGGAGTCTCCTGCTGCCTCAAAGTGGCTTTTGGTATCGTGATGAGCTGAGACAGACTGAAGCACTTAGAGATCTGAGAGCACTGCGAGGAACATTTGTTTATCTTTGCTTGGAAGAAGCACAGTCACTTGGGAAAGATAAATTTCAGCGATGTTTTTGACATCTATAAATAAAGTCAAATATTTTGACTGTAGCGATGTAGTGACTGCCATGCATTACAAATACAGTCAGAAGCACTTTCTGCTAAGCACTTGATCAGGCTGCTGGGTGCTTGGTCTGCCTTCTATTTGTTGCCTCATTCAGAATAAAGCACCAATGTTCTGAATATAATTTGTGAATAAATTATTCTATTTTGAGCTCGGGAAACGTTTCAGTCTTTTCCGATTTTCAGAGTACTTCAAGGACCAAGTGCAAACATTCTTGCCTGTATCATTTACTGAGGAAAGAAAGCATTAGCTGCAGCAAGAGCGATATCTTAGCTGTGCAATTATGCTTATGGCTTGTCATCTGCCACTAATGCCTAGGGGGAAAGAGAGCTTTTATTGCAGAATTATGCTGAAAAAGAAATAAGCACCTGTGTGCCAGGGAAACCTCACCTTGACTTGCTCAGCAATAGTGGCCAGGCCCGTTGGCTCCTTCTCTTGAACATTCTTGCTATGGGGTCATTCTGCTTAATGACTCTCTGCTCGCATTTCTACAGCTCTTGTGTGGGTAAACGCTGTGGATGCTCCCAGCCTCCTCTGTTGTTTCCCTGGATGCTTCCTTCCCTGCCTTGCAAGAGCCCTCGGAATTACAACCCGCTCAGGGCATAAACATATTTGTGAATATACATGGGGCCATAAAATCCCACTTTACACTCTGCAGTTTTTAGATTACAGCTTTGAGGGAGGCTCACAAGATACTTAACTGGCTGAGTTGCTGGATGGGAAGTGGCTTGTGGATGGAGCTAAGAGCTTTCTGGACATTTTTTCCAAACCAGGCAATTCTTCCCTGAGCCTCTTTGATCTTCAGTAACAAGACCTCCCAGGAGACTTGCAGCTCTTCCTGGCTACTGCCAGGCTAAAGAGAACAGTATTTTTCTCTCCCTTTTTTCTCTTGTTGAAGCATTTTGCCTTCTGGGAACAGTTTCCCTCCATAATAACCTGATTTTACTTGTCATTTTTTTTCAAAAAAGGAGAGATGGATTGGAGAAAAAAACAAACCAGCAAAAACTGAGGCCAGCCAAATCTTTGTCAGGGCAGAACTAACCTTATGACCTGAAAGGAGATTAAGAATGAGAAAGTGTCCCTAATCAGTCCTATGGAGAGCAGAAGAGCCAGGGACAGGCAGAGTGGCTGTGCACCCCTTAGTGCCATGTGAGCCAGCAGCTACCTGCACAGTGCAGGGCTCCAAAGTTCACAACAGACACCTTTGAAGTGACGCTGGGAGAGCTTCCTCTCATTTGGGAGCTCTTCATCTTCTGCTTTCTTCCAGCACTGTTACTACAGCAGGCAAGAGCACAGAGGAAAACCAAGAGAAGTCTGGATTGCCCCCTGACCACCAACCTGTGCAAGCCCAGGGCTTGGATTTCCATGGCCCTCCTGAAGTGACAAAGAGCACAGCAGCTCCAGAAAGGAACAACAAGTTGTTCTCATCCCTCATGCCCGGTGCAGAAGTCTTGTTTCCTTTGCTCTGTCTGTGACTCATAGAAATTTTCCTCCAGGTATGCAACAGACCCCAACAAGCGTCACAGCAGAGAGGAGTGACAGTCTGTAGGATCATTGTTCATGCAGATTTCTGCAGGCCAGAATCATGGATTCATGCAGTAATTTAACTGTCTCTGACTCTTCTGGGTTTGTTTTTTTTTTATTTTTTAATAAGAGAAGAGCTGTCTTGTCCAAGTAACTAAAATGTTCCAGGCCGGAAGAGGTTTGCAAAGGGAACTTGACAGTTTCTTGTAAGAGAGCACATATGTGGAAGTGCCAGAAGAAGCAGCAGAGCACAAGTCAAGGAATGGCAGATATGCAGCAAGTCAAGAGAGCAGCTGTGCCATCCAGAACGGAACACAGATCGTTCCTGGGAACTGGCAGCAGGTGGAACTGTGAGGACTGCTGGGTGCACACTGGTGCTGAAACACCGGTGGTGTGACTTTTCCCTCGGTTGCTAAAGCCGACTGAGGTCTGGGCTGGTTTGTAAAAGTAGCAGCCACGCAGTATCATGGGTGCTCTCGGGAGACTTGGAATCTGTTGTTTCAAATCTTCTGTGTCACCACAAGGAATCCTGGACAGCCATGTCTAGGTGCTTGCGAGTGCTGAAGAATGGGAGAGCAACAGAAATGTGTTTAACAGAAATGGTTTAAAATCAGCTTCGTCCTCCCCTCTTACACAGCCTCACCCTGAGTTTTGCCACAGTCCTGTGTGCTCTCCCGTGTCTCTGTCCATTTAGCCCCTGGGGAAAAATACCTCTTCTGACACCAGGAGCTGACCAAAGTGCCAGCTCTTACATTTGGGATGATTAGTTTGGCATCTTCCTGGGAGGGTGGCGTAGCCAAGCCCCAGATCTCCACAGAGATGGGGACTGCCAGCTGTGGAGGCTGCCAACACACAGGCAAAGCCATGATCTGGTGTTGGCATCAGCCCAGCTGTGGGTCAGGGGCTGGAGGTTCCATGGAGCCATTCTCACATTAAGGAAACTCCCCTGTCTGACCATCCAGGAGCCACTCTGGAGTCACTCCCACCAGAGCTGGGACTGAAGCCCCTTCTCAGCTACACCCCCCACACTCACATTCAGACCAGGTTTCTTTACCAGCTCGACCTCAGGTGTGAATTATATGAATCATATAGGATAGCTGTGGCATGACCTTTATTCCTAGAGATACTCTGGACTTCTGCTACTTTGTGCTCTTCTCTTTTGTGTAGGCACGTAAATGCTTACAGGAGGTGACCTGCAGCTTCCTTGGTCACCAACGCCATGAACAGCTGGGTCTGGCAGTTGTGAGCTCTTTCTCTCCAGGGACTCATGTCTAACAAATGCTGAAAGCAGTTAAAGACCAACTCAGCTGGAGAGATCGCTTATTTTTCATATATTAGAAAAAACCACTAACAACTGCAAAGGCCAGTGATAAATGGTGAAGCCATTGAGTGATGCATTTGTTGTGTCGTTGGTAGAAAAATCCATGTGGGTGAAAGATGTCCATCATATTTCTACTACACTTGTACACAGGAATGGCCTAGGATGCTGTGTCCTGACCAAATGCCAATGCCACGAAGGAGAAAAGAGGGGAAAATTTGATCTGTTTGCTCTTGTGGCTCTACCTGCACTACCTAGGGTCTGATAGCCCTCAGCATGGCTATTTCCCACCTAGGGGAATGCTGGTATCATATTGTTCATTCAAGTCAGAGCAAGAGCACACCAGGAGGCAGAGCTGAGTAGCAGAAAAATGCCCTGGAAGGCAACTTGGGAAAAGTAGGTTTATTCTCAGCTCCAGGACAAAACTTGTTGTCGAGCCAGCTCCTTCATCTATAAAGCAGACATCTGTGCTCAGGAAGTCAGGTGCTGGGATTGTACAGGAGCTGCTCTGTGGAAACAGACCAGCTTTAAAAATGGACAGTTGTTCTTGGAAATAAGGCATATATATATATATATATATGTATGTATTTTTTATTTATACCTACCTATATTTATTTGTCTATATAAATATGTATATTTATAAATATACATAAATATTTATAAATGTAAATATATAAATATTTATGTACAAAATAAATATTTTTGTTTGTGTTAATATGTTAATATGTTTGTGTTTGTTTATATCTGTGCATGTGTACATACAGGCATGTACACATATTCACATGCAGGAATAAATTGATTCTGTGCGGGACCAGAATCCCAGCTGGTGCTATTCCCCTTCTCACTTCTCCTTCTCCTTCACTTTCTCCTTCTCCTCCTTTTCCTTCTTCTTTAATGAAATGGAGTGAAAAGGCTTGAAACTGTGAAATGAGTGCCAGGAGGCAGAACAGAAGGGCTCTCTATCCGTGTAAGGATTTAAATAACCCAGCTTTCAGGGGCAAGGCTCAGAAGTTTTGAATGCAGAGAGCTGGTAGATTGCCCTGCCTCTAAAAGCAGTTCTCAGGCTGCCCTTCCTGTGGGTTCCTCCAGCTGACACATTGCTGTATTGAAGGTTGCCAAAATAGGGCAAGATAAATGGTGTGATATACAATTTACACGGTGGTATTTATATGGTTGTATTTATATGGTATTTGTATTTCTGCCCTGCATAAGAGAACCTTTGGGTGGGCTCACATCAGTGACCCAAGGAAGGTCAGAGTCCTTGACATCGAGTGGTTTGCTCTTCATGTGATCAAAAAGCCATTCCCATAGAGGAACAACCTGCAAAATGCCCGGGGGAGGCATCTTCCTTCCCCTCAGCCTCTGAGGAGTTCTCTGCCCAGTTGGGCTCAGATGCACCACAGCAGTTTCACCACAGAACTCCACCAGTGCTGACAGGAGATGATTGCTTAAAACCTGTGCTTAGGTCTTTAAGAAGCCTTTGAAGTAGTTTACCCAGCTTTTAATCAATACCAAGACCTTTTGAAAGACCTGGAAACAATGAAAGCAAACCAGAAAACTTCATCCAGTCGCTAAAATCAAAGTGTGCAACAATGAAAGAAGAGAGCAGTGCCAGACGAACATATCGAGCTGTAAACAGCAGCACTGCACATTAAAGGGTGCCTGCCAAAACAAAGCAAACCAGAGTGCATGGAGCAATCTCCCAGCCCTGGCATTCCCAGAGCAGTGTGTTTGGGTTAGAGACTTTTCAATGGCAGAGAAGCCAGTACAGGGGTTAAAGAATCGAACATGTCATCACCAGCTCTTATTCCAGAGCCCAAGTGAGGAGGATGGCTCTGGGCTGTATGCCAGGACCCCATCACACAGCAACGTTGTCCAAAGTTCTAGTTAGAGCATAATGGAAAGATTTAGACCAGGCAACAACCCCCAAGAACATGCCTTTCTGTCAAAGCTGGAAAAACCTTGGGAGAACCGCGTGGTTCTGACAAAAAGCACACAGTGAAAATGTTTTACACTTCATTTTGGAATATTTTATTGCATCTGCTATTATTTCCCGATTTTGTTTTTAATATTCTGACATCATGGGAGAAAATATGGATTCAATATTTTTATGGGAAAATGCCATGGTTGAAAATCTTTTTTTCTGTGACTCTCCATTTAATAGGGCAATGGATTTTTCACAATACATGCTGGAACAGGGACCAGAGTGACTGTGGGATTGCCGTCCCTGCAGATACTCAAACCTCAGCTGAGCATGGCCCTGAGCAAACCCATGTAATTGGACCTGCTCAGAGCAGGGAGTCAGAGTTGAGCTTCTCCGAGCCAGCCTACATTATTCTGTATTCTGTGATGTAAAGTGTGGGAAGAGGCCTGCTACGACACAGGGGAATGAAAGCCTAAGGAAGATTTTTTTCCCCATTTCACTCTCTTCTCCACAGAAAATCATGAAGTGCAAACCATTAAATTTCAAAAACCTAAAAATATTCCATAGTGCTGCCTCCTCTGGCAGAAGAGTGGTGGGGTCATTTGATCTTCCTTTTAACACATTTTTTTTTCTTTTCAGTTTAACATCAAACAGCTCCAGTTTGAAGTGGGACCTGAAGGATTTGCCCTCCTTGGACCTGGCCTACTCTTGCAGCGGTGTGACGAGGCAATCCGTCCCAGAACTTCACAGTGCTGGGTGGAAGGCACACAGCAGGGACTGACAACAGCACCAGCTTCCCTTCCTCTGCGTTTTCAGCTGCTTTCTCCACAGAGCCAAACAGGATTCTTTGCCTTTGCAAATGGATCACCACAAGTTCCCGTTCTTTCATGTTAGAGGCAATTAGTGGATATTTATAGTGCACCCCACGTGGAGGGACTACTTTGGATCTCAGTGCTTTGGCCCAGTCCAAAGAGAGATTCGTGACTGTGGCTGCCCCTGCTGCCATTCTTTAACTTCAGATTTAGTAACCCTCAAACAGTTTCTATGTCCTCTTTGCTCAGTGCTGCAGTACATCGACCTTGACGCCCCACACCTGTCCGAGGCCCCAGTGCTGGTGGCTTGGGAGCACAGGTGCTCCCAGGGCTTGGAGCAGGAGATGGAAGCAGCTGCCTGCACTGGCACTGCCCCTCTGGCAGCTGCCAGACCCTCCTGTCTCGTGGGCACCCATCCTGTGGCGGGCCCTGCGTGGAACGTGCATGGAATATCCTGATGCGGTGCCGTGTTTTGGCCACCCCTTGCAGATTCCCTTCCTGAAGGCACTGGTTTCAACGGACCCCAGTCTAGAATTAGTCCTCTCTCTCTCCCCCTCTCTCTTAATAACACTCTGTACTCTATACTGCAAATGCTTCTTACTGTGTTCTGCTACATGCAAAGAAAATTAAGCAGCACACAAACCTTTGCAGTTCGAGCGTCCCAAATAACGTCACATAGCCACTCTCAAATTCTCAGCATTTGCCATCCAGGCTGCTTAGAAGGAATTCACATTAACAACATATTCTAGTTAAAGATTATGTGGTTAGAAAATCGAATTTCCTCCATAAGAGAGACATAAGCACTGTAGAAAAAAAGCAGTTTATGACATTGCAATCAAACACTCCTGTGGGGTGGGGGAGAGTACAATAAAGTTCACACAGGCAGCACTAAATCTGTTACCTGCTAAATCACGGGCACTTGATTTTTACAGTGGCAAACATTTTCCTTTAATGCTTTTTCCTGTTATGCATTTTATTGAGCCACAATTCCAAAATCCCTACAGATCCCATCTCCTGTGGTTATTTCTCCTAGGACAGGTTGGAAATGGCTGGAAAGCCTGTCTGAACTATGATTTAAAATTTCCACTTTAATTGTAGCAGGGCACAAACCTCATGGGCAGGTTGAATCAGATGTGGATATAGACTTCACATGGAGAATTACAAATGCTGAGGAGCCAAATGCTGGACCTCAAATCCTGCAAGGGAACCTGTGAGGTTCTTGGCACAGCCACTAACTCACCGGTCTCGCCTGCACCCCACTTCTTACTGCACCTCTCACTTGTTGAGGCCAAGCAACAGCTTTCTCCTGCAAACCTCTGTGCTAATCTGCTTAGTTGAATTAAAAAACCCCTCAGATTCAATTAGCAGTGCCAGTTAAGGCTTCTGCAGATGTTAAAGCAAATGACCTCCTGATTTTAATGTGTGCCTGACACCAGGCGCCTCTGAGAGGATGGTGGGATCTGTTCCCTTGCTCATTGCCTGACCCTGGTGCAGGCTGGTACTCAATTTAAATTCAGCAGAGCCATCATGAGAGGAGGAGGCCCAGGAAACAGCTGCCACCACCAGGCATCTCCTTGCAAGTCACCAAGTTTCCATGGCCCTGCCCTCTTATCCCTGTTTAAAAGTATCACAGTGACTTCCCACAGGGAAAAGTGTATCTCAGTGAGATTTAGGAGGAAAGCCTAATTCTCAACATTCTCTACTCTCAACTTCTCCAGCAATCACGGAGCCTTTCTCTTTTTCCTTTTCATTCACTTTGACCCTGCTCCAAAACTACTTCCGCCTCTTGATGTGGATTTCAGTGCTTCCACTTCTGCCTTCTTTCCAGTATCTGCCCAAACACACACCAGCCCACATGCACAACCACAGGAGCTCCCTCGCAAGAGAACTTTGGCCCCCGAGAAAAATGAAAACCCCAATTGCTTATTCAGCCTGCCCAACACAGGGAGACTGTTCCCTGCCTCGCTTTTACTTGGTGCAAGTAATTCAAGTTTGACAATTGCATGGTCTTCTTGCCGCTGTGTTCACCTAGTTTGCATTTGTAAAAGCTGCGTGAACTGGATGCTTCTTAACAGCTGATAATATTTCTAAATCCCATGAGAGCTTGGGGATACACCCTGACCTCCTCCTTATTTTGGCTTGGCCCTCCACTTCTTATTTCGATATCAGTTACTTATGTGGGGCACTTCTGACATTTGAGAGAGCACAGTGATACCTTTTGGAACCTTCCTTTTCCTAAGGCTGTTGGGAGCAGATTCATCACAGCCAAAATCTCAGCTATTTCTTGAACCAGCCCTGCGCTGGCAGCACAAAATGATGGCTGGGTATTACCAGTAGCTGTAAGCAGTGTTTTACAGAGCATTTTCCCCTCCTTGCCATGTGCGTAGATGGGAAGCAGATCTGATCCCTGCTGTTAGCAGGCTGGGCAACTAAACCACCACTGTAGGTTATTCTAATGGTCACCATCAGAGCTGCTGTTCCAGAAAGAAGAAAGCAAGCCTGAGAGGAATGATGCTTATCTCAGCAGGATGCCTCTTGGTTTTCTTTGGTTTTCTTTCCTTTCATGCCTTATCCTTTTCTGTCTCGGGAAGTGATATGTTATTAAGTGCCCTTTGTGTGAGAGTTCAGGGAATGATGACAGTGATTTGAGTCTCTCTTTTGCTAGTTGCTAATGCAAACATCATTTCGGGTTTGGTTAATTAAATGGAATTACTGTAAAATCAGCATTTACCTTAAAAGCACAAAAAACTTCCCTCTGAATAAATGATAGCAATGGATACTGAAAAAGCCCAACATATATTTTCCTTAGGAACACACAGTGCTGGCCTCTGAGCACTTAGGATGAACTTCACCTTCCATATTGCTTCAAGAAATGCTTTCCACTCAGCTGCAGGACTCATCTCTCTTTATTCTCCCATTGCTTCTGTACAGAGCGGTGCAACTAATTGATGTTTATTTCCCTGGCTGTTAAGAAAATGAAACAATTTCCACTGCTATTTTTGTTTTTAACTGAGGTCCCTGTAAGTTAAAAATACATTTCACATTGGCCAATGAAGTTTAGCTGGAAAATGACTAAAAGATAGAAGTTGACAAGAATATAAATTTGCATTAACAGTCCAACATAGCGCATTAAAAAAGGCAAGAGTAAGATTTTCTGAGCTGCCGTGAGCAATCTGGTGAAACAGCATAGGCTCCATAGGACATTTTGGTGTCAGCTGAATCTGCTTTGCTGCTTTCCCATTTTTGTGAACCAAGTGCACTTGCTTCACCCCACAGATTGTGGACTGCTGCTCTGGCCACAGACCCCATGTTGCATTGAGCAGAATGCAGGTGTCTTGTCCTGAAGAGATTTATTGACTGCACTGAGAAAAGACCTTGTAATTGGGGAGCTGATTCAAAAAGCAGACAGGTGTTGGTCTAGCTTTGCCTTCAGCAAAATCCTGCTGGCTGCAATGCAATTGAAAATCCTGTTCGGTGTTAATGCTTGTGAGCTCGATATCTGGCTGCTTTGAGGAATGCTTAGTCATACTCAGATCTCACATTTGGATTCTGCTTGCACTGGTCTGGGGTGTTGCTCTGTTCCTCAGACACAGAGTGGACAATACCTCCCAGGTTTTTAAAGGGTTCTGCTCCCTGCAGACACACACAGGGTGAATAGACACAGGTTCCTGTTAAAATCATGAGCAACCAGGCCCTTGCAGTACAGTAGGGCTGGCAGGGCCTAGTGTTTACATCCCAAAAAGGTTTTATAACATGAAGTTAATTGTATCTGATGTACCAACTCCTCTGTTCTGCAGAGCTCATAATGAGAGTCTGGCAAACAATTTCTTCTGAATAATTTGTTGCATGAATTCAACCCCTTTCCCAGCTGACAGAAGCCATGAAAAAAGTGCAATCCCTTCAATATATTCAGTGCTGCCAGAATTAATGGAAATATGTTGCTCCCAACTTGCCCTTCTTGGTTGGGAGGTCAGATATAAAAACAGCACTGCTACTTCCTGGCTACTTCAGCGACCTTTCCCTTTCTTAGGCAGGGAAGGGCAGCCTGTCTGAGCTGGCCACACTTAGCCCAGTTCGAGCTGTTCTCCCAGGCAAAGGGAACCAGGATTCCTGTGGGAGCTGCTGTCTGCTGCCTGCCTTTGGGGCAATATGAAGCACAAGCAAGGAGCAGTCTCAGTATCTGGGAAGAAAGGATCCCAACAGAGCAAGGATGTTCCAGCTGCACTGCCCCCAAGTTCAGCTCCGTCTCTTGAAATCAGCCTAAAATCACAGCCCCAAACCTCGTGTCATCCAATCCATCATCTGAGCTTTACTTTCCTCTTAGGGTAGAACAGAGACCTGGGATTTAGTCTGAAGTTGGCTGCAAGTAAAACTTGCCAGAACTGCAAAGTCAACCCCAGAATGGCAGACAGAGGGTGGTGTTCTTTATTTTTTTTTTTTTGGACTGTGAAAGCTAATATCCAAAATATCTTGAGAGCAAGTCCTGCTGGAACAGAACAGGTGGGTAATTTTTCCTCTCAGTCCACTTAACTAAGGTCAGTCTTGGATTATAGTTAAGAATTGGATAGCCCTTCTTTGCCCTCTTTTTTTTTTTTTTGGGGGGGGGGGCGGTGGTGGTGTGTGGAGTAGAGTTGTGGTTGTTTTGTTGTTGTTGTTTGTTTGTTTTTAAGTGATCATCCTCCAAATAAAACACTACCGGAGAAGAGATGTGACTTTGTGAAACAGTTGATGAGAGAAGATTGACAGAAATATTACCTGACCCCATCAAACCTGACAAAGAGGGCCAGGAGAAATTAACTGTTGAATAGAATCGATTTTAGCAGTAGAGAAAATACTGCTATTGAAAGCAATTGCTAAATAAAGGGGCAGCTGCTTGTAGGAGAGCCTGGCACCGTGTCTGGTTTGAGCAATTACATGGTGTTGCTGTGTAAACACCTCGGTGCTGTGGCTGGTCATGTTCTGGTACCTTCCAAACCACTGCCTAAAGGCATTCTAACTAACCTTAGTGACCCACCAGTATTCAAACAGCAATCTTTTTTTTTTTTTTTTCTCCCTCCCTAGAGATTTCCTAGTTCTGTTTTTTCCCCATGGCTGTGTGGTTAAGGGCAAAGTTTGGGAAGATGCACTCAGCTCCTTTCGACAGGAAGAGAGGCCACGTTCTTTCAGGGCAAATGGAGCATTAAGGCTCCTCACAGGCCAGTGGAAACAGAATTTCAATTGTTTTGAAACAGGTGGTTTCAAAAGCAAAGACAGAAAAAGAATCAAGATGATTTTTCACCTGCTGCCCCCAGGAGTGATAATTCAGTTTGTCACTGTGACTTTGGGTGGAGAGCAAAAAAACATTAATTCTTTCCACCTGAGTGAGCTTTACAAAATGTGCCCATTGAAGGTGTGAGAATGCCTGAAGGGATGAGATGCTCTTTGCTGTGCAGTATTCATGACTGGCGAATTTTATTTCTTCTGTCTGCGCTGAGTTCATTCCAGCTGGTGCGTGAATCTCTCAGCAACATTCATCTTCCTCACTGCCTCATCTTCCATCAGCTCACCCAGCTCCCTGTGATGCACAGCTGGTAATCTGGTTTCTAAAAAAGCATCAAAGTCCCCAATGATACTTTAAAACAGCTAAGAGGGGTGAATCATCTCTTTAATTTAGGCCATCATACTACCTGAACTGATAACTCCTTTAGCTCAGAGAGAATCCAGGGCTGCCTATTCCCTCTTCCTTCTCTTCTGTGTTTCAAACTGCAGGAAGAGACTCATTTGCCATGACTCCCACACTGCTCAATTCAGACCTGACCACGCTGCAAACATTTCTCATCACAATTATTTAATGCTCCCTTTTTCCTCATAAAAGGTCATATTAACCTGATTTCTTCACAAAAGAAAAATTATCATCCTTGCAGAGCTGTGAAGTGCTAACTAGGAGCCATGGCTGGGTGTTTGCAGCAGATGTACATCTCCTGTCTGAAAAGTCTTATCACTGTTGGGAGAGGAGAGGAGAGGAGAGGAGAGGAGAGGAGAGGAGAAATATCAGCTGGAAGGCACCTACAATGATCATTTAGTCCAGTTGCCTCAGTACTTCAGGGCTGATGAAAAGGGAAGTTACAACTGGAAATGAGAAACAATTGTTCCCCATAGAAGCAGTGCCATTCTGAAATGCCCTTTCAAAGAAAGAATTCTGTAGAGAAGTCCTTGTGTCTATATGCCATTTCCAAGAAGTTTAGCTGGCTGATCGAAAGAGGTTCTTTCCCATCACAGAACTTCCCTGTGCAATCACTATCCGTGATAAAGAAGGCTGAAAACACCATTTTTATGATAAAGACTCATCAGCCTCTTTCATCTTGGTGGAAAAGAGATTCCCACTGCACAAATTTCAGGGTCCCTCCCCAGCACTGCTCCTGGAAGATCCCTGACAGAGGGATAGAGATGCAGCAGTTGTCACAAGCAGGAGCAGGGGAGAAGTAGGAAAATATTGGCTTCCTATTTATGGATTCTGTGCCTGAGTCCTTCAGCCCCCAGAATATGAGTGCCCTCTAGAAAACCCTGAATGTTTTGTTTTAACATTAGTTGCAGCCGTTCTGAACATGTTCTACTTGGGCAGCATCCTGCTGCAAAAGTACCTAAAATGACCCAGTCTCTTTGAGGCAAGGCCCATTTCTGCTGTATCTGGATAGCACCAAGCACAAAGTGGATTTTAGCCCCCAACTCTGCATCTTTGGCACAGTTGTAATAATATTCAAGAAAGGATATTATTCAGGAATATATTCAGGGGGAGAAATAATATCAGTGTTGAGATCCATAGACTTTTCTCCAGGCTTTCTAAATCTGCAGGGATTGCTGAGAGTCCCTTAGCTACAGCCATGTACCTGCCTGATGCAGGATGACTGTAAAAAAAAGTCCCATTTATTGGGGTTTGCCAATCTAGAGTTCATCTCCACCTCCCTGCTCTTGGCTGAGCAGAAGAGGAACAGCTTTCCTGTGCAAGACTTCATTAAGATTGAAGAATTGCTGCTGTGTGCAGAGATAATTTATGTAGCAGGGCTTGGCTATGACTGATGCTTTGTATTAAAACTGATTAGTGCTCACAGCAGAACAGCTGTGGAGGTTCAGAGCAGAACTCTGATTCCTCCCCCTGGGTTAGTCCTGCACTTTTGACTGTGATCCCAAACAACTTTTTCCACCTGTAGAGAGAAGGTCCATGGAACTGCCTATCCCAGCAGCACAAGGCTCCTGGGGCACCATGCCATGGGCAGTGGGAGAGGGGTGGCAAGTGTGGGGCAAACCCTGTCCTCAGGGTGCCTTGGGCTGGCCCAGGCCACACAGCCCGTGCCAGGACAGGACACTGTGCTACAGAAGGGCCCTGCCACCAGCAGGGCTGCCCTGCAAGGTGGGAGGCAGAAGAGGAGAACGGGGCTGAAGTGCAGTGCTGACTTTAAAAGAGGATCGTGAGGAAGAGCTGAAATTTAAGCCCAGTGTGAGCCCATTTCCGCAGGCCCCTCCACTTCCTGAGGCTCACCATATCAGATGTAACTACTTCCCTTGGTTCTTGGCAAACTGATTTCTGAAAAAAATTAAGTGAAAGAAAACCGTTTCTCAATGTGATTTCAAGCATGGTGATATTGCAGGGCAAAGCTGAAGCCTTTCCTGCAGCGAGCACCTGGGGACACCCCTGCCAGAACCCTCACTGCAACATCAAGTTGAAGACATTCTTGCTCATTGCAGGGGTTGGACTGAACGGTGTTTAAAAGGTCCCTTCCAACTCAGACCTTCTGTGATTCTGTGATCCCAGGGTCACAAGCCCCATTCTGTTAGGAAAGCCAAGGAGGAAGGAAGCAAAGCGAGCTCCATCTCCACCTGCGAACAGAGAGATTCCTCCAGGAAAGCTCATTATCACTCGAGAAACCTCTACTCTCATCCAAAGTTTTTATTAATACCACAAAAATATTTTATTACTATGGCAAAAGCCACAGCCAACACTCAGAATCCTTGCACTCAGCTGTGTCAGCTTGGAGAGGCACTTACACCTGGCAAACAAGGCTCATGGCCTTTTTTATTATTCAGGCAGGTGTTTTCAACTCTGCTTGAGCTTCTGGAAGGCATTGGGCCCCTGAACCCCAAAATTCAGCTGGGCTGGATGTCTGCTGGCTGAGCTGTAAGGCTTCAGTGTTGAGAGTGGGTTTAGGACAAAGCACAAAGACCCTGTGCTAAAAAGAATTACAGCCTGGCTATGTGGATGAATAAAACCCACTGCTATTCAGGGGTGTTATCAATGCTGATAACAACTTCAGAGGAGCAGGAACCTACCAGGAACTACCTTCAGTTAGGTAAACCTATGTATAATAAATGTGTAGTAGAGTACATAATGAAAATGACGGGCTGCTCAGTGAGCTTACACAGTAAGTACAGCTCATTTAAGGAAGTGCATTTTAATTAGGGATGGACAGACAATATCCGCCGTGCAGGAAATGTTAGTGCTGCATTGCTTCATTTAATTATGAACTGGAAAGAAAAAACACTGTTTCAGCATCGTTTCTGGAGGAGCAATTCCCCCTCCCGCACACATTCTTTCACCTGCCTTGAAGGCATGGAAGGGAAAAAGTCGTGCTGTGGTTTTAGCAACTAAACAGTGTAAAGGGGCGTGGATTATGGAATCCATCACTCTCAGTATAGAATATAATTTATTGCTGCAGCTGTATTAAACTCAGATCAATCAAAGGGCCACGTACAACTTTATTCACGTGAAAGGAGAAAGCCGGAGGAACTGGGGTGAGGGGCAGCTGCTTCTTGCTTAAAATCTCAGTTGCATAGAAATGTTCTGTTTTCTCTGGTTTCATTCTTAGTCTGTGTAGTTTTGATCAACAAGCATTTTCAGAAGGGGAAAAAAATCGCCTTTTTTCCAGGTCTCTGTGGTAGTGAGGGACACAGGGGCAGGAAGGGTAAAGGGGGATTGATGGGGTGCAGTGGTGAAGAGGGGCATTGCCACCTTTGGCTGTGCCAGGGAGCAGTAGTAGGGCACCAGCTGTGCCAAGGGGCCTGGCCGTGAGAGGTTTGTGTGCCAGGCCCAAACCTGTGCTTCTTTAAAGGCTGCTGAAAAGCTGGATAAAATCCAGAAGAGGGCAATAAAACTTGGCCTGCAGCTGGAGGTGATACTTTGCGAGGAAAGAGAGCTTATTCTGCTCCAGTTATTGAGGAGCAAGAGGTGAGTGGTGCATGAGCTTCCAGGAGATGCAAATGTTGAAAGGATTTTTCACTGAATGGGGAAAGAAAACTCGATGTTTCTGTTCAGGATTGGACCTGGGGGCTTGCTTTACCGGAGAGCAGACTCCTGAGACCAGTGCAAAGGAAATGAGCAGATATATTTGACTGGCCAAGTGCTGTGGGGACAGCATGTCCCACTCTGTGGTGTGCCACACCCTCCCCATGCCCTCCCCCTGCCCCAGCCAGGAGGAGAAGCAGAACTGCAGAGCCACTTGGAGTATGAACGGAGGATAAAGAAATTCCCTGTGCTGCTCCCATGAGAACCCATCCCAGTTCATGTCTATCTCTTCCCTGCGCTGCTCCGTGAGGGCCAGACCTACTCTGCTAGAGGTTTAGAGGTTAGAGGTTTGTGGGGTGACCACTGCATGCACCAAGCCAACCTGGCTTTGGCAAACCAGGGGCAGCATCTGGCTGTGAATGACTCGAAAGGGGCTCCTCAAATTTTTAATGCCACTTCTAAATCTCTGTGCACTGCACTGCTTCATCTCCCCCAAAGTGGGACGGGGTAAGGCTGAGCCTTCAAACCCTAAGTAGCTTTAACTGACAGTCCCAGGCCACTGCTCTTGTTTTAAACCCATTATGTAATGCTTAGATACCTTGACAGAAAGCACATTATAATTTGGATAAATACACCGACGACGTGTTCCTCTGCTATGCAAGGTATCCTTGAATAGCTTATGTTCTTTAGCCTTTCTCTCTGAAGAAGACTGCCACCTTCTCCTTTTTTGCACCACAACAATATTTTGCTGCCTGCAAACACCAGGCAGCTCTGAAGGATCTGCCAAAAAGAGCGAGCCCATTCCCAGGAAGCTTAAATGTAACTGCACAGGAAAATATCTAAGGGTCCAGAAAATAAGAAAAGTATATGTCAGCTTAGTTGGCAGCTATGAATATACAAAGAAGGAAGATCTATTGTAGTCTTTGCAATGGTGTTCAATATTTGAAGTTAAATGTCCATCAATTAACTGGAGAAGAGGTCTCAGAACATTTCCCTGAAGCGACTATAAATATAATTTGCTGTAATTATGAAGTCCTTTCTGTTGCCATAGTGACTTAAAATGGCTTTAGTCTACCTGAGAATTTGGTTAATAGGTTTTGACTTCAGCTCACTGTCGTGGTTTAACCCTAGCCAATAGCCAAGCCGCACACGGCCGCTCACTCACTCCCCCAGCAGTAGGGCTGGGAAAGAATCAGAGGAGTAAAAGCTGGAAAACTCATGGGTTGAGATAAAGACAGTTTAACAGGGAAAGCTGTGCACACAAGGAGAGCAAAGCAAGGAATGGGCAGGCAGAGGTTCAGCCACCTCCAGGAGGGCAGGGCCCCATCACACAGAACAGCGACTTGGGAAGACAAACACCATCACTCCAAATGTCCCCCCACTTCATACGCTGGTGTCATGTGGAACGTCCCTTTGGTCAGTTGGGGTCACCTGTCCTGGCTGTGTCTCCTCCCGACCTCCCACGCACCTCCAGCCCTCTCACCAGCAAGGCCAGGATGAAAAGCAGAAAAGGCCTTGGCTCTGTGCAAGCCCTGCTCAGCAGTAACAAAAACATCTCTGTGTTATCAACCCTGTGTTCAGCACAAATCCCAAACACAGCCCCACACCAGCCAGAAGAAAGTTAACTCCGCCCCAGACAAAACCAGCACATTCACATACCGAGTTCCAAGGAGCTGATAGATTATCATGGGTAATTTCTGGGGTTATTCAAAAGTAGATAAGGACCCCATCTGTGTGCGGTGCTCTGCGTGAGCACAGAAGCACCCCAGGGCGAAAGGCCACGCCAAACAGAGAGCCTGGCATCTTGTTGCACTGTCTGCCCTCCTATGAAACTAATCACTCTTTCCCTGAAATGCGGCTCAGGCGGGTCAGGCGAGGAAGGTGGGAAGGCATTAACGTTTTTATTAAGAATTCAGGGAGAATATCCATAGCCACTGTACACGCTGTTGTGTAACGATGACCTAGATGACAACTTGTGGGCTAAGCTTTTGTCAATGCCCTGTTTTGATTTAATAGGGCACAATCTGTTTAGCTGGAGCATTTGGCTCCTAGGTATACGAGCCTGGGAAATATCTGAATGTTAACTTCCATGCTCCTGTCTGCTTTCTAAACGTGCCTGAATGCTCAAATACATGCTTGAAGTCTCCTTTATTCCAGATGGCATCTCATAGGAAACAGTCATGCCCGATGTGTGCAAATAGGCTATGATGTGTAGGAATGTTTACGAGGCAGCCATAGGTCATCTGGCTCCTCCGGCTGCTGTGGAGGGTCCAGCACTTTCTCCCAAGCAAAGGGAGAAGCTCAGCTTCTCACTGCCCGGCTCCAGTGAGGCTGTGGACACCACAGCCACCGTCAGTGGTGCACGTGGCCGGTGGTGGCCTGCCGCAGTCACATCCAGGTCACCGTGTGTCGCAGGGGACTGCACGTCACGGTGAGGGGCAGGGAGCTGTCTCCCGGGCAACGCATCTGAAACCTATCTCAGCAGATTTCCATTGCCAAGGGTGCATTTCATCCATGATAGGAACAAGTCCCATGGAGGCAGGTGAGCACAAAAAAGCCCACCTCGTGCTGGAGGCACCGGGGCTGTGCCTCGTGCGTGTGACCGTGAGGCTGGCAGACTGGAGCTACCTTGCTTGGAGGATGTGGCATAGACTATAAAGTTCCACACTGCTGACGTTTAGGGCAGCTCCTGGGGGACCAAAAGATGTGGGAAGCAAATGTAATTGACTTTCCATAGAATATACATTCCCACAGAATATGCGTTCCCAGTGGCTCCAGGACCATTTGAAAAATATCTGCTCTGAAAGCCCCTGAGCCCTGAGCATAGCCTACCCTATGCATGGATGCCCCCTGTGCATTGTAATTATTCCTTTGACAGGAGTAATATATCAGGCCATTTAAGAAGGCAGTTACAGATTCCCCTGCATGCTTTGAAATTCAGTGTCAGGTAACCTGGGTTCACACACTTTTTCCATTCTTAGGAAGAATGACAGGAAAGGTATAATAAGAGCGATTAGCCCCAGGTATAATACCTGATATTTCCATGTCTTATCCAGGGTCAGATTTCATCAGATCATTACGGTCTGACCTTGGCACATTCCAAGATTTTTTTCCCCCTATTATTGTTATCACCTTCTCTGCTCTTTAAAGAAATTCTCCATCCACGTTAGCAAACCGTTCCACTAGTTAGAAAAGTCGGACATATTTTAAGAGCTGTGTGGCCAGGGGGTTTTTTCCAAAGTGCTCAGGTATCTGCTAGAAGTGTTCCAGAAATATAGCTGTCAACATGGAAAAATGCTAACAGCAAAATGCTCAGATGAAAATTTAAGATGTACAGAGGGGAAGATATTAAATTTCTGACGCCCTGACAGAGGTCAGGGAATTAGAAAAGTCAGAGTCTCAGCCTGCTCAGTCTCTCTGTCCTGGAAATGCTATTGAGGGAGAAATATTACCAGCTCATCTCATCTTGGGTCTGCTTTATTCCCCTCCTCCGGGCTCCCCAGCATTTTCACTCTGTCTTGCAGGCTCACTATTGGTTGGAACTATTTTTCTGTGCATCGGGATGAAGGTACTGATTTTTTCAGTTTTCCCAGTGGACTATCTCCAGGAAGGGTAAGGAGCTGAAATTGTAATTTAACTGAATTCAATCTCTGATTTGGAAAATCCAACAGCCTTTATTGCTACATCCATTCTCCTTTATGTTTCAAGCCTGGATATTGCAATGGTAAATATGGGTCCCAGTTCCTTTGTTTTTGGCAGAGGAAATAATCTATCAGTAACAAGTTAATGTCATCACCTAGATATTGCTATTTTTATATATGTGTATAATTCTGATATCAATTAGTAATTTGGGCTCTTGCAGCATTAAGGACCAAGCAAAACCTAACAGTCTTGCAAATCACACCTAAATTTTGTAGTCATTCACCAGTCACATATTTGACGGAGGGCAAAGCTCATATGAAGTGGTATGGGACTCAACATTTGTTTACACACCATTCTTCCAGTGCAGCATCTTGCTTTCCCCTCGCCCCCCTCATCTCCTAGAGCCCTGTAGGAGATGTACAGCCCCCACACACACGGGGCCCAGCTCTGTGCCATCACCCCTCTGAACTCAGAGGAGTTGTCGGAGCAGCAAATCCACAGTGGCACGAGGCACATCCCAGCTGCCTGTATCCAGAGCAGCCCATGTGGTGGCACACGGACCCCCAGCCTTGCCCCGGTCACTCCAGGGTCACTGTACCCAGGGGCGGTGATGTCCTCTCCTAATGCAGGCCATGGCCTGCTGTTTTCTGCTGCCACTTTGTTGGGGACAAGCAAGTGGCCTCCAGGGCCACCTGCCGGTGCACAACAGGAGCTCGTCAGTGGTCTTGCCCCCAGCAACATCACTCAAGCCAACAGAAGATACCGGCTGTCCCTACGAAGCTCGTTCTGCTCACATGATGAAGCCACAACAGCTGTACCCACACAGCCATGACACTTCTTTTTGTGCTTACAGGTGTGGCAGAGCCTGGTGCCCTCTGGGCTGCTGGCCATGGACATCATTTTTCTGGCACTAAGTGCATTTGTTGTAGTCACTGACAGTCCTGGGTTCTGGGGTGGACAGGTTGTGTTTCCCCATGGAAGCTCAGAGGGAGCAGCGCAGCTCCCTGCTTTCTTACTCTCTCCAGGCATCCCCTCGCAGGCTCTGCTGGTGACAGACACAGGTGGATACGCTGCCAGGCAGTTTCTCTGCTGTTCCTGAGCTGGAGGTCATGGGAGCTGCAGCTCTGGGCTACTGTGATCTCTCAGGTGTAGCTGCCTGCCAGGGCTGGGGCAGCACAACCTTGTGCATCCTTCAAGGTGGTACCAATGCATGGAAGCACCGGCTTCAGGAGGCTGAGACAATTAACAATTAAAGTGAATCAATTAGAGCAATGCCTCTGATTTCAAACCAGCTTCAAACTTAATTGCCATTGATCTTAGTTTTTCCAGTTGATGGCAGAGAGGCAGTGGGATAGAAGCACTGGTGGTGAGATGAAATCAGTGTCTGTCAAATAGATGGAGCCATAATAAATGGCCAATTAAGATCAGCAAGCTAAAAATGGATGTGATTAACCAGAGGGAGTGCAAATGGGAGCTGTGAAATTGGAGTCACAATAGCAGGGCAACGAGATATTAATGAGATGTGGCAGCAATCAGAATGGCCTTACTGTATTAAAGTACTCTGTCTCTCATGGGCTGTGGTAGCTGACCTGTCAGTGGCATCGGAAGAAAAGAAAAGCAAAACAAACGATCAAGCTTCATTTTAGAGGCTGGGGATTACAGCAGACATGGTGTAAGCACAGTTGCTTCAGATGTGACCCTGGTTCAAGATGCTGTTGTGCCATTCAAGTCTGTCTGTATCAGCCCGTGGAGGGCTGACACCAAAGCCATTGTCTCCTTATAAAGGCTCAGATTTTACCACCCCAGTGAGATTATTTTCCAAGGCAAACTGTGTTCAACCTCTTTTATGGCTTGTTCTGGTACCTCGTTCGTTTTGACAGAAACTACCACGAATGCTGCTTCTCTATGTTAGAGCATCAAAAAAGGGGGCAAAAGGGGTGCCAGTGGGAGAGCTTTCCTGATGGAGACACCAGCCACCTCCCCCTGGTTTCCTACCTTGGAGCCATTGCTGGATAACTCCTGCACATCTCCCACATCCAGCAGCCCCTCCATTGCAAACCCATGGAACAAAGCAATGAATGGCAGCCAGGCATCCTTTTCCAGCTGCACTCAGAAACATCCCTGTTAAGCTCTTCTTGGCAGATGGAGAGAGGGAGTGAATTCAACATGGCAAATTTTCAGCTTTTTAACACAAGGAGTTTCACTTTCTCTACTATTTTAAGACTTCTGCAGACAAAGGTCCGCTCTGCTGGGGACAGCCAAGCATGGCTGCTAATTAGCCCTGTGAGGAAGAGCATTTTTCTTTTATGCCCAGATTGGGATAATTTAATCTATTACAAGCAAAAAAAAAGGGTACATTAAATAATCAAGGTAAGAAATTGCTGTAGAAGGTCTCACACAAGCAGAACACGAGTTGCACCAAGGCCGGATCTGACTGATGAGAAACTGCTTAAGCAATTGGAAAACAGCAATGCAGTTTCTTTCTTTCTTTCTTTCTTTCTTTCTTTTTTTTCCATAATAGATAATAGACTGAATGCCTTACAATCATAAAGAGCATCCAGGAGCTGTGCATTAAAGGGATATGGAGAAGGCCCTTGCTGTGGAAAGGAAGTTGAGACATTTTTAATCTCGTCAGCCATGGGATTACTGGGCTGTGCATCTCCCATCAGTCTTACTCCTGCTGATGGGCAAGTGTGGCAGGAGGAGTAACCCAGCCTGACTCCCACCAGCAGCTGTGCCAGCCAGCTCCCTGAGCCACAGTTTCAGGCAAGGAGAAATCACAGTGCTCAGCCAGGAAAAGGGCTCTTGAGAGGAAGGAGGAAAGGAAGCATCGGGTGGAGGAGCAGAAATCCTTCTGAAAGGCTGGTTTGTAGGGAGACAAGGAGAGAGACAAATCACAGGGAAGGATGGGCCAGTGGGGGTGCAAACCCTGTCACAGGAAGAGGCAAGAGAAGAATGTCTCAAACTGTAACCAGACCTCAGTCTCCTGTAGATTGGCAGTGACTTCACAGATAGACTTCCAGGTGAACAAGATGTCAAACTCCCACACCTCGAGACTAGTGCTTGGCTAGGGTATTGGTACCCAGCCTTGAATTTTTGATGTCAGATTTCAGGAGGATTCAAAATTACCAGCTTGGTTGTCAGATAAAGCTAAATCCTAAAAGAAAATCTTCCCGCTGTCTTAAACTCTAGAAATGTGCATTGTGTATTTTTCTGGGTAATTTTCATTACATGAAAAAGTTACTCTGCCTCCCTGTAAAAGCAGGTGATGGGGATTTGTTGTGTTTTGTGATTATTAATAGGCATAACACGTTATCACACAGAGCACCATGAACAGTCACAGAATGTAACAAGTGGAAAAACAATGTAAAGGGCGACATTTCAAATGAAAAAGCAGTTATAATCTGACTATAATCTAGTTTCAGTAGCAGAGAGCAGGCCAGCTCAGAGGGGTCTTTTATAATTTCTTTCCTTTCTTTGATGTGACATAGGTGTACAACTTAAGGAATTCACATTGTGTTCCTCGTCCCTTTCACAAGAAGGTTTTTAAACACAAGGCAAACTGAAGTTACTTTAACCAGTTTCTTCATGCAATGGCTTTGCAAAGTGCTTCGAACTGGCTCAGTGCTGGAGGTTATCAGCTTGGGGGTCTGGTTCCCCGGACAGAAGAGAGAGGAGAGAAATTCCAGAAAATTTTCATATTTTCTGCCAGTTACATGAAGATGGAGGAAGGCAAATGAGCCAATTTCCTAGAAAAACTGCCCTGCACACAGAGATCTTGCAAGCTCACTGTTACTAAAGTTGCCACGTCAATAGATGCCAAAGTCATTATGGCATGACTTATTGCTGCAAATCTTACAGATGGAAAGCATGGATAAGGTTCCTTGAGACAACATCACAAAGTTCAGAAGTTTTCTCTCTTTAGTAAGATTATTTAGTGTTATTTTGACAGAAATGCATTGTGGGGCGAAGTGTGGTACTTAGGAACACTGTGTTTCCCTAAGAAAGGAAATGTTACCATAAAAATTAAACCTAATACAAAACTGCCTTTTCAAAACTCTCTTTTTAATGAATACCCTAGGAATTGCATTTTCATGCTGTTTCAGTCAGGAATATAAAGGAAGACAAAGATTAGCCACAAATAAGAAACGGGTTTGGGCTGTCTTGCTGTGGATGGTGAAGGACAGAAGTCTGATACCCCTTTGAAATCTCCAGTTATCTGAACACTAAATCTTGATGTATTTATAAACCTCCCTCCTCCCTCTTGGGAACTGCCAATATCTGCCTCATTACTTCTGCCCAAAAATGAGTCCCACTGCTCTTGGGGTTCTTCATGAGCAGGTCATGTTTTGTCTTTTCACCTCATTCCTGGGTTAAAACCACATTTTCTCAGCCACTTTCCAGAGCAGCTTTTCTAATTATTGGCTGATTTTCTCAGCTTCCTGGGTGGTTTGGGGTTTTTTGGGGTGGTTTTTTTTTTTTTTTTTTCCCTTTTGTTTTCTAGAAAAGAATCTCTCTGTGTGTGTAACTTTGGCTTGACCACTGGGGGAGCATTACCCTCACCAATGCGGATTTACATTTCAGCCTGCCTTACTCTTGTGACAGAAATATTCAGCCATGTTCCAGAGATTCTCTGACAGCATTTTGCAATCCATGGTGCACTCCAAGGAGGTCCTTCAGCTGGTGCACAGGGACTCTGCTGGGCTGAAGGTGACTCTGCTGAGTAACAGTAAGTGTGGGGGGGGAGGGGGGTTTCAGCTTTTTGGCTTGTTTCAGCAACTTGGGGGAGCACAATGCAAACACGACTGCAAGAACATTTGTCTGAAGATGATTGCTTTCAGTGCACGTGCTGCTAAGCTCCTGAGAAATGAACTGATGTTTGGTGCTCCTTTCCCTTCTCAGACACGGAGACCGCTCTGGAGGGGACATCAGGTTGTTGTGATGGGCTTGATTGAGACGTGTCTCCTTTACTCACCCCATTGACTGGGCTGTCATCTGCAGGCCACAAATTCTGTCCTTGGTACAAAATACTACAGAAGGGGTGAGTGCCTTCAGGACAGAGTGGGTGTGCTGGGAGTCTTCTTGCAGAATTCTTGGCATGTTTTCAAAACTGTGGCCTCCTGGTGAGGCCTGTCAAACCCCTCCCTGCTCTGCCAAAGAAATCACAGTCCTGTGAAAGGATGGGAGAGCTGCACTTTGGAAGGAGGGTGTTGATGCTCCCTCTAAGCTCACAGCAGCTTTGCTTTGAATACTGAGTTGGAACGAATACAGCTGCATGGAAGTTGATGAGAAAGTGTCTCACTCCAAACACCTTCGATCATGCCCTTGTCCCAGGGGAAATCACAAGTGCTGGTCTGTGAGCTCGACTCCTGCACGAGTTGCATCCGCTGGGAAATGCTGCCCAGTCAGAACAGATACCCACCGTGCCTGACTGGATTTCACTGGGGCTTGCAGGGACAGAGCAAGGAGCACAGTTCCACATAGTGCAAGCTGAAGGAAAAGCTCTCCTGGCAAAGCAGACCAGGGGAGAGGAGAGGAGAGGAGAGGAGAGGAGAGGAGAGGANATTACTTACATAATGCAAAACCTGAAAATCTTTCAGAAAGCTGCCAAAGGATCACGATTTACCTAAATGGAAATTCATCTATCTTTTCTTCCCTGTTCCTTCTGGTCTGTAGTTACATCCTTAACACTGTAATAGGAAGAAGAGAAGAGAGAAGAGAGAAGAGAGAAGAGAGAAGAGAGAAGAGAGAAGAGAGAAGAGAAGCCGAAAGGGCCTGGGGCTGTGGTGGAGGCACTGTTAGCTCCAGTGAGCCACAACTGAAGAGGGACAAGGGGACTAAACAGAGGCTATGGGTACAAATCCTCTCCAGCACACCCCATGGACATTTTCATCCTACACAAAGCCACACACATCAGCCCTTGCTGTGATCTCCTCTTGGTTTTGAACTGCACTGCTTGGCCCAGGGTCCCTCGCAAACCTTTCGTCCTCCCACTTTGCACCTCCTTGCCCTATGAGACAGATATCTCACCACCCCAGGCCTTGTCATACATTTCAGATTTTCTCCTCCCTTTCCCAGCAGCTGCCTTTCCTTTTTTCTTAGACCTCCCCCACAGCTGTCTTTGGAGACCAGCCTCAGGGTCTGGTGTCAGCACCCTTTACTGTCACCATTGCTGCCAATGACATTCGCCTCCGTCTGTGATTCGGGACTTTTTCTCATCTTGCATGGGGACAATTCAGTCTCTCAGAGGCCCCTGTGCTACTTTAATAACACAATCTGTTACTCATGAGGCACACAAACTGGGGGATTTGTGCCGTTGTGTTGGAATAGAAGACTCACAGGGGGTCTTATATATTTGACACTCCCTCAGAAGAGCTGAAGGTTTGCAAGGAGGTCAAAAACTGGGTGTTAACTTTGCTGGGACCAGAGATAAAAAAAGGGTTAAAAGAGTTAATTTCCACCAGCACTTTTCTATGGCAAGCAGTATTCACTGTTGGTGTTTATAACCAGAGAACATGCAGATGGCACCGCCACGTCCCTGTGTACACAGCGGTGAAGGACTCCGTCAGGGCATAAAGCTGGGCTCCTGTTTGACACTCGCTTCCAAGCACCGTGGGATTGTAAAAGAGCCACCACTTAGAAGGTGGTGATGCCTGAAGTGGCCACCTGAAAACAGAGACTAGACAAGAATAAGGGAATAAAGGTAGGTATTTATTTGAAGGGCCTTCAGAGGTACACCCTGGGGAGCCCAGAGGCTGCTGCCAAGATGGACCCTGAGTCACGAGTTCTTCACACTTTCATAAGTCTGCTTCATTTGCATATAAGGGTTAATTCTCCAATTAAAGCTTCAGTTAATGATGTTGTTTCCCCCCCGTTCAGAGGCTTTGGTTTACACATTTTGGGCCTAGGATGGTCTGAGTGTCCTTGGAGAGCAGGCCTGGAAAGGCTTTGTTGTGTCTAACCAGCATGAGAGAACAGCAGCTAACAGGCTACAAAAACTTCAGAGTTACACACTAGGCAGTACAGGATTTGAAAAACATGAAAGTTAAAACCTAAGGCATCATCATTCACAGACACCGTATCAGGATCATGAGCAGACAGGGGCAAACATGGAGTCAATGTGTGCCAGGTACCAGGCACAGATCTCCCCAGGGCTGGGATGTGTCCCTGTATCCACCTTCTCCTCTATTCCCCATCAGATGGAGGCTGCATCTGTATGGCAAAACACCAGCGATGCTGTCAGCCAAGAGAAGAGTTGCTAGGCAAATCCGAGCAGTGGGAGGATTTTCATATCCCGCAGCCACCTGAACTGCTGCCTGCAGCTCTCCTCTGGCTCTCTCCCCTCAGGGTTCTCAGCCCCTCTTCTCCACCCTTGTGATACCCTGTCTTGGGGTGACTTTGTGATGTGTATCCCCTATCGCTACTCTATGCCCACCAATCTTTTCTGTGCCTTTAAACTGAGCCTGAGAGGGACAGAGGGGGGAAAAAAAAAAACAACAAAAAACTTTTCAAAGCAGTTGTTTCAAGGACACCAAGATACACTCCTCGGTTTCTGCGGTACCCTTGGGGTTTTTTTTTTCAGCCGACTTGGTTTTTCTGGCTTTTTTTTGGTGGGAGATGGAGAGTTGAACTTTGTTTTCCTAGTGGTGAGGGCCCACCCACCCCGGGCCTAGGATTTTGGGTTTTTTTCCTCTTCTTCTCTTCTGGACTGTTTCAACAACATCTGAACACATCAGGAGAATTTTTCCTGGAGGCCCCGGAGAGGTGGGCACATGCTGACCCAGCTCCGAGGAGGAGAGAGACCGCACCTACAGAAGGACTCTGAAATCTTCCCAGGTTTTCTCTCTACAGAGAGAGAGATCTCATTATTTAGCATTATTATTCCTTTCCTGTGTGTTTGTTAAATAAATAGCTTTCATCTCTTTCACTTTCCTTTGAGGAAGATTTTTTTTCCCCCCGAACCTGGTGGGGGAGGGGTGGTTGCAACCTGCCTTCTATCAGAGGATATTTTCCTCCAAATTTGTCCAAACTAGGACAAACCCCTTTCCATGCCTTTTCAATTTTAAGGGCAGGCCCATCTCTAACTCCCTCTTGAGCTTGTTCCTTACCCTTCCCCATGGGACAATCCACGTGTGCAGCCAGCGAGGAGCAGCAACTTTCAGTGCTCCAAGGAAACACCCGCTTTGCCCGGGTCAGCCCAGGCAAGGACAGATCTCTGTGACACTGAGGTGACAAAAAGTGGGGGTAAGCTCCCTGACAGAGACCCAAATGTGAGACACAAAGCCCATGAGTGGAGGCTTTCCCCGGTCTGGTGGTGCCCCATGTGCTCAGCAGGCCGAGCACACAAAAAGGGCACTGGCTTCTGGAGGTGCTGGCAGAGGAATAAAGCCCCTCTGCCAAAAATTGCAGAAGAAAAGCACCCTATGTTAAAACTGCTGTGACTTCTGGCCTGGGGATCGAAAGCAAAAGGTGACCCAGAGGGATTAAAACTCAGCCACTGCAGAACAGCTCAGCAGGGATCACACCCTGTCAATCCCTGCTCGTTTTTCAGTTTATTAGCAAAAACTTAACTGAGGAGAGAGCTGGGAGATGATGAAAGAGCAGCAGTAGGAGCTTATTTGTAGGATGCCAGCCAAAAAAGAAGAAAATTTGTAGGAGGAGTTCGAAGGATGGAAATGGACTTGTTTTTTCAGGCATAGTCTGAACAATAGTTCCAGGGCTCAGGGTTATGAGAGGGGTCTGAAGAGCAGAATAACCCGCTTGGCTCTGAGTGGACAGGTTTGAAAGAAGGACGCCCCCCAAAAAGAAGAGAAGACTGAAAGAATAATGTAAATTTGCTTTGTGTTACACTAAAACATTCGTTTTTCCCCTCCATTTTTGTGTTAAGGAAACTTTTTCCCCCTACAACATCCAAAACACCCTTTGGAAACCACGGTTTCAAAAGGTTTTGAAGAACTTTCTACCTTTTACCAGCCTCACCTGGATGGGGCCCAAGACGGATGGTGCTGATACCAGAGCTGAGAGCAATGAGATGTTGGACTGGCTGGAACAACTGCCTCACTGCATCGTTCTGCAAACTGGAAACAGAAATAGGAGAGAGAGAGAAGGGGGGAGTTTATTAGCACTTTATATATATATAAATATATATA
>VZTI01002061.1:388837-454705 GCA_013397865.1 Struthidea cinerea
TATATATATATATATATATATAAACACGCTCCTTTAGACCAGCCATGCGAGAAGAAATTGTTCGCCCAGCAATCATCCTACTTTGTGAGTGCAGACTCTGGCTACAATCCCTAAATCCAGGAAGTTTCCAATGCCAGAAAAGAGAATAAAGCACAATAGAGCCATCCACAGTAATTTGTGCTTTGCTAGATCTGAGATTTTGTTTAGCACTGTGGCTGAGGGGGGAAAAAAGAAAAAGAAAAAAAAAAGAAAGAAAAAAGCCCAAACAGCTTTAATAATAGATTTTGGGGGACTTTGAATTGTCAGAGCCATTTTCTAGTGACAGTTTGTCTGAATCATACTTGGCACTGGTAATATACCACATCTCCTGTCATTCTTTTAATTACTTTATAGCCTTTTAAAAGAGCATTTTAAAAAATTAATTAAGAGCACCTCTGATTTCAGACCAAGCATGAGAAAATAAAATATCCCCTCTGTTTCATTTGAAGTGGCAGGTTGTGCTGGTGCTGCAGATAAGCTCTCTGAAAAAATCTGATGTGCCAACACCAGAACAACCCCGAAAGATAACTTAATTTTTTATCCATTTAAGGGCTTGGGAAGTGCAACATTTTTGAATTTGAGGAGACAAAGGACCTCGGTTAACTAATTGTGTCACCAGAAGTCTGTGCTAAATGGATTGGTTCCACTCTTTGCCGATTAAAGCTTGAAAAGAAACTGAGGTTAGTCTAACACTGGTTGTAGCCTGTGGTAGAAATCACTTGCAGATTTCTTTTGTGCAAAACCAGAGGACATGAACTCTTTGAAAGACAGTAGGAATATCAGCATTTTAGGAGTCGTATTAGAGTTGAACAAGACGTTTTGCTTTAACGACTTCTTTGATGGATTTTGATCTCTGCCCGACAGAGATGTGTCTAACAGCCATATTCATGCAGTTTATTCAGGTGCAGATTTTGGGGCCAGTGGGACAGTGCTACCTGTTCTACAGCACAGCTGTGTTGCTTGGTTAGAAGTGGTCAGCTCCATCCTGGTGGGTTGGGTGTGAGAGGGAATCTGGAAAATGCACTGAAAGTCATGGTCTATATATGGACAAGTAAACGTGGTCATTTGCAGCAAATGCATTCTTGTACACCCAAAAAGTGTGTGTGTGCCACATGTGTGGTGGGAGGTGACAAAGGACATCATTAGGATCTCAAATAGCAACATCTGAACCACTGGCCCTGCCTGACTCCATCTCACACACGGATCCAGCAACAGGACCAATTGCACCTAAGGGGAAGAGGAGAAACCCGGAGGGGAATCTTCGCAGGTTCACTGGATTAATGAGCCACCTTTGACTCTCTTTGCAGCAGGTTTACCCAACACCAGTGAGGCAGGAGTGTCTCCGCTGCCCTTGTGACATCTCAGGGGAAGAGACAGCCTGGTCTGGAGCAGTGGGCACTACCCAGGCTCTGGGAGGCTCCTGGTTCTGCTGCCCACTGCAGCCCAGGAGGCTTTGATTTACCCATGCCCCAGCTTCTAAGCTAAGCCAACAGTGACCCTTTGGTTTGTAACCACGCTGCTGCCAGGCTGTTGCCCTTCTTCAGGGAAAGACTGCCTGGGGTTAAGTTGCAGCAGGTGAGTCAAGGGACCCTTGTCCAGCTGCTCAGAGCAGACTGGGAATACCTAGGTAGCAGGTTTGTAGCACCTACCAGCCAGGCCCCATGTCCTGGAAAGGGACGCTGGCCACCTCCATGGCTCCTTCCTCCTCCCACCCCGGAGCACGCAGAGGCAGAGCAGACCTGCCCTCTTCTACAGCTCCTTCAGCTCTGACAATCCCATTGCCATTGCTCAGGGGCACAGTGTGATAAAAGGGTGGCAGGGGAGGCTGCTCTGAGCTGCGAGATGTTTTCAGATTGAAGAACCTGAATGCCTCCTAGGCTACCTCCAACACCTGGTGAGAACCACCTGCCCACCAAGAACACTCCTTGGTCAAAGGCTCCTGTGCGTCAGCTCTTCGGGCTGAACAAATCAAACCAGGCTGCACAAACCTGTTTCAAACTACATGGGATTCACACGGATGCTAAAAGCGCACCCCTCCAGAGCAGCCTCTGATGCCCAGCTGCAATGCTGAGTTTGCCAGCACAGCACTGGTGACTCTGGGCAGCTGCTGCCTCCTCACGGCTCTTGGGAGCCCACCCACAGGCATAGGAGAGAGGAAGCGAGCAGCAGGACTCCTCCAGTCTTGGCATCCTTGCTGAGAGCACGATAGGTCGGAGCTGCATGATGGCAGGGAGACAGTGTGGGAATTGTTTCCCTCTCCTTTCTGTAAAAAATAAAAATAATAATAATAACAATCATAATGAGTAAAGACTGGAGCTCAGGCTCACCAGTGCTGTCCACTAAGCACAGGGTTGGGACATGTCACCCAGTGCATGTAGCACATAATCTGTTATCCTCCCCACAAGGGTGACAACTCTGCCTGAAGGTTCTTTTTTTTGCTTTTCTCACCATGGCATTGATTAAAACCCTGGCCTGTGATGTCAGGAATGCTTTTCTCCCAAAGGAGAAAGCCAAAGGGCTGGGTTAAATTTAGGTCTGCCCTCAACCCTTCTGAGCACCAAACAGGGACTGTGCATGTTCTGTCACTGATGGTAACTTAAAGGAAAACAACTGCAGATCAAACCAATGGCAACTGGTTTTCAAATAGCCTTTTTGCAGAGGTAACAGATTAGCTGACTGAAAAGGAACAGCTCTCTCCGCTCCTCCCTCATCTCATGTGTGAAACACACAAAGGCTCTCAACAGCCAAAATATGTTCAATTCCTGACCAAGAACTGCTCAGCAGATGGGGAGAAGAAAAAAGAGAAAGGAGGGTATCACTTTTCCCTTTTCTGAAGATGAGAATCCGCTTGTCTTCTCTACCCAGCCTGTTCCCTGTCATTTGCACTGCAAAGACCTAGAGAGCAGCCAGGCAGCTCTGTCCTGACAACAGGTAGCCAATCTCCTGCTTAAATTAGTGGGAATAGTTGCCTGTGCTACATGAGAACATGTTTGATGGGAATGTGAACTGGTTTCAGATAAAAGGCTGCCCTCCACTCAAAGCAGCATATTCTTAACCTGGTCGTGGTGGGGTACAAATGACTTTCTTTCCTGAGTTACTTTTGAAGCTGACTCTGTTTTGCATGAGGGGTTGGACCATAGACCCTCACAAATCCTGTCCTGTACAAACTCTAGAACAGAAGTGTTTATGTTTTCATCACTAGATTTTCAATGCTGCAGGACCTTTCCTTCAAAATTTCTCCATATTGCAGGTAGAAATTAAAAGCATTTAAGTTATCTTGCTCAACCCACAATTTTTTTTCTTCTTTCCCAACTCCCTTCCCACCCCAGTGCCATTGTTTCATCTTGCCAGAAGCTGGTGACGTTCACTGACAACAACCTCCATTTAGGGGTTTCAGAATCATCTGTAAAAAATAAATCCATGGTTTTGGTCAGCTTGAACAGACACGAGTGAGTCAGGGTGATTCACTGCCCTGCTGAGGCACTGTTTCAGCCACAGGTTAACCCCTGCAGATGTAGTCCTCTTTGCCCTGAATAGCTGCTCTAGGGGCAAAATTAATGAGTCTTAATTGTCTTCAGATGCCCCAAACTGCAGTTAAACCTGCTCTGCTTAAAGCCTGCTCCTTTAGGCACAGGTCCTTCCAAGGAGGAAATCCCCTGTCCAGCCACTCCTCTATTCAAACCTGGAAGTTGTACCTCCAGCACTGATGGAAAAAGGAAAGCAGATCCCATCAGCGCTGGTACTGAGGGTCCCTGGTTAGGCTTGGTTATGCACCGTGGCCATGGCCACGTGGAGCAGGATTACCTAGGCACTTCTCAGGCCCAGCTCTTCACAGCTTATGAATAATAAACCTACAGGTCTCTTCATTGCTTAGTTTTGTGGTAGCATAGCTCACGCAGCCCTCGTGTATGGTCTCTCTTTGCAGTCTGTCTTCAAAGGTTCATCACGAGTGTCACTCACAGCCAGCACCGCATAGCAATGATTTATTAATCTCTAGTTGACAGGAAATAGCAAGGAAAATAAACAGAACTACTTCAGCTCTTTTCCTGGTTTATTCAGCAGATGTTTGAGGAGACACACGAAGAACTCTAGCCTTGCCACGGAGCCAAAACCCAGTCATGGTGTCATTTGAGACCTCTACCTGTTCTGCTGTTGGCTATGCAGTGTTTGTGAAATAAATGTGCACAGGCTTAGCTGATATCACTGCGGCAACACTCTCAGCCAGCGGGGAGGAAATGGGGCAATAATTTACAGAAAAAGATGAGTATTTCTGTTCAAAAGCATCCATGCCATGCTCGTGGCTGCTGCACTCTTACCTGAAGGCTTGATTGTCTGATGCAGTTTGGAGTCATGTCAGTTAACTATAAAGTTTAACTAATTGCTATTTATAGAGAGCGCTTGAAGGTCTGTCACTGGAAATGTTAATAAAAGCCCAAGATAGAGTCATCCAGTAATCCTGCATGTCTTTTATGCTGGGGTTTTCTCGGGTGTTTTTGGGTTGGTTTTTATTGGGTGGGCTGTTTGCTCTGTGCAAACCTTCCCCTGCATGACCTTGGCTCTCCTAATAAACACAGTTAAAGCTCACAAATGAGAGGGTCTTCAGAATTTACTGGGAGGATTGCTCTCAGAAGCTGTTGGAGATCTCCTGGCTGTTCCAGAAACATATTTATTTTTCACCCCCCTCTCCTATGATCGGATCTGAGCCCTGCTGTCTTTCTGCATGCCCAGCTTTCCATCAGAGCTGCAGTGACAGGCGTCTGCCTCCTTTGTCTTCACCACAATGACTGATGTACACAGCCCTGACTTTAGTCAAGCTGCCCTTTAGTCGAGTCACTGGGCCCTGCCAAAGAACATTGAGCCAAGCACTGAGCTGCAGGTGGAAACGTCTTCTGCAAGGAGCAAAGTAACCTGGGCTGGGAGCAACATCCATCTGGGAGCCTGAATGACCTGGGACCAGGGTAAACCCCATGGGAATGGGGGCCGAGCTGCCAGCAAGGCACGGGAGAGCTGGGAGCCAGCCACACACTCTAGGGAATGATGTCCATAGAAATTAGAGGGAAAGCAGAAAATAACTGGCTGTTATACCTGTTGTCACGCAGGTCCCCGTGCTGGTCCCCCTACTGAGGACTTCTGGCACAAGTGGGATGGGATGGGGTTTTCCAGTCGTGGAGTTTGATCCTATCTCTACTGTTTCAAGGCCAAGGGCAAAACCACACACTGGGGGTGTGGATCCCTGTTCCATCACAGCCTGTTCTGTCCTGGAAAACATTGTTTACAAGGTTTACGTGTCCTCTGAAGACTGTTCCCATAATAGCACATCTATACATCATTGCAGGCTCTGGGATTTCATGCAAATCCTTTTTGGATTGAAACACAGAGACAGTAAATGAATCATGGATACAATTTAGAGATGCTGGTTTTGGCTAGATGTGTTGTTCTGCCTTGCAGTCAGAGAAGAACTTGCCAATTGCTGTTTGGATAGACAGGGATAAAGCCAGAGAGTGGAAGCTGGGGACAGGTCTCTGTACTGACAGTCTGGAGTTACTGAGGGAGCAAATGGTGCCTCTGTCTTCTGACTGTTGCAAGGTCTTTCTCACTGCATGAAATCTTAAGTCTCTGAGGAAACCGGAGCACAGCAGTGCTCTCACCCATCTTAATGCAGATTCACTCACCGTCTATTGGCCGTTCAGAACTGCTCTGGTTTCAGGTGGGTGTCACTTCACTGAGCACTCGGGGATGTCAGATTGATTTAGCTACGCCGCTCATTTATAAATTTCTTTGCAGCAGAAGTTCAAGTACTTGACAGAGCCTTTAGAGAATCCTCTGTGGACACTGGATGGATGGCAGGAGTCAGACTGCAAGGTGAGGATCACTGACAGAAAGCTGAGCACCTCCTGTGAGTCACTGCTGTGTGCTGAAACGCCAGGGATTTCAGTATGGCAGCAGGAAAGGCCAGCCTGCATGTGAGTCACCAATCCTGGTACTGGATTTACAATGCCACCTCGCAGGAACCAGTACCACAAACTCCACTGCAAGTCCAGGCAAAGCTTTTCCCACGGCAAGTTTTACATCCAAGTTTCACAAAGCTGTGCTTGCTGTCCTTTAGCAGAGCAATACTTAGTACAAGGAATGAAGAAGCAAATATCTACGTGGAAAAAAATAGCTGAAAATAGCCCTACCTGAATGTTTCCGTGTCTGGCTGCTTTCCATTCCTTCTCAGACTTTGGCTGTTCCTCCACCACTTCTGGTCTTTGCTCAGCCTTTTCTACTTGCCCAAGGCTCCTAGTGGATCTCTTAATAGTTTTGGACTGGGATTCATCAGAAAATCTGGTTGCTACAAAAACTATGATCTAATGGGGAAGTATTAAAAATGTCGCTATGGTTTTGCAAGAACTTAAGTTATGACATTAAAAGAAAAAGCAAGCAAACAAAAAAAATGCATAAAACATTTAACAGCAATGAAGAAGATGGCACCTCCCTCCCCAGCACTTCTCATTCCAAGAAATATGAATCAGTATTCCTCTAGCTTGAGCACTGCTGTGAAGAAAGCGTGGTCTTCATTAACTTGTTTGTTGAAAAATTGTTTTGCTCATTCCCCTCTCAATTTAATCTGTGCCATATGGATGTTGTGCATGTATATATGTCACCATCCCCTTGAATCTGAGTGGCAAAGTTGAGGATTCCTTGGCCTGCCAGCCACATCTCCCATTTCAGGCACAGGCAGCCTCTCACAGCCCTGAGAACTGGCGTTGTGGCTGTGTGTCCATGACAGAGCCAGGCAGGACCGTACCTGGTGCACTGCTCCCAAGGTGCAGAATTCAACACAACGTCCCACTCCATCTCTGAGAGCCTCTTCGAGGCTGAACTTCTGTCTTGTTTTTCCTGATCTCCCCGACTCCTGAGTCCCAAACTGCAATACCCGTCAGTTCTCTGAAAAGCTTATGCAAAATGGAGCAGCTTCTTGGACAAACACTACTCTGAGAGATTTCATCCCACATGGTTGTTTCCTCTGTCTTCTCAACAAGCCCTCTCTGGTTGCTTTGTTGGTTTTCTTATGCAGGCAGGATTTCCATTTTATTAGCTGGAAAATTGCTGCTTCAGCCACAATTCCTGCAATGATGAATAACACAACAAGAACAACAAGCCAACAAGCCCTCACATTTGTAGCAGTACGTTAGAAAACCCCCTTTTTTTTTTTTTTTTCAGAGTGGAAGAAGGCATTACACAAGAGGGAAAAATCCCTTCAAAATCTCCTTGTTGCTGGACACATAATCTGCTTGGTAAGGTATTTAAAAACCAACACTTTCAAGGTATGTGTCAGCCTCCAAAAATAAATAAATACCTAATTAGACGCTTTGGCACTGGATTGCAGCCGTGGCCATGCACCCTGCTCAGGCACTCCTGTGCAGGAGAGCTGAGCAGGGAAGGAGCACAGTACCCCAAGGCTGTGTAACAACTTCAGCCTGTTATATACATCAACATGTAGGATGTACAGACACATCTCTGTGCAACAGCTATGGAAAAAATCAACTTCCCTCCCTTCCTTTGGACAAGGACACAGATTGGTTTGCATTGAGGATCAGCATCAGTTATAAAACACTATCCATCCACAAGTGAGTTTGAGATAATTTTTCTTCTTCATTTAAAAAAAAAAACTGTAGGGACCATTTAGACCTTTTGCATTTTCTTTTGACAGTTTTTTTTTTTTTTCTCTTTGCTGATTTAAACTCCTCATTTCAATAGGCTGCACTGGTCAGAGGGAAAGGAGTGGTGGTGTTCTGGCAGAGCTTGCTGGAAGCCCTGGACTGCTAAGCTGAAAATGAAAATCTGCTGCTGAAATGCTTTTACGTTATTTTTCAAAACACATTTAATGTCAAGAGGTTCCAAGCAACCAGCCTTTTTCAGCTGTAACACAAGAAATATTTCTGAAAACAGCTGGGAATTGGCAAGATAATAGAAAAGTTAGAACATATTTAAGAGTCACTCATTTATAATTAACTAGACCTGTAATTGTTGCTAAAACCCCCAATATTAGCTTAAAAAGACACACACAGATAGAGTCCTATAGCTAAGTCATCTCTCATATATATCTAGAATTCTTGAATACTTTGTTTATCAGATAAAAAGTCTGTAGCTGGCTTTCCACCAGTCACAGAGCCAGATGGAACGCTATCACATTTTCCATGAAATATTTCCATTTTAACTAAAGCAACAACAATGACAATAATTCGGGAAACAGGCTGCTGTCAATTCAACCACTTCCTTCCAGAGAAGCCCACTGGAGACTCTTAATCCCTCCTATGAGTAGTGGACCCATAAACCGAGGACCAGAAGCATAGAAAAGCAATTAATAAATATGCTCCTGCTTCTTTATTCTATCAGCAGAGAAAAACAAGGAATGCTGTGAACTTTGTATTTCATGGCCAGGCATAGAAAACTACCCAAAACACACAGTGTGTGGAATATTATGTGTTGAATTCAGTAGTAATTAGTCAAAATTTGGGTTTCTGGGCAATTTAAAAAGCTTTTTGGGACACCTCATCTCCTCCCTGTGATTTATGAGCCCAGAGAGATCATTTTCTTTATGTTCTCTTTGATTATTCACCTTCATCCTTTCTGTGAGGATTTTCACCTAAACTTTCCCTGTAAGAACCCTTCTTGTTTGGGACCCACATTCTAGACTGGTTCCCATCCCAAAACAACAAGAGAGCCCAAAATCTTTCTGCCTTTGTGTTCCGGGTCCCTTCAGACAAGTGAGCTTCCTCAAACAGCTTCCTGCGTTCTCCAATCCAAGTAGTCACTACTCATCCCATCATTTAATTTAGCCAGCTGTAAGCTCATGTGATCCAAGCTTGGTATTTCCCCTGCCTATCAGGTTGAAAATAGCAGAGCCTTTGATGAATCCTTAATTTCTTGAGCAAGAAACCTCCCAGCTGTTGCATCCCCTTATGATTTTTTTCCCCCTTTTTTTCCCCCTCTTCCTCTTGGGACCTTTTCCCTTTCCCATGAGCCTGCACTGAGCTGGATAAGAGGAGTCCTAGCCCTCCCAGCCCTTGGATGCTGCAAGGAGCCAATGCTGAGGGGGGCTAAGTTGGCAAAAACCGGCACTGGAGCAGCTGGTTCGTAGCAATTACAGATGTGGTGGTGGGGGGAGGCTTCTGCAGGTCTCCACTCTCCAAGCTCTTGCTCCAGCTTGGTTGTGCCTTCGCCTTGGAAAGCTCCAAGGACAGAGAGAACTCACGTGAGACGAGCCCACACACAGCAGCTCTGCTGGTTGAGAAAAACAGCTGCTAGACAGACAGACAAGCCACGTGCGCAGGAGGAGTACCCAAAACTTGTGATCCGCAATAGCTGGGGTCAGCTACCCTCTCCTAATTAATTATGTGTCAGTTCCTATAATTAAAAGTGTGCCAAATTAATTGCCGGTGAAGGCTGCAGAAGATTTATGCTAAAGCAGGAGTAAGTAATAATTTGGAGCAGGACAGGGCTGCGTTGTCCCACAACTGTTCTTGTCATTACACATGAAACAAAGCTCTTTTTCTGACCCTTTGTTTCTTCACTTGGCATTTGAGAAGATCCAATTAGTTGCAAATTAAACCAGGCCCCAGGCTCCTCTTTTTTTAATAGAAATTCAAATCTGGGTCTAAGGAAACCAGAACACCAGCAGGGCTTCATAGACTCAGAAAGCATGAGCCTCCCTTTTTGGAGGAGCTTGATTTCCTAAGGAGGTTCCCCTCCAGTCTCACCAGTCCAAAGCAGCACGTGGGCACACACATCTGTTCACTATGAGTCCAACTGCTTCTGAAACCCTCTTGGCTTCCATAAAGACCATTTCAGTCAAAGCCCGGGATGTTTTCACTCGGCAGCATCACTTCCAAGTCTCAAGAGCTTCTGGTGGTCTTCCTCAAGCACCCAAGTGTCCAAAAACCCAGCCTCCACACCGACACCTTGCATCAGTTCTGGTGTCAGGAAGAGGGAACGTTATGGTCAACACAACCCAAGCAAAATGTCAGGATCAGAGAGAAGAGTAGGAATATGAGCCAATCATTCCAAAACTCTCTTGTGGGCACGGTGTTCAAGTTTTTCAGAAACAGAACAAAACGGGGTGGCAGGGGGTGCAGGTGGATTCCCCACTTCCCTAAATGACACATTTTGGAATACACCCCTTCATGCTGTTGTAAATCCAGTATTCTGTTAAAAAGGAGGTGACTTTTTTTTTTTTTGGTCAACAAGTTATTAAACAATTCACACCGAAATCCTGAAGTTTCACTTGAAAGACTGGGGAAAACAGCTCCTGTAATATGGAAATAAGCAAAATTCCATTTCAAAGATTTACCCTCATGTTATGCAAATCCTAGGAAGTCCTCTGAAGTGCACCCCTTTCAAGCTCAGCTTTAATGTCCCACATATTGTCGTAATTCTGGAGACCAAGCAAGATGAAAACACGACCAGGATTGCACAGAAGGATGAGCCATGGGAGAACAGGGTTATTTACTCCCAGTATCTACAAGCTGCTTGAAATTTCAGGCTTGGCCTTGGCCATCAGCTTGGCCTTAGTATTTTAGCCTTCTCTTCTGGTTACGTCAGAGCACAGTAAAATGTTATTTGCCTTGGCTGCTCACAGCTCCCACCTTAGGTAGAGGGCAAAAAGGAGTGCACTTCATGGGTTTTGAAATGTGGGGCACTGCTGCCCCAAAATCCCCCTGCGCAGCAGGAAGAAGAAGATGGGAATGCAGAGGGTGGAGTCCTGCCCTGCCCCAGGGAAGTCCTGCTTCCAGGAGTGTTTCTGCCTACGTGATTCCTTCTGGGGGTTGCCAGATCCTTTGGCAAATACGGGAGCAGGGCGTTCTGAAGCAATGGTCCAATCCTTACTCCACACAAACCACCCCTCTTGGCAAAGATCAGCCCACGACTTCCACCACAACCCTGCAGCCTCACCCAGAGGCCAGGTGACCAGAAAGATCTTGCTGCATTTTATTCCTTTAAACCACGGGCAAAAGACACCTACGGATGGAGAAAGACAAAGAGATCCTGGAGCTCCTGAATTTCCTCTTCCTTGAGGTGTGGGCACATCTTTCCAGCTGACTCTGGCTATGGGTGGGTTTGACAACACAGAGCAGCGAGTGCAGTGCCCTTGCTGGCCCCGTCTGTGATCTCCAACGGCTCTGAGGTCCATGGAGTGAATGGAACTGGATTTCTCTGGGAAGGACAGCAGGCATTTCCGGCACTGCAGAAGGAACTGGAGTTAGGCTTGTCGCAGTTTGTCACTCTCAGACCTGTGTCCAAGAGAGATCCAAGATTCGCTTCAGACACCTTGCTTCAGTGCAGCCAGAGATGTTGTCCAGGGATTAATGAACAAACTGACTGACAGCTCAGGGAGCAGCAGAGACCATTAACCTTGTGGAATGCTGATTTTCTGCTACTCATCAAGGATGTTAGCAACTGGAAATAACTCCCAAACAGCAGCTAGATTTGGGGTTGGTTTGAATGGGTTATGCTGCTCCTCAGGTCATTTGCAGAAAAGCTGGACTTTTTTACTTCAGCTGCTACCACCTGTCCTCTGTGTTTGAGACAGCCCAAATCTGCAGCTTCCTTCAGCTGCTGCACTCAGTTGGGATAGGACAAAGGGCTGTGGGTCTGACTACCTCAGTGCCCTGCTTGGGTGGCACGGATGCTGCTTCATCCCAAAGTTTGCTTTGCACCTCCATTTTCCTCGCCAGAGACTGGGAGCAAGCTGGGAAGGGCATGAATACAACTGTCAGAACACAACAATTTTGCCTGTTGTTTCCATGGCTGCAAAACACCCTGCACAGTCCTGGCCTGCACTGCCTTATGCCATCCGACTGACTCACAGCGTCCCATGCTCTGCTGGGAAGGGACTTTGGGATCATCCAGTGGTAGACATCCTTCATATGGGTGGCTGTACCACCCTGGGACAGGATTTTTGCTCACTGACAAATCTGAGCTTCCAGAAACACAGTTTCTGGCTGTTACCCCTTGTTATAATGTCTATCACAACCATCCTTACCACAAATCCTTTCAGGAATCAAGTAGCTGCTCCTAGTTTTGGGGTTCATAGGAGCAGAAGGGAATAAGGGCCGAGACAACCAGGTACTTCAACTTACATTGAATAAAACAGCACCAAGAGAAACCTGTAAAATTGCCATGTGGGTGCTGAGATGAAGCGCAGCAGATGAAATGCACAACACTGATATTAAAAAAAAAAAGGCACATTAAAATTGTAAAACTGTGCTTATGAAAGTTATAAATTTTTCATTTTTTGATCGTTTTTCAGAATACAAAGTGAAAAAAAAATCACATTTTTCAAATCTTCCAGATAATATACCTTTAAGAGTATGAATCATTATTTTCTTCATTTTTATTGCTCAGGACTAATGTACTTGTTTAAGGGACTCACAAAAAGTTTTTGTTGCTTTCCCACTCCTCTAGGTTTGAAGATTTGGGGTTTTTATTCATTTGCTATCTTCACTGTCAGAGGCAGAAAGCAACTAAAGCACTTTATCTTCTGATCTCTAATTTTTTTTTTTTTGAAGCTGAAGATAATGTAAAAGCTTGCAGAGAGAGAGGAAAAAAAGGAAAATCCCACCCCAGGATAATCCATCTTCTAACATTCAACATGACTGCTAGATGTAGATAACTTTCAAAAGCAAAATTGGAACAGCAACAGTCAGTTCAATACCAAACTTCTTTTGGGGCAATTATTTAATAATTTACCTTTTAAAAGGTGGAGTCTACAGCCTCTGGTACCAAACCCAGCTGAGTCTGAAGTAACTACAAAAGAACCTCTTCATTACAAACGGGAAGATAAGATTGCTCTGCCTATTTTTATTGCACATGAGTTGCCAGAAACAAAGCCATGAGCACAGAGCAAAGCCCATAACAGCCATCTCTGGAGCAGGCATCCAAGGAATAGCATGAGGCTGGAAGCCAAAGACCAGGCCAGCTTTGCCCAAAGGGATGGACTGGCCTGGCAGAGCCACCCTTGACTCAGCCATTGATTGATACAGGAGTTCAGACCAAGCGCAGCAGAACCGCATTAATAAATAAGTATTGTCTTCTAATTACCTCATCTCACAAACTATCTCTGCCAGAGCCCCAGGTTTGAGAAGAGAACTTTGCCAGCAGAGATGGCACTGCTTGGGTAGATAAAACCCTCAGCATCCCAGTCTCTGAAGTCTGAGGACTGCTAAACTGAGCTCACAGAGCATTAGGACCTAAGACAGCTCATCACAGCTGTCACAGTTGCCCCAGCAGTGAATAATGCACTGAGATGCTGAGTATTAAGGGCATTTCTCAATTATTGGTGCAAGATCCCCCATTCACTCGTTTTCAGGAGTAACCAGCACAGGGATTAGATGTGCATCCCTTTGCCTGCAGAAAAAAATGAGGCAGACATCAGCTGGAAGCCTGCCCTGTGGGAAAGGTTGGGCAAGCAAACTGTGCTGCTAAGGACAAGGGGAGAAACAGGTAGCAGGAACTGCTCAGACAATTTGCTGAGCAAAATCTTACACATTTTGGGGAAGAGAAGTTCTTGCACCAAACTGCCCCTTTTCCTTCATCTTAAAAGCAAAAGCAAACGTGCAGACCTTGAGGAAAGACAAGGCACTTTCCTCACGTTTAAACCTGACTGATTTTTTTTTAAATTTTACTGACACCATTGAAGTTTGGCAGGATCTGGGATCTAATGCAAATGATAGCGGTGCTTGGGTCTGCTTAACTTCCCTGTGGCCCGTGGTTTTGTTCAACTCCTTCCAGATAGCCAGGCCACCTGCTTTTCTGCTCCCATTTCCCTGCCTTATTACAGCTGCAGAGCAGTGCTCCCCTTTTGCGTCACACACAGCAAAGAGGGCTTTCCCTTAGCAGTGTGGCCAGGAGAAGCTGTTTCCATTGCATAGAAAACTTGCTCCAGGGGTTACAGACTGGCTGGAGTTTTCCATTAAGTCCCTTCCAAATGACAGAGCTCTAGCTTGGACCCAGCCCTACAGAATGCAGGTTTTTGCGCTGGCGTTGCTGTTCTTTGCTGTGTTTTTCCTGCTTTCCTTTATTACAGAAATCACACGTGGTGGGAAATGCGTTGTTAAACTGATTAGATAAATGAGCTCACAATTTCCTTTTAATTCAATTACTTTGAAATCATAGAATCATAGAATTACAGAATGGCTTGGGTCGGACCTTCAAGATCATCCAGTTCCAAAGCCCTGCCATGGGCAGGGACACCTTCCACCAGACCAAGTTGTTCAAAGCCCCATCCAACCTGGCCTTGAGCCCTTTCAGGGTCTGGGAATCCACAGCTTCTCTGGGCAACCTGTGCCAGTGCCTCACCACCCTCTGAGCAAAGAAATTCTCCCTAACATCTCATCTAAATCTCTCCTCTAAAAGCCTTTTTGGCTGCTGGAAAAAAAAACAAAACCCAAACAACCAGAGAAATAAACATGATGACAAATACAGTGAGGTAACATATGGTGTTTTCAACTTTCTTTGCAGAGGGAATTCTCTTTCTGGCCCTGAATCCCAGCTTCCCAGGCCCTGAATGTTTTTTTATTTCTTACTAAAGCACAGACTAGGACCCATCACTTTTGAAACCCTTGCCTGTACTGCCTCAATTGACTCACAACAAATATTTACCATGTAATAGGAAATAAAGGCAGGATGCAGACAGTGGAAAACCATCAGCTCAAACCATATTAACTGGGAGAGTTTTGGAAGAGAATTCACCAGGCAGGGGTGTTCTGTTCTCTTCCTTTTACTAGTGCAGAAGGGGAGAGAAAATGGAAAAGAAACTGGAAGGGAAGGAAAGAAGGAAGGTAAAAGAAATACTATTTTGATGATGATTACAATAATAATACTAATACCCAAAAGGGTAAAGAAATTTTAAAAATTCCATGGACATCTTTGATTCATGTAGGTATTCACAGAAATTCCCTGACAAATACACTTTTTGAGAACAGAGCCAAATGGAAATCTTGCCTGTCCTAAAAGCAACAGGCTAAACAAAACTTCTGTGGGGAAGTTGTGCAGTTCTGTGCCATGACAGTTATCATGCATCCAGCTGCAGAGCTCCAGATTTGCTCCTCAGAAATGGTCCTACAGAATCAATCCTCCACAAAAAAGGATCTGTCATTGCTGTTGTTGAATATCCAGTGTCACAGTCAAGACACACATTTGCTTCCATGAATAGGACAAAATAATTCATATCTAACCTTTGATACATTAATAATACTTGCTTCTGCTTTAAAGAGGCAGAACAGGAGTCTTATTTTTGTATTTCTTCAAGGCACTATTATGTGTGGGTAGAGGGCAGGGACGGGACCTTTAGGTGGGGCACAGCAGATGCTGCCAGTGCCCCGCCTCTCCTGGTACCTATAGGTGGGTTTTCCCTGAGCTCCTAGTGTCAGGAATGGCTCCACAGTCAGGTACCAGCAGCAATGTGAGTTTCCAGCCATCAGCTGACTTGCAGGAAAGCTGTCCTGTGTACCCCTGCAAACCCACGGGAGATGTGAGCTGACTTCCTTACTTAACTCTGATTTCCAGCCATTTGGCTGTGTGTCTCCTCACTCAAGGATAATCCTTAAAATCTACCTTCCCATCGTGGTCCAAGCCAAGATCCAACTCCTCTGAGTTCCTGGCATGAAGTAGCAGTTATTAATTTTACAGAAAGCTTTTATTTGTAATTTTGTAAAATTGGCCTGAGCTACCGGGTTTGCTTTTCAACTTTTTCTGTGTTTGCCAGGAGGTTGGAGCTGAATACTGGCATCCCTCTACCTTACAAAATTTATGAAGCATAAAAATGTGGCAGGAATGTTACTGCTCTGCAAACATCAGATATTAAAGTATTAATTGCTATTCTCACTCCTCTTCTACTGTGCACAGTTTGGATATCAGAAATAGGGTTTTTCTCTAATTTAATTGAAATAGAGCTCTTTCAAATCCTGTAGATTTTTTTAGTGCCAGAAGTCAGGTCCATGGAGGGGTTTTAATAACACCAGGTCCCTCAGGATTCATCAGCTCCCACTGAAGACTAATATCACACACACAATTTACCTGGAGAGTTTCAATCCTGAACCCAACTGACCTCAGTGACAGACCAAGGGACAATTAGCAGCAACATCCTTTGATCACCTGAGTATTGGACTGCCAAAAGCACTCCTGCTCAGTGTGAGAGGAGGGAAAACTCTTATCTTCAGGAGGAAGCTGCAAGATGTGTTGGGTGTGTGACTGGACAAAAACCTTAATTGTGCATTTTAGAAGAACATCCAGCTACCACTGAGCCAGAAGAGAAACTCATCTTTCTCTTACTTGCTTCTCAGCTCACTGTCATACAGAAGCCTCAGAAAATGCAGACAAAACTGTGCTGCTTTACCAACCCACCCCTGAAACAGGATCTCAAAACACAGAGGCTGAGGCATTTGCTCAAGGCAGCTCAAACTCTGTGGGGGAGCTTGTGTTGGACCAGGAGTTCAAATTCTCATTTGCTCTGTTCACAGACTGTTCAGTACACCTCACTGTGGCTGGAACAAGGGCAACCCAAGACTGTCTAACACCTAATTGGAGCTCCCCTTGGTTGCAAACTGTGCCCATGGCTTCCTATTCTTTCCTCGTACCTCCAAAAAAGTGTCTGGACCTGTTTCCTCTGTACCCTTCCCAGGCTGAACAAGCCCAGCTCCCTCTGCCTCTCCCACCACCCCGAGTGCCCCAGCCCTGACCACCTCAATGCCTCTGCTGGACTCTGCTAGGCTTGATCCAGTACCTCAGCTCAGCATTCAGACGTGGTCTTGACAGTGCATAGTGTGTGCACCAGGGCCCTCATCTCTCCTGCAAAGATCCTTTCTAATCTGTTTGCCCCAGTTTGTCCTGCTGGTGGTTGGGTTCAAGCTGCAGGACCTGACATTTGCTTTAGTTAAACTCCCTGAAGTTCCTGAATTGAGGATCTTGCTTCCACATCCACATGTACTTTTTTTTTTTTTTAACGCACTAAGAGGAAAACATAGAAAAGCTGACATTTTTCTGACAAATCCTTAATCTGGTTTTTTTTAGTTACTGGCATTGGAAAAATTGAATCCCCACCTACTCAGTTCTCGCTTAAGCTATATTATTATTTTAAGACATTTTAAAATACTCCTGATTCCCAACCATAAACTGTAGAAAAAAAAAGAGATGTCAGAAAAGGGGTTACAGATTCGAGCTTCCCTGCTGTCAATTCTCCCACACACACACCTGTGCCCTACTGCTGATCTGTGAGTTATTGAAAGAGTATCCCAGGGAGACTAAACGTATGTCTAAAATAAGCCACAGAGATTTCCATCCATTCAGGCAAACAAGCAAAAAAAAGAAAGAAAAAAAATCCATCAGGGAGAAAAAAAAGCAAGGAGAAATGATTCTCCTAGTGAGAAAGTCTGAGAAGCTGCAAGGCAAAAATATCAGTGTGTGTTCTGGCACGTTTTCCTTCACCAAGATTCAGTTTTTGTGTTTGTTTCCTAATTGCAGTAATGTGTAATGTGCAAAGCTTATCTGGCCAGAACTGCCATGGATTTCACCCAGCCACTGTCTGTCGTGGCTGCTGCAGAGCGTGTGCTGTTGTATGAGCCATAGCTCAGAAGATGCAGCCTGGACAGCCTGGGGATGAGCAGTAAGGAAAAGAGCTCAGCCTAGCTCAAAGGGAAAACTGCCTCACCCAGAAACCATTGAATGCTGTCAACCCCCAAATTTTTATCATTCTGATTTGCCGTTGAGTGGTAGCTTCCAAAATAAAACATGTTTGGGTAACCTGTCCAAGGTGGACTTAGCATTTGGGCCTGTAGGCGTTGTCAAATGCCTTTTGGGCTGTGGATGCTGAGGGTGACAAAGAACAACCCTTTCCAGCCTGTTTTCCAATGTACACCTGATAAGGGCAGGGAACAGCCACCCAGCCTGATGCTGACATCCGCCCTTAGATTCCCACAGAGCTTTTTTCCTGTCTCTGGGTTGGGAGGGACAAATGGAGGCCTGGTGCTCCAGCCCTGCCTTGCCTCTGGAGCAGGAGCATTGACAGCACTGGATCTGGTCTGTCATGGATCTGTCTGAGCAGCTCTTGGAACCTTCCTGGACTAGACAACCCAGCAGCTCACCACGTGCTGCAACTTCTCTAAACAGCCAATGTAATTTTCAAACAAGACTCAAGGACACTAAAAGTCCCTTTGTCCTAAACAGGCTGGAAGTGAGAGAAACCTAAACAAATAAATCTCCTAGAGTTTAGGATGCACATCAATGCATCCAAGTGAATTCCTCCTTAATTTTTTGCAGAATAGCCCAAAGGATAATTAATGCAAGAGATGGGAAAGCAAAACATTGGGGTTTTATTAATGGACACAAGAGATTTTTTTTCAGACAGGTCTTCTCTGTGGGAAGAATTGATACATGATTGCAAGTGAACACAACATGTCTGGAAATTTTCCTTGGTCTTCTTTGAAGGAAATATTCAAAAAAAGAAGAAATTCTTTAGTGGTCCTTTAGCTAGACTATTGAAGAGATGTATTGGGGGAGAAACAAGGGAGAAAAGAAGAGAAAAACTTTGAAGAAAAGCTCAAAAAATATCAGATGTCATTGTTACAAGAAAAGTACACACGGAGTCTTAAATGTCTTTTTGTAGCATCTCTGTTTCTTGGTGACTCAGACCAGGATGTTTTGCTGTCGAAAATTGAGCACACCTGTTCAATTATTTTACTAATTTGAAGGTCTGTCTGATAAAAAAATACGCTCTGAGTTTAACATATTTCGCTAGAAATAGCATATCCTACGTACCAGAAAGGGGTTCGTGCTGTAAAACAGTAATGTCATGACCAAAAGGGATGCTGCTTAATTGGCTCATAATTTCTTTCAAAAGCAATGGAAAAAAATCAGCTGATTGCAGTATGACCATGTCAGCGTTTCCAATAGTTACAAGACAAAAAAAATGTTAAGTGGTGAAGATTTCTAGACAAAGAGTTCCCCTTTTTTTTTTTTTAAGAAAACAAACCTCACAGTTTATTTTATGCAGACAACAGAGACTTTAAGAGCTACAAAATCCCTAAAAACAACCCCCAAGTAAAGGTGTGAGCCCTTCTAATTTCAGGGCAGACAGCATCAGGAGGCAGCAGATGATGCTTTGCAGAGGGGGCAGATTCCGGGGGGGGCTTTTACAAGTGCTGAACAAAATGAGCTCTTCCATCCAAGGACATTTAAGTCCTAGGAGCACCTCTGCCTGGCACGTTCCTTTGGCTGTGCCAGCCCCTTCAGGGAGCAAAGCCTGCAGGACACAGTTTCTTTGCTCTGGACCATGGCTCCTTTCCAAGAGCTGGAACATGGCACGTGGTCCGGCAGGGGCTGTGCTACTCCAGTGAGTTTTATTTGGCTGCGGCAGGTGTTACCAAAATGAGTGCAATCTGTTCTGGGAGGGAGGAGATGCTTTCCACTGGAAGGTTTGCCATTTCCTCCCACTCTTGAGGCCTCCTGTGTAGAGTGAGCTGTTAGCAACAGGGCATGGGATGAGAAGTTTTCCAGACACCATATACCGTCTTCACCCACTCCAGGGATGCGGTTGACATCACAGCTCCCATCTACTCGCACTCAGAGATGTGCATTTTCCCCACTTCCTTTACTAACTCACCTAGATGAAGTAAAAAATTGGTGAGTTTCAGTTATTTGTCTTAGAACCAAAGCAATCCTTCAATCCAGTGCAATTGCTGTCTCCTTGTTGGGAGACTGATCAACATTTGAGAAAGAACCGAATGCCCTAAAGCTCAGATGAAGGCAGAACTCAAACACAGCTTTTTTGGGGTCTGCATTCGTGGCACCACGGACAAGGTTGCGCAGTACTACAAAAAAAATTGACCTCGTTGTTTTGTCAGTGTCCAAGAGCTTTGATTCATCATTCCTCTGTGCCCCAGCCCTCTGCCAAAAGAACATCTGTGAATTTATTCCCAGCAAACCACCCTGTCACAGGGACACCTCCACCAGAAAAGCATTTTGGACAAGGTAGAGCAGTCATCACCGTGTGTTTCAGGTACCCTGAGGGTCAGGAATACAGAAAATTATCACCGTAAGAAAGATTAAAGCCATCAGAGTATTGATCCAGTGAAGCAATTACATACACCCTTTTTATTTTCAAAGCGACTAAACAAAGAGCTTGAGCATTTGGCAAAAGCTGAGCAGAGAAATCGTAGTTGAAAACCAATAAAAATCTCATACAAAGTTCTTCCTGAAACCCTGCACATTGATCAAAATGCTTGATTTTTGATCTCTCTAATTTTTTCCCAAGGACTAGGAGAAATATTTCAGAAAGCTGAAATATGGAGACCAGTCTCTCATTTAGCAGGCAGGGCTAAGTGCAGGATAAGACATTGTGGCAGAGTTCTCTGCCCAGAACACTCCGGGGAAGACATTTATTTAATAAATGCAAGAAGCAATTACAAGAGTCTTTCCCTTAGCTGCCGTAGGACACAGCAGGGATGATTCCAAAGCCTCTGCAGCTGACACAGGGACAAGTTGCCACTAAAGACAGCACTGTCCAAGTCAAGGAGGGTGTAGGAGCCCTCTCCTACACCAGAGTAGCGCTGTCTGGGCAGCTGAGCACCCACCACGGTTCCTACATTTGGCAGGGCACTTTGAAGCCAACCAACCAGCCAAGGATGAGCAGAGAGGGAAGAATTGTTTCACCCCAAGCAGAACACTGGTACATTACCACATGAATCTTATAAATGAGACACGGGGAACACCTGGATGGGAAGGCCCGATTTAAAATCCATTTCCCAGTCCAATCTGTACTCGGACCTTGGCGTTCCAAATGTGAAAGTTTTGTTGCCAGATGAACCTCATCACAGTCTGTCTTCTGCCATAATTGAGTTTCTGCCTCATCATCCAACAGAGAAATGACTCAGCATCAATTATGGGAGGAAAGTGTTGTTTCTCTCTTCAGTCATTTCCTCCAGCTCCCCTGTCTGGGGAAAAAAAACCAAACAAACCAAACTTAACCAAACCAAACCAAAAAGAGAATCTCTATTCTTGAGGCCACCCCAGTGTTTTAAAAATCAGTTTTGTTTTAAGTCCAGGAGGTTGTCCAGGGTAAATCACATCCTTCTAACTGGACAAAAGGCATCATGGCAGATCCTGTTTTGTGAGTGAACCCAGAGAAAATAATGTTATTATTGCTTTATTCTTATTTTCTACCTTATTTTTTTTTGGCAAAGCAGAAATATTATGTGGAAAATACTGGCTTTTAAAATTGATTGCAGTTTCCACCCCTCAAGGAAGGCTGAACCATTCCCAACCAGCTCTGCTGAGAGTAGAATTTATTCTTTTTCCACCTTAGATTTCTATCAAAGCTTTGCCCATTTCTAGTCAAAAACCTTCTTAATATACAGATGTGTGGGCAGTAAAAGGGCTTTAATATCCAAGAAGTGTCATAAAAAGAGAGAGAGATTTTAAACTCTACCAAATAATGTCTGTCTCTCCAAAGCAATATACAGCCCTCTAAAACACGGGGTTTTGCTGTGTTATGTACACAAGCCTCCTATGACATCTTAATCTCTTGACTGAGAAGCTTTTTTCTTCTCACCTGCAAAGATAATCCTTCCTCTCCCCTCGGAGGTGGCAGCCACTCAGCCCATCAGCACGTGTGGTGTCTGGCCATTTAGCACACGGCCAGCCCTGGAGCAGCCCTGGCTGTCCCTGCACCGGACAGCTGTCCCCGAGGCCACCATGGGGAGAGAAGTGCCTGGCCTTGGAGCAGAATCCAGTTTTGCAACGGATCTGCTGCTGCCCACGTGGAGTGAGACGAGAGCAGATGGCCCAAGAGCAGGGTTAAGACTCGCTGGTGAAGACCTGAGGGCTGGAGGGGAAAATCTGTCATCAAAGAGATGAAACCCAGTCTGACAGCAGAGTCCTGGGCTGGAAGGCAGGGAAGGAATGTGGGCAGTCAGCAAAGGAGCAGCATGGAAATGGGATCGAGATCACCACGAACAAAGGCAGTGCTGCCCACGGGCAGCTGGGTCATTGCCGGACCAAATGAGGTCAGTCTCGTGAAGAAAGAATTCCTTGACAGGAGGAAGGGAACAGAGCCCTCAGAATGGAATGATGGGCACCTAGGGCACAGAAGAACTGGAGCCTCTCGATCTGGGTTCCAGGCAGTTGGTTACTCCTCCTGCTTCATACCAGGACATGGGAGAAAAGGAAAAGCATCACTACCCACCAACACAGAGCTTGCTGAGGGATGGGGAGCACGAGCAGGCAGCACACTCAGCAGAGCAGTGGCATTGTCCAGATGTGGCCTTTTCAGGAAGAATTAAATTACCGCACCGCACAGACTATTTGCAGCTATGAATACGTGGTCCATTTTCACAGGGGATAAAAAGATGCATGTTTTTCACTAACAGCTCAGCAGATGTTCTCTGTTGTTCTTAGCATTAGCCAACTACGTTCAAAAATCTGGGTGAGATGTATCCATCCTTCCAGTCACATGCTGCCAGTCCCTAATGTAAAGCACGTAGACGAACTGAATTAATCCAAACTGATCCTGTGCTCGTGCTTTCACAGATATTTCATCCTTCCTCCAACTTGTCCACGCTTCCCTCTCTCCCACTCCCTCCCCCTCCCAACAACAGTAATCACAAAATCATAAGAAAGAAAAATAAACCAGCACAACACAAGATATAAAACAACGGAGCGACTTACCAGGACCAGATGGCATCCACGAGAAACTGAAATACAAGCACACATCAATTACTGCAATATTCAGCCCTCGTAAACTTTCAACAAATATGTTCACATAAACAAGATCCTACATCCTGCATCCTAATTAATTTTCACATTTGTATAAAAACTCTTCCAAGAACAAGGAAAAAAAATGCCAAAGGAACACTTGCTCAAAGCAGTTTTTTTTCCTCAAGTAACTGAAAGAAAATTCTAGGTTTTTTCTGTTTCAAAATAATACTTGAATTTTTGAAATTTTTGTAATGATTTTGCAGAAGGGCTGATTTTACTCACAGATGTGGCTTTTTCTCTGGAAGGGGCTCCTAGACACTCGCTCGTATGGGCATAAAATTTACTTTTGCTTGGCATTTTATGGGAAGAAAGGAATGAAAATGGGGAACCTGGATGCAACAACAAGCCAAGCCACAAAGGGAACAGAGAGTTTTTCAAATAACTGGTTCTTTGACTCAGTAACTGTAATGAGGAGGTGGGAAGTGGGAAGACTTTCAGGATGAAATCTGAAATTCTGCAAATCACGGTGACTTTGAGGCAACTTCTGCACTGGTATCACTTCCTGCCCCAGCTGCAGCTGTTGGCACACCAGTCCTGATAGACCACACAGATAAGGGGCCCACAGTCACCACTGTCAGGGCACCAACCCCCTCAACTTTCACATACTAATACATGATAGTCTTAACTGGGGTGAGTATTTCTGGCAAGAGAGTGAAATAATTTCTTTCTCAGGTCAACACTTCTCCTTTGCTTGCGATCAGAGGTTTCATGTCAACTGTATTTTAATTCCAGCACAGTGGTAAATTTCTGCTCTGGAATGTGCTCAGCCACGTTAACTAAATTAGGCTCCCAGCAAGGATACAGCAGTGCTGGAGGCATTTTGGCAATCCTTGCAGTTAGAGTATCTTCTGTGCACGAATCATCTCTACTCATTGGACTACCCAACCAGTGTCACGGGCACACAGTAATTGCAGCAACAAACAAACAAATGGGTGACTTTCCTGAAGGCAAGTCTCGTGCATTTTGGCACAATATCTATTTACAAGCCCGTCTTTCCAGTGCAGGTGTCACACTGTTCTGCATGGTCATGGCCAGGCACACGGCCCTGCTCCTGAGGGCTTTACCTTTAAAAAGACTGTCTAATCTTGATAATGCGGGCTTCTCCTGCATTCTCTGCTCTGCGCTGTGTCTGGGTCACGCCAGTGACTCCATTTCTCTGATAAGACTCAATAAACAACTATCTGAAAGCAGAGACTGTTGAAGTTCCCGTTTGTCTCCTGAATTCCTGGCAAAGACGCTAAAACTCTCCCCCATCAGGGGAGGCATTAATTAAGGCATGGAAAGTGTCGTTCTCACTAACTTAGTCAGGCCAGAGGTGGTAGAAGGTGCCACATCTTTCCAGCCAGTTGTGCTCCATGAATCGGTGTGTCCATATCCATACCTCACTGCCTTGGGTTCCACAGCCCAAACTGGGGCTGCATCAGCTGGAAGCAAGCTTAAGCACAGAGACATGTATCTGCCTGCCTTCAGGGGAGAGATGAGAGGGACATCAACAGAAGACAGCCATCTGCAGATGTAGTTTCTCTGTAGCACGCAGCCAAAAGCATCTAGTTTGTAACAAAACATGTGCTGCTTTTAGTAGGTTATGAATCTCTGGGAAAACAAAGTGCTAGACTTGCTTGGCAAGGGCCTGAGAATGATAGTTTTTTCTAGATTTCTGATAGGGCTTTTGGGTACAGAACTAAGGAATTGCGACAGCAGCAGTTCACAGTGCCTTCATTTCAACTCCCCTCATCCAAGGAGCACCAACCAGAAAATTCTCTCCACCCCCCACTTACTTGTCCTTTCAGTACCAAAACTCCAGTAGCACAAGACACAGCTGGCATCAGACCACAGGGAGCTCCCAGGTTCACTGATTTCCAGGCAGAGTTTAATCAAGGTTTAATGTTTATGAATTTGGAACTAGGGGTCCCCAGACTAAATGGGAGTTGGGATTGAGGCTTGCAGAAACAGCCTGTAACAAGGAGTGGCATTTAGTTGTGAGAAGGGTTTACCTCAGTGCTACTTTTTCCGGGCCCTGGCAATAATTTGGAAAAGAACACTCATCTGGAGCCGGTCAATGCAATTAGAAATACAGGAAAAGCCTGATTGTTTTTCCATGTATGAAACATTAAGAAAATGAAGTCATTTCTCTTCAGTCCAAGTATTGACTGTAATTATAGATAGCAGGCGGCCTTAGCTGCTATAAAATATTGAAGTGCTTTTATATAGTTACTGCTATAGTTTACTATTTAGGGACAGGAAAAAGGTTGCCTTTTAATGAAGTGCAGTTGCACAGAACAACGGAAAGGAGGCCATTACTACATAATACTGCTGCCCTTTCCATTATTAGTGTGAAAGCACTTGCCAGATGAATAGAAACAGGTTTAAACTTGGTTTATTATTTCTATGATGCTAATTTGCCTGGAGCAGCTCACTCTCTGAGTAATCTCTGCTTGGGAGAGAGATTTCTATCTGACAAAACAGTATTTAGCATATTTTAGTCTCTCGGAGTTTCAAGTGGCTCTCCTGGTATGGCCAGGGTCAGAGGTCAGGGAAAATGGGTCACCCTGCAAGTGTTTCCTCATAGTCAGGCCTTGTTCCTCAGCTGTCGGCATTAGGCAGTGCCTAAGAATTCCATCACTGTCCAAAATAACTCTGCCAACTCCTAGTTTTGCAGGTGAAGGCTGGCCTTGGAGGGGCTGGTGTATCTGTGACCCTGGACAAGCTACAGGGGCTGGAAACTGGGGTGACCAAGGGCGCCTGAGGACACGGACCTGGGAGGTCCCTGCAGCCCAGCTTCCCTGGCTGTGAAACGGCACGTCGGTGTTTCACACCCGTGAAATAGGTACGAGGCACGTTGGCAAAGAACAGGGGTTGCTCAGAGGTGAATAATGATGGTCTCCTCGCAGATCCCTAACAGTGAGAGCAGGTGAAATCGCCCAGCAGGCCTGTCAGATTCTCCTGCATGATACAGCAGGGCATGACCACAGTGCTGCCAACAAAAAAAGCTGCCAACAAACCCCTGTTTCACTTCTAGAAGGTGCCACGCATGGTAAGGCCCTTCAGAGCTGCTCGAGAAGACTGAACCACAGTGTGTGGCGTTTTCCTGAGCATGCCACCTGGAGCAGCAGTTCCCTCAGGGACGTGAATGGGAAGTGTCCATTCCCCCCTCGTTCAGACTTGGGGGACAACGGGAGATTGTAGAGCACCTCTTCTGCCCCTGGGATGGAAGCAGCAAACACCTGGCACTCGAATCCTATGAGGTGCAGGGACAAGAATGAGTTGGTAAGACACTCCAATTAGTGGTAGACTAACTACAACAACTCTCCAGGTTGCCATGGCTGCCATGTAAAGAAATGTGAGGAATTTCTGGGCCAGGTAGATGGGCACAGGACCTCACTGCAGGAACCCCAGGCCCACGGGGACCGTGTCAAGTGGTCTGCAGCAGGGCCTAGAAAAGATCACTGTTACGTCCGAGGTGCATAAAGAAAATGACGCAGAGTCCAGGCTCATGAACAGTGGAAGCCGAAGCTTCTTTTTTAATAATTTTCTGACTACTTTATAGGATAGATCGCAAAAAGTGTGTTGAGTGGCAATAGGTAATTGGTTCCTCGGCCATCCACCCCTTGAGAGGATTGGCCAAGTTCTAAGATACCTATTCCATAATATTTACAAAGTCAAAGCCATAACAATCTTGCAAAACAACTTGCGAGTGCAAGATTGTTATGAAACTGTGACCTTGTTTAAAATAGTTTACATAGGAAAGACAGTCTTCTCTCAGAATATTGAGAAAAGGCTGAAGAATTTCACTGCTTCTGGCTTTTTAGCACCTACAGATCCCCTTTGTTCACCCAGATCATGCTGTTTCACTACATGGTGCTACAATGAATTGGCTAAATATTTTATACTTTCTTGGTTTTTTTACACTTCAGATCACAGCATGATTTTAAATTTAAAAGGAAAGCACTAGTTAAAATTCCTCAGAAGCAGTGCCTGCAATTGTACCTCACTACGATTTTGTATCCAAACTGCTGGAAAAAGTAAAGATCAGCCTCTGGAACGTGGCACTTTCAAGGCCTTTCAGAGAAAGTTACTTAGGCTAAGGTTAAACCTGAATGTAATTACTTCCCAGCCTTGAAGGGATAAACCCAGATACTAGAACAGGCTAAAGTAATATTCAATTACGAGATACCTTTGCTGACAGCCACACTAGCTTGAAGAGATAAGACCTAGCTACACTTGTGGGTTTTGCTCTACTAAAATTATTACAAAGAACCACATGCAAAAGCAGAAGGCACCACTAATATCCTTTGATTAGCAAAATTAAAGAACTGTTTGTCCATCCCGGGGCCTTGTTATCTCTCTTGTAGTCACAGCCTCTTGCAGTAAGTAAAACAGTAGCCAAAATGGGGTGAGAGACATCTCACTCATGTATACACTCAGCAGGCACACAGGGGCTGCACAGGACTCTGTCTTCCACTGTTTCAATATTTCCACTTCCCTTATTCAGGGAACAGTTTGGACAGACCAATCCAGCCCACGTCCACCTCACGCAAGCAGTCTCTTGAAATAACGTCCTAATTTTTCAGTCAATAGACATCGCTGCACAACCAATTAGCACTTCTCAGGCATTTATTTCCTCGCTATCCACTTCACAAAACCTAAAGACTGTTTCATTGTCGGAAGAAAATCCCTATTTCCTTGGTGCTAAGTCAATTTAAAAAAATGAAATGGTTCTCAGGTGTTCACAGTCCTGGGGTGCAGTTTCTCCCAGCTATTTGAAGAGCCAGGTGATCTTTATCAGGTCAACAGCCCAGAGCATGGCCTGATCTGCAGCCCAGTTCACTTAAAAGGGTAAGTTTAGGTGAATTAAGCTTGTACTGGGGAAGCTATATATTATAAATTATATTTTATAATATATTATAAATAAAGTTTGGGAAGTTTCAAAAAGTCTCTGAAGTACAGAGATCAATGGTTTTAGCAAAATTCCCACTTTTAGGGAGTCAGTGGCCTCAGAAGAGCTCCTGTCAGGAAAATGACTGAAGGATATAAAAGTCTCTCTGGGAAGGGCCAGGTCACAGATCCAGATGCCTTGTGAGCAGTTTTGTGCCCCAGCCCTGGGCCTTTTTCACCAGGACTTTGGAAAAGATCTTTTTCTTTTCTGCTGCTTATGATATTGGTACCTCCCAGACTTTGAAGTGTCCAAGTACATTTTTTTAGAAGTTAGACAAAGCTTTTGCTGTGCTCTTCTTGGAAAGGTTCAGTTGTCTGATGGACCAACACCTCTGTGCAGATTTCTTTCAAGAATAAACACCGGCAACATCTAGAGGAGTAAACGGGGTTGACTTACACATATGTAGGCCCAAAAGTGGAGGGAGAGAATTATTTCTTGAATATTATCTTCTGGATGGAAAGCAGTTGCCACAGCAACTAGGTTTACCACAGAAAGTGCTGTTAACTTCTAGGGTAATCATCTTTTCTGTAAAGAAGCAGATCTTTTATAGCTGTCACAAAAAAAAAACAAACCCACCCTCTGAAATACCAAAAACATTAATAAAATAATTTCCACACTCCATTAGTGGTGTAGCCATGGTAAATAATTAGTTTATTTTGTTTTCTTCTACTGGAAAACTGCCTTTTAAATTTTAATCACTTCTCTAAAGCAGCTGCCAGAGTTCTTCTTTTTCTATAATGCATTTATATACTGTATATTAATTTAACTGCCAGTTTGGATGCATAAAAAATGGCTTCGCATTAAAAATATAAATAAAGCACAATGGAGTGCCTGCTGGAAGACAAAATAGAGCGATGTTTTCATCAGGATATCAAAGGAGATCTCAGAGTGCTCTCCTTCTTTGCAAGCATTTCTCCTGAGAAACCAAGGCAGATTTAGTCAGAGCTGAGCACAAGGAAAATGCTTCTGTGCTGGACTTCAAATACATTGTGAAACATATTAAACAGAATTTTCTACCCCCAAAAAGCATCTCATATTGTGCTTTGGTGAACATCAGCACGCAGCTGATGTGCGCAGATGTCGAAACCCTGCATGAAAGATGAGCACCCGTCTGCTCCACAATAGATGTTCTGATTTAGCTGCCTTTGTCAAGCACATCCCAAAAGTGACTCCACGCTTTTCTGGGTAGCTGTAGCTTGCCTGGTAAATCCACCCATGAGCATGTCCTCAGGTTAGTTGAGCACTGGCACCGCCAGAACTCGGGCCCTTGATGGTTTTTTTTATTGTTAAATAAACAAAGAAGCTCACCCTGGGGGATGGAGCCAGAACTGTCTGAAGAAGCTTTCCAAAGCACAGCCACCAGTACCCATCCCTGCCTGACCCCCCACGGACAGCAGACCAGCAGTAGCTGCTGCTCAGAGACATGGGAGACAGTGGAGATAAAACATTTTGAAGGCAGGGTTTGGATGTGGAACAAGAGGGTCTGCAGAGACATGTGGCTTAATTAAAAATTGCTCCTTTTTCCTGGATTGCTTTTGGCAGTTTCCACATGCAAAGGAAGAGACTGTTAAACTAAATTAAAAAAAATTAAAAGCTTCACCGTATCCACATTGAAAGAAACTGCAAAAACTAGAGCTGCCTGAGCATCCAGTTTCAAAGGGAGAAATAGGTTAATAGGTTGCCTCCCCAAACGTGCTGGGGTTGGATGGGATTTGGGAGTTTTGGATCCCCCTTCACGGATTTGAGGGCAGCATGTTTGCCCATCCTGGATACAACTTCCTGTGTCTGCCATACTTTGGCTGCCAGCCTTTGCAGGACCACGTGTGCCACGTGAGTGTGTTTTCTCCTCCAGCATGGGCTCACTGAGTAGCTCACTGCTCCTGGGTTAAGTTACACAGACATGCCTTCCTTGTGGACTTCCCAACATGAAGGATTTGCACGCTGCAGGACAAACCTTTCCCAGACTGAACTGAAAACCTCACGGGGCCCCACAAGAAATGGCAAATGTGCTACAGCTGTAAACCCTTCCCCAAGAAAACAGCAAAGAACACCCCACCCCACCCACCCCAATGTGCTGTAATACTAAATACACTGCTTTTAAAGGAAATACTGGAAAATCTTGCAATGTTGCCAAGGATCTATCTGAGAAATGTCTCTCCAGTGGAGACCAGTGTCTAATAATGACAGCACACTTGCACCTAACAGCCATCCCCACTGCTCTAAAAGGCCTCTGCTTATTCCAAATGGTGTCAGGCTGCATTAGGGACCAAAGGGAAGCCAGGACCACCAGGGGTCCCAGAGAAGCAACTGCCCTTAGGAGAGGCAAAACAGCAGCCTATGGAAAATTTCCTTATGGCAGAGGGCGCAAGTGATGCTTTGTCTAACCAGAAAAGGACAAGGAAAAGAGATAAAGCAAGACTTTAGGGAAGCTTAATAATGAGTGAGAAAGGAGTGTGGGTGAGGGAGAAAGCAGCTGTACACAGTTTTCCATAGAATATCTTCTGCTCCACAGCATCTGGGAGCCCAGACAGAGCCCTCCATTTGTGACAGACAATGAAGTACGACAGTGTAGGAGATTTACGGAAGAAACTGTCACAGTAAAAAGAGTCAATGCTGCTCTGACCATGAGCAAGACAAGACCAAAAAACAGAGGCAAGTTTCACAGCTGAGGCACTCTGCTCAGGGATTCTTGGATGATGCCTGAAGGAGATGCCAGTGTATGTCCTCCTGTCTTTCCTTACCTTCCTGACTCTCCAGGCAGAGGTCTGCTTTGCTCTCACTCCCATGCTTTGCCCAGGGGATATAAGCAGGTCTTGGGGAAGCTCCAGAAAACCAAGATCTCTGCCTAACATCCCCAACCAGGTGGAAAGCTGGGGTTTCCACATCTGCACAAGGTCGGGATATGGGTTTCTGCCAGCACATCCAGCCTTCTTTCACCAGCAGGGAGTCTCACTCACTTTAACACCCCAAGGGCAGGAGCAAAATTCCATAAATACTTTCCTCTTATAAGTCTGATAGATAAGACTCACACAAGCACTACTTCAAGAAACTCTGATTATTTCCACTCCAACCTCTCACTGGAAGCAGGATGATCACAAGAATCGGGCCAGAGCAGCCTCAGCTCTGGAGGGAGTCATGATGGAGGGAGCTGTCCCAGATGAGGAGAAACTCTCCTTCCAAATTACCTTTTAGGCAAATAGTCTGTCTCATCTGTGTTTGTCTCCTGGACTGATTTCCCACATTAATACCCTCCCAGAGAACCTCTCTGCTGCTTGGCAGTCTTTGCTTTCATTACTTTCCTAGTTCAGGGCTTGCCTGTCCCCAGTTTCTCCAGACACACTGTCCCAGTAGTCCCAGTGGATTTGCATCAGGCAGTAACCCTGTTCTGTCTCACACCATCTCTCTTCCTCAGTCACTTTCACTCTCCAAATGATTCTCCTTCTCCTAGAGAACATTCCCACAAACACAAAATCAGTGTGGAACACATTTCCAGTTTTAAAAAACCTTCCTTAAAAATCGAATTGCTTGACTGTAATCAAAGGCTCAAGATAGATTTAAGAAAAAGGGTAGAGTTTTTAATTTATTTTTAGAAAAAGAAATGCAGCTCAGGTGGATTTGGATTGTCAGCATAAGGCTGAAGTATTTATAGCTCGGCAGGCCCATGATTTCTGATTTCTGTATGTCTACCTTTCAAAAAACAGGAAAGGTGATGGAATACTGGGAAGTGTGGGGTCCGGCATGATGTAAATGATATGGAATAAGAGGTGGATACTGTACTGGAATCAGCAGTAGCAGGTACAGTGCTGTGTTTTGGATTTAGGATGAGAATAATGCTGATAACAACCTGATGTTTCAGTTGCTGCTTAGTGCCTACCTAAGTCAAGTGCCTGCCTGAGTCAAGGATTTTTCAGTGTTCCCTGCTCTGCCAGTGAGGAGGTGAACCAGAAGCCACGAGGGAGCACAGCTGGGACATTCCAAAGGGATATTCCATGCCACAGAGTGTCATGCCCAGGATATAAACTGGGGGAGTTGGTCGGGAGCTGCTGATCACCACTCAGGGATGGTTTGGGCATCAGCCAGCGAGAGCTGAGCAATTGTGTTGTGCATCACTTGCTTCTCCTGGGGTTTGTTCCTCTCTCCCCGCCCCCCACGCTCCCTTTCATTATTTTTATTATTATTGTTACTACTACTGGCACTGTCTTTTATTTTGTTTCAGTCATTAAACTGTTCTTATCTCAGCCCAAAAGTTTGACCTTTTCCTTCCAGTTCTCCTCCCCACCTGGGGCAGGGGTAGGGAGCTGTGGTGGGGCAGTGAGGCAGTGACTGAGTGAGTGGCTAGATGGTACTGGGCTGCCATCAGGGGTTAAACAACGACATAAACACACCAGGAAGTTAGGCCATATTCTCTCAAAGGACATCTCTGGAGCTTGCTGGAGAAAGGCTGAGAATACACTGCTGTATTTTAAGGTTTGCCACGTGCCTTAGTCTGCCCACCTACCCCGCACGCTTTTTGTTGTGTCAAGGAAAAGACCAAAGCCTGTGTCTTGCTCTGAGGCACGAGGAGACCAAATGTGTTTCACCCACTCAGATGCTCCAGGTTCACTGGCCTTTCAATGGCCACTGGCTGTGGTAAATGACATTAACAGCAGTGAACTCTCCATTAGGCCCCTGTGAGCTTTTAACAGCTGCCTTCTCCAGCAGAGACAGGAGCAAAAGCACTGCTCAGTAAAGGGGTGGGGAAAAGAGAAAAGAGGACATGACAGAAGCAGGAGAACAGTCCAGAATAGAACAGAACAGAACAGAATAGAGTATATCAGTAGAAGGGGCTTACAATGATGTCCTGGTTTTGGTTGGGACAGAATTAATTTCTTCTCAGCATCTGGTACAGTGCTGTGTTTTGGATTCCACATGAGAATAAAGTTGATAACACGCTGATGTTTTGGGTTTTGCTAAATCACGTTTAACCCAAGTCAAGGACTATTTTTTGGCATCTCGTGCTCTGCCAGTGATGAGGTGCACAAAAGAAAAACTGTGAGGGAGCATGAACCAGGAAAGGTGACCCAAACTGGCCAGAGGGATATTCCACACCAGAGAACATCATGCCCAATATATAAACTGGGGGAATCACCCAGAAGGGGCCAGTTTGCCTTCCAGGATGGGGTCTGTCTTTGGTCAGCAGATGGGGAGCAATTGTACTGAGCATTACATGTTTGTTGTTGTTAATCATCCTCATCATCATCATCATCTATTATGATGTTTTTATTAGTCTTAGATTATTAAACTGTTCTTATCCCAACCCAAAAGTTTTACTTTTGATTCTTGTCACCCACTAGACAGATTACCTTAATTTAGAAGGACAAGCATAGGCTATCAAATGCATATTTCACTGTGCATGTTGTCCTTTCAATGAAGGAACAAAAGCAATTTTAACAAGCCCAAACTAACCAAACAAAAAGACCAACCCCACCCCCAACAGCAACACACTCACCCTTCTTAAAGCTGTTCTTTCTTTTGGTACCAAAGACAAACACAATATGGGTCTGAAATAAAAATATTTCTTCTTTCCTCTGAGCAAACAAGCAGAGCTAAAAGTTCTCCCGGCAGAACTCTCAGATTTTTGTTTTTGTTTTTGTTTGGTTTGTGGGTTTTTTTGTTTTTTGTTTTTTTTTTTTTTTTTTTTTTTTTTTTTTTTTTTTTTTTTTTTTTTTTTTTTTTNGTTGTTGTTTTGTTGGGGTGTTTTTGAGTTTTTAAGACATATTCATTTCTGGGTTAAAAGAAACTGTGAAAAATCAATAGCTAAAATAAAACTCCAGTAACATGGTCTCCTATAGTTGCACTAGTTTCAACTTCCCCCTTAAATGCCATTTCTCTTGAGAGGGCTGTAGTACCACACAGCAGAATAAAGATTATCCTTATCAAGGTGGCGAGTTGCAGTATTTTTCAAAAGAGAATACTGAGCTCTCATAGTAAAGATGAATAACAGCAGCAGGAGGTGGCAAAATACTGCATCGCACTGTCCTAGTTAATACCAGAACTGACACATCAACAGGGTGATAAAAGTGTGTTCTCACATCATTCTGCAGCTGCCCAGGATTTTAGGTAGCTTAATGTTTTTGCACAGACCGTGCCAAGAGTTCAGCTGGTCTCTCCAGCCACGACCTGTGTAATTACCCTAATTTATAATTGCCACTGATTTGTTTGGTGAGGTTTCTCTAAAAGCTTTTGCATTCTGTAGCCCGTGATAAGATGGGGTTTTTTGCAATGCTAAAACGTCCATGAGGAGGAGAGAAGAGTTGTATCCAGCTGAGGAACTGTGAAAGATCTCATCTCAACCAAGAACTGAGTGGCAAAGACTTAGGAGTGAAATTTAAGCAGGCAAGAGAGAACTCAGAGCTCCATCATACTGAGCACTAATCAGTCCAGAGAAGCAGCTCCAAACCCAAAGAATTTAAAGCCTATGAGATTGTAGGGGGGTCCTGCACATTTCTCTCTATTTGGGGAACCTAAGAAGCAGCAACACGTTGCAGATTATGCTGTACTAAAGCTGATACCTGTCCTAGAGAGGTCATCAGCCACCATCAGCTGATGGGCTGTCAGCTCCCTAAACCATACACCCCAGTTCTCTGAAACGTATTTATTATCTGCTTACCTGGTGTGCTTGGGTGGTAACCACACCCTCCTCCTCTCTCCTTGGGGTTCACATGTACATCTTTGCAATGCTCAGGGTTCAGCCAGCCCGCAGACAGCATTTAGACTCACATTGTGCGGGATTCAGACAGCCCAAGCAGCCCCAGAGAAGCTGCTGAACCTCGTCTCAAGTCTCTCAACACTCACTAAATGCTCCATTAATACCTGGCATGGAGCAAAACACACAGGCTCCTGCAAGCTGTTGATTTCTCCTGCAACAGGAGCAAGCGAAAGAGCCACAGACCAAAGTCAATTTTTTTCAGAAGAGGCATACAGGACAGGTCTAGATGGGTCTTCACCGACAGACTCAGACAGAAGTGCAAGAGGGAGAGTAAAAGGGAAGCAGTTAAAGGACATGGAAAAGAAGAAACAGAAATATTCTCCATACTGAATACCAAAGGAGCAAGGAGAGCAGAATGACAAGCAGCAGGGCAGCAGGCAAGGAAACCAAGAGTTCTAAGGGCATCTTAGAAGATGGTCTTATCTCAGATAATCTTATCACACAAAGTGAAAGAATGGAGGTACATGGGAGACAGCACCTGAAGAGAGAGCAGCACGTGGGATGTGCCCAGACAATGCCAAGGTACTTCCCTGCAGCAGCAGATTACGAAAAGCTTTGGAATTTCTCTCTCCTTCACAACTTTATAGAACATAATTCTTTCTGTTCTGCATGGCAAGAGGTGTCATCCAGGCAGGCAATGGCTATATGAACTTTTAGGGAGAGATTAGCTTATTTTCCAAGCATTCCAGCTCCAACTAGGGAGCAGGATAACCCAAGAGAATCAGTAAGCAATGGATAACAGTACTGCTACCCACTGTGCATGATAAGGAAAACCAGGAAAAACCTCACTGCCGCCTTGCCACTATGTGAAACCAGAAAGCTTCCTGCACCCCTGACAGCACAATCTTAGCCCTGTTTTGAGAACAACACCTCACTCCTAAGCACTGCATGTAATTCTCCCTATCAAAGGTGCAGACTGGTTGATGGAGTCAGCTTGAGTTCATTGGTTTGATGTGCCAATATTAATTTAGCTAGCCAAAGAAATAGCTTTGAGCTCAAGAAGGGTCACTAGGAAATCCTCCAGAGTGAGAAGCTCACGCACAAAAGAATGTGTCCTGCCTTACCCAGCACGCCCTCCTTTCCCAGCCCACCCCAAGAAAGAAAGAGAAGGAAGGCAACAATTACAACTTCCAAATGAGTTTCCAGTGCTCTGGTAGAAAACCACAGTCATTCAGAGCTGCTTTGTTTAAAAATCAGTGTAAACATTATGAACCTTATGCAGAAATAGACTTAGGAGCAAGCATAGAGTGATGATAACCTGGGGACAAATGCATCTGAGAAACCCCAGTCAATAATAATCATATACCACACCCACATACTCTGGCAGCAACAGGCCCCAAGTGATTGATGTCTTAGAGAGACATTTAATACTCTCCTCCTCCCCCCCTCAATTTCTAGAAATGGCATTTCATTTAATCCCCCAAAGCAAAAGCACCCGTGCTGGGAGTGTGAGTAATCAGCAGTGCTTTGGAGTTTGAGATTCAAATGGCGTACGTGGATAACAGACCCCAAACAAGCAGTTACACTCATCCCCGCAAGCCCCCAGGACTCAGGCTGGTTCAAACCACCACAGAGAATTCAAATGTTTTTGACAGCTTTCCAGTAAGTTCCAGAATGTCCCATATCATATGTATTGCTCAGCAACACCCATCATAATCGAAATTCTAATGGGCCTCACTACCTGTGTTTTTCAGTGCAGGAAGATGCACTCTACTGGTTTGCTTTCCTTGTTTTACCTGCTGCAAAGTTTTGTGCCTCCAGGACGCACAGCAGCACTGCAATATGCACACTCACACCATAAAAATCCCCTGGGGCAGAAAACAGAACGACAGCTGAATACTGGGTACTTCCAGTGGTCGGTGTGGCTGCAGCTCCTTGTTTGCTCCTTTTGTTTCCTAAGGAAGCGGGTGGTACTCTCTAGATTCAATTTTAAGAGGTGGTTACTCACTGTAGATGCTAACAGGCCTATTTTTATATTGTTCATAAAAGCAGAGATGAATCTTTCATGAAAATATTAGGAGGAAAATACTAGAAGGGAAGAGACTAATGCTAATTAATGACAAAGCTTTTTTGCTTGCAAACAAAACTTGAAGAAAAAGCCTCATTTATGCATAGGATTTCATTCCAGCAGCATTCAGACCAGGAAATCATCAGGTTTGCCCTTTTCTGTAACCAACCACAGGTCATCACCCAACTCTGCCTGTGCTAAAATAACTAACTTGCCAGAAGGAAGCTATATGGTTGTAATAATTTAAAGACATCAAGAGCAGAAGGAGCTTGGAGGAAACTGTTCTTTCCTACAACAGTTACTCAGTACAGAAGATGTGTGTCCAGCACCCCACCCGAATTTGCATCACTTTGATGTTAGTCTTGCCTAATAATTTGAAGTATCGTAATTTCTCCGCATTTTCTCCCTCTAATACATATCTATACAATAACCAAATTTTAACAGTGTTTGGTCAGAATGACTTAGTCAGCTCTTGATAGTTCTTCATGAAACACCCAAGACATCACCAGATCTGGACCCAAATGTTGATGTGCTCCATATACTCTGAGACGAGAGGCTAAGATAGAAGCTGTCCAGGAGATTTTGGACAGAGGTCTTGTTAAAGCAGGAGAGATACATCTTTTCCCTCCCTAATCTCCTCGCTTGGAGGACTAACAGATTCTGGCAATTAATATTAATAGTCACAGAGTAGCTTGGGATGTCTCTCAACTAGTCTTCTTTCAGAGATAGTTTTGAAACAAATTCATTTAAAAAAAAAACATCCAAAGGTCCATCTGTGACTTAAATTTTTAATTCAAAACCTGATCATGCTTTAGGCATGAGTCATCCTTCTACCCTACTGTGCCCGAAAATGCAGCTGGCAAAATCCTGCTGCATCTCACAACAACAAAGCAACAGAAGTGACCAGGGTTTGAGCAGCTCATGCATAATTTTGCATTTCCAGCCTCAAGCCTCCCACTTGCTGTGTGACTTTTCATTCTATATGGTCACCCAGACACATGTCCATAAGCCCCTCAGTCTGTTCCGAGCAGGATGTCTCCTGCAGGGAAAGAACCCCCAGAAGAGGGGGGTGTGTGCCTTCTCTGGAGCTTGTAGTGTCCCTGTGGCCATTTAAACCGTGTGGATCCAAGCTCTGCCTCACTGCTGATAAACAGGGCCTGGCAGACACTCGCAGACATCCCTTTTCAGCATCCTCACACATCTGAAACAGCACCTGCACCTCTGTCCTAGCAGGGCGTCACCAGTTCTGACAGGTGCCAAACCACCTCTTCAGATCCTTCTCCCAGGGAATGCTCCTCCAGCACGAGTTCGTTTCAGCAGAATTCGGATGTGCTGTGAAACAACAAGGACAGCCACAACGAAACTGATAGCACAGGGTCACTCTCCCACAGGTCCCAGTCTCTGCTGTGTTCCTATCATCTCTGGTGGCGATGGACATGTGAAGAGGGGACAAGTCCCACACGACAGAGGCTGACTGCACTCTTTTATATAGGGCTAGAAGATACTTGGACAATGAACCAACAGAAAAAGTGCAAATTTTTATAGGGAATTCTCCTTCCTTTTCTGATTCCTTAATAAGCCAGTTTGCCAATTAGTGAAATTTCTCCCAGCACATTTGCAATCCTGAACAACTTCCTTTCTACTTTTCCCCACTGCAATACTCACAAATTTTCTCTACGTGTCACAAGACATTTGCTGCTAATCTCTCCTTTCAGCTTGCCTTGATGCTTATTTGGGTCAACAGCAAGCTGAGGCACCCAGCTTCTGAGTCAGTCAGGAGTAACTTCCTTTGGCCAACAATTTTCCCAGTATTTGTAGGAAATTCAATAACTCTGGGAACGCTGCTCATTCACTAGATCGATCGAGTTTGTCAGCCAGGGTCAGGAATTCTTGAGAGTGGAAGAAAAATCAGGCAGATATAATGATCATGCAAGCATTATTCCAATAGGAAACCACAGCGCTGCTAAAGCTGGGGAGCTCTGCTAATTAAGATTAGCCCATTAAACCTTGCAGTCCCTCTGCACCACTGCTGGAAAATACAAGGCTTGCTTCTAGCAATGTCCTGGCACGGGTACTCTGGGTGCCTGATTCAGCAGTCCTGCTGCAGAGTGCCAGCTCCAGCACACTCAGAACATTTATTCAGGCTGGGAGAGCAGCGGAGGACCTTCTCACACCTCTCCTCAACATCAATCTCATCACCCTGCCCAGCACGCTCGAAGTGACAGCTGTGCAGGCATGACAGGAAAACGAGAACTGCTGTATCATACTTAGCTTCCAGAGGCAGATCTAAAACATGGGGAAAAGAACCAAAGATGGAGCAGTAGAGAGGTTACCAAACACCCTCCCAAACCGGCCTGGCTTGGGTTGCCTGTTGAGAGGACAAACACTCCACGACTGTCGCTGTTACGTCCGAGGCGCATAAAGAAAACGCCACAGAGTCCAGGCTCATGGACAAGTGGAAGCCAAAGCTTTTCTTTAATAATTTTCTGACTACTATATAGGATAGATCGCAAAAAGTGTGTTGAATGGCAATAGGTAATTGGTTCCTCGGCCATCCACTCCTTGAGAGGATTGGCCAAGTTCTAAGATACCTATTCCAAAATATTTTCAAAGTCGAAGCCATAACAATCTTGCAAAACAACTTGCGAGTGCAAGAAGTTTATGAAACTGTGACCTTGTTTAAAATAGTTTACATAGGAAAGACAGTCTTCTCACAGAATATTGAGAAAAGGCTGAAGAATTTCTCTGCTTCTGGCTTTTTAGCACCTACACACGACAGACACATAGCCATGGCTTATGGAGTGATCCTGCCCCTCTCCTCTGCTCTGCTCTGGTGAGATCCCACCTGGAATGCTGCATCCCGCTCTGGAGGCCCCAGCATAAAAAAAAAAGGCACAGACCTCCTCAAGCGGGTCCAGAGGAAGCTTCAGAAATCTACATGTACATTTTACTGTGGTGAATAATAAGAATAAAATTAAAATAAGAACCTGGCTATTCCTTTGTCAGAAGCTTCAGCCCATCTTTCAGAGTATTTCTGTTTTCTGTTAAATCGCACTTTCATATTTAATAAGGAGTTTATTTACCCATTTGAATTGTCACAATGTGACAGGGCGCTTGGGTCCAGGCTGCAAACCTCATTTTTCATCTTCAACCACTTCATGCAATTGCAGCACGTTCGAGAAAGGGGCCAAGCCTCGCTAACTCTTAGGCACAAATTCAACAGCATCCATTTCTGCTCCTCCTTCATTATTTATCCCTGTTACAGAACTAGATTGGAAACTCCACTATTTCCACTTTCATGACCCTTCCAGTTTGCAAAACATTTTCCATCCCATCCAAAAAACTGGGAGATTGTTAGAGCATTAGTTTAATTTCATAATTCAGCAAAGTGTCAGTAGATCTGATCTACTTCCAGCACTTGATCTTGCAGTAAGTGGGTTTTTTTATTAATCAAGGATATATTTAAAAAAAAAAAAAAATCTTAGTTTTCCTTATCAGCAGAGTGTTCAGTGGCTGGAATGAGTCTTATGTATTCTGCTACATGCTAGGCTCACAGAGCACATTGCAAAGTGCCAAAGTTCTCCTTAAGAAATTATCTAGGTTCTGGAAGACTGCCCAGAAGGATAGTTTTGTATGAAGAATATGTAACTGCCTAACATTAGCACCTTTGGGGTTTTTTTAAACCCTGCTCATACTAAATCACTCCGGAAGCAGTGCAACTGCTCCACTTGCCAACAAACTGACTCGAGAAAGGAGCAGCCAGAACTGGAAACCAAATTACAGCACAGATTACGTACCACATTCTGATCCGCAGTACCACACCACAACACCAAATCCTTCCCAGGCTAAACGCCTGCACAGAAGCGAACAGAGACCTGTGACAGGGACAAGCCTTCCTCAGAGAAGAGGTCTTGGCTGCTCCCAACTTTCACAACATGATTTTAAAGCCTCTATCTGAAGACATTGACCCAGCCCATGGTGTCTTCTGCTCCCTGCTCTGCTACCACAAAAAATACTCATATTTGTTTTCTGCAACCTGAAGGAATGCTCCCCTGGAAGGGACCCTCGCTGGAGCAGTTTGTGAAGAACTGTAGCCCACGGGAAGGACTCACGTTGGAGAACTTGGTAGAGGACTGTCTCCCATGGGAGGGACCCCACACTGGAGCCAGGGAAGGACTCCTTCCCCTGGGGAGGAAGGAGAGGCAGAAACATTCAATGAGCTGACTGTTCATTCCTCATCTTCCTGCGCTGCTGGCAGAGAATCAGAAATTAAGTTAAGCCTGGGAAGGAGGGAGGGTTGGGGGATGGTATTTTTAGCATTTGTTTTACTTCTCATTATCTGACTCTGATTTTGATTGGTAATAAAGTAAACTAATTTCCCCAAGTTGAGACTGTTTTGCCCGTGACAGTAACTGGTGAATGATCTCTCCCTGCCCTTATCTCAACTCATGAGCCTTCCATTGTATTTTCTCTCCCCTGTTCAGCTGAGGAAGGGAGGGATAGAGTGGCTTTGGTGGGCACCTGGCATCCAGCCCACATCAAACCATCACATCCAGATAAGAGTCACAAAAAATCCCTGCACCACAGTCACAATTCTCCAAAATGACCTGACTTCATGACAGCCCTGTGGTTGTTTTTCACAGAACTGATGGGTTGGCAATGAAGATTATAGACAGAAGGGGGCCTTTGACAGGATAAATCCTCTAAGATGCCTGCTTTCCCACCCGTAAAATGACATGATCTTCTCACCACCAGTCACAGTCAAAGAAGTCCTGATGATTAAAAATGCTTGCTTTCCCCCCTCCCTCACCCTCCCCCATTAAGTGCTCACACTTCCTTATCAATAATTAGGATAAAGTGCATAAAGGCACCCAGCATATCACAGAGATACATAATTTGTCAGCAGGGCAATGAACAAATTACATCAGACTGAAACATCCTTCAATTAACACCAAAACATTTGCCGCTTTGCATGCTCAAACACGACTTGTGCTTTTAAAAGTCTCCTAGGACACTTAAAATCGCTGTCCCCCTTTTCCTCCAGAGCTAATTCTGCCAGTGGGAGCTTTCTGAAGAGGGAACTAACAGGACTGGCTCATTAGTCCAGCTGAGCAGCCGGAGAGCTCCCCATGCACCACTCCCCCGCCTTGCCTGCAGGCTGCCCTCGCTGCTCCTGTGCTTCTTCCCGTGCTCCGCTGCTCATTCCAGAGGGGCAAGGGGCTGGTCTGCAGAGCCTTTGCCTGGATCCACGTATTTTGTGTTGCACCTTGGCCATTCCTGAACCTGTTTACTGAGTGGTTCTGTGTACCTCTGCCAGCAAACAGATTCGTCTGGGCACCAGATGAATTTCAGTGATGTAAGGAAAAAAAAAACAAACACAAAACCAACAAAAATAAAGCAACAACTACAAAACAAGGAATGTGAGATATGTCAGGTTTTGGCTTTTCTGCCTGTAGAAGCAGCTGGTCAGCCACAGTCTTTGGTGGATCAGCTCTTAGTGATTTGCAGTTTCCTAGATCGCCCAAAGCCCAGCCACTGGCCTGTCCTTCCCACAGCACCACATCGCTCTGCTTCCTAGAGGTCAGGGCGAAGGGCTGTCCCAATTCCTGCTGGCAGAAAGTCCTTGCAGCCCTTTGGGAGACCCACGCACTGCCAAGGGACAGGACTTTCCATCTTTCTCTGTGCTGCCAATATAACAGGACCAGTTGTTTACCCACCTTCCCTTGTCCCCCAAATTAAAAAAAGGTGTTGAGACTGAAGAATTCAATCAGTAGACTGCAGGGGGAAAAAACCCCCTACATCTTTTCAAGGATAAATCCCAAAGCAAGGAACGTGTCTGAATTCACTTTTATTTATGCCCATCCGGGGGTAGGCAGAGAAGAGACATTTCAGTCAGGCCCGGCTGGGTGACATACAACAAGTTTTTGGAAACATTGGGGCTCTGAGTTTCCTCACCAGCACGAGGTAACAAACCTGGCACGCTCATGGGAGTACGATGTTGACAGCACTGTCTCTGCAGCGCGATCAGGCTCAGGAGAGATCTTTCGGCTTGTTTCTAGTCAACTGCATGTAGATTTAGCAGATGCCTGGGTTCTGACTTCCTACAAATTATACCACACCTCAGAGGGTGCAAAATCAGGCAAAGCCTACAACATTCCAGTGTTAGGCTTTGTGCCACTGTATCTCAAGCTGTGGCAGAATTGTTTTCACTCAGCATCCTCATTCTGGGTCTGAACTAATAATATCTTGGTCATTCCTGCAAAACCATGAAGCAGAAAGCATCAAAGCAAGTCCCTGATGAGACCACTTTTGGAAAGCGGGGATAATTGACTCATTAATTCTACCCTGAGTGGCATATTCCACATTACCCCAAGCAGGACACTTCCAATTTAAACATTTCTGACTCCTTATCCCTTAAAACATTTACAGAAACACGAGACACACTGACTAATTCTGACCACTTTCCTTAACTGGTCTGCAATATTTTAGATGTAATCAACAATTTATCTTTGAAATCCTTACTGAACCCCTGGAGACTTTCTGAAGATCTGTCTGTAACACTTTGAGAAATAGGCACATTAGCATTCAATGCACATTGCTATATTTAGTTTTCAGGAAATATGACATTCATTCCACAGGAAGTTTGGTAAAAAATATAACAGTGACCTATTTCTTTATAATAAATGTGTTGCCAAGGTATTTCCATTGGTTTTTCTCTATACAATATATTTCTAAAGCACTGTAGGAGTAAATTTAGGACCCAAACCAAGAAGAGAGAAAGTTTCTCTAGCAAACCTGAGTTTGGTCAATCAGTCATTATGAAATAAAATAAGGAAAATAAAATACCCCCACAGTCTGTCCTCCCGTGCTGTCCGCAAAAATCAGATTCATTACCTGGTGTGCAATAAGCCAATAATTACACACTTGAGAGAGACATTGATTATTTATTTCAGAGTTGCACAAGCCTGGGTCCTCTGTGGTATTCCACAAATCAAGCATGCCAGCTATCAAAACTTTTTACTATTTATACATTTTAGCAAACAAAGGGGTTAGGCTACATCGTTCTCTTGTTAATTAATTCTCGCTTCTCATGCTAATTAGTCCCCATGCTCAGGCTTTCTCTTCTCCTGAGCTGGGTTTCTCAGGTCAGTGGTCTGTAAGTTGGTGGTTGTGATCTGCCCCTGCTGGAATTACCTTCTACCCAGCCGGAGCTGATTCAGCACAGTTGTTTTATTAGCTTCTTCCTTATCTTGGGAGTTCTGCCAAATGTCCTTGGGGCCCATAAATTCTGCATTCTTTGTGTTCACCATCAGTGGTACATCCTTCTTCCCAAGCCCGGTTAACCTCCCCCTGGGTGTGAGATCATTGAAGCATGTCCAGCCCTAAACCTTAACGAGGCAATTCTACCCACAGGTAATTTGTTTTTCTAACACATGAGCATCTCTCAGAGCTTGTTAGCTGCTATCTGTTCCACTGATTAAATCTCCTTGTTGATTAGGCTTGAAAGTATGCAAAGATCAAACATCAAAGAACATCCTTTCTTAAGAAAATTCAGTGGCTCTACCAAAAAGGTTTACCTGCAGTGCGTTTCCAAATCTGAACACATGAAAAGAAGTGAGATTGTTGCAGCTACCCACATGTCATTTTTGATTAAATCCCCTCCACCGTTTCAAACATAGAAATTCAGCCTATCTTAATTTTACTTGGTGATTAATTGTATGTACTTCAGGATAACAGATACAGCCTCATTAGTACTGTTTACAGTGCCCATCCGTGACATGACAGAAGGGAGCTGAGAAATAATTTAATCTCACGTAAATGAGCAAAAATAACCACATCCGAGAGTTCAGCACGGAATTCTGACCTGGGAAGCGAGCTTGTTTGGAAATCAGCGTAACAGAAAGTGACCATTTGACAAATTGCATAAGGTTCAGTTTTCTTAATAGACAATATTATTCCAACAGCTTTGCTGCTCCCCAGCTGGGTTACACAAGCAGCTTCCCGTTTTCTCTATCTGGGGCAGCGGTTTTCCATCCAATCCCAAGGATCCATGGACTTCTGAGGGATTGCAAGTGGTAGCTAATAAAGCACATACAAAGTGTATACATGATTCACCATATTCCTAAGTGGTCTGGCCCTCTTCTGAGAGACATTTAGCACTCCAGTAATTTGAATTATTGGAAAAATCACCTGTCTAAAGGGCTAATTATTAGGAGCAATGACTGTAGCTTACACTGGAAACGTACAACACCACAATTTATTGACTGAAAAGCAAAAGAACAGAAGCAAACATGAATAATGTTGCTATGCTGACAAGGTCTGGTTGGAAATCATACATACAGTTTTCTTTGCTGGTTTCCATTTTAAATAAAGAGCCCCACATTCAGATGTCCAGTCCAAGTTCAGCATTTAGCAGCCCAAGTAAGCAACAACAGCCACCCTTTCCCACAGAATTTTTATGCTGCCAGCATCCTTCCATTCCCCTCAAAGTCAGGGTGGGATAGCTGTCTGTTAATATTTACTGAATTGTCAAAACTGTATCAAAAGAAGAAAAGGGGTGGTGGTAGGGGGGGAACAGGTGCTATGACTTCCTTGACTGTCCAAAGGGGCTGGTCTCCAGTCCCAGTGGAGCCAGACCAGCCTAGCATGAGCGAGTGCCTTACTAAGGCACTGATTCCAGAGCTTATTTCAACTATTCACCTATTCTGGGTTGCCTGGAGGCTGCACCCTCACCTTCAACTCATGAGACTCTTATATATAACTCCTTGCTTTAAGGCACCTCATTAAGTCCTGGATCTCCTTTTAACTACACGCCTGTAAATCAACAGGCTCTCTGCTGCAGTCAATAAACCACATGAGCAGGGGTTAGTTCTTAGCATCTGGCTCAAATCCACCTCTCTTTTGGCTAATTGATACCTCTAAGTGAATAACTGCGTAGAAATGACCTTTGGTGGGAAGAGACTTAAATCTCAGAAAAGTGTTCCTGATTTTACTAAGCCAGGCTGCTGCCTTCCCAGAAAAGCCAACCTCCTGTTCCCAGCATAACTAAGAACAGTGGTATCTTTCAACAACACTATTTTCTGGTTCTTTCTTTTCTACCAAAGCCTGTTGGCAGCCAAAAAAAGGCTGGATGACGTTAAACAGATCTTTTCTTCGAACAAACCTCAGCTAGCGTCAGGCCTGGAAATTCAGCAGCATCCCAGAGATGACCTTGAAAGGAAATAGTTTTGCTTTGCCCAGCTTTGAGCAGCAGCAATTAAAGCTGCCTATACACAGTGCACAAAAGCTTGTTAGCAGGCACAACAGAGCTGAGCCCCTCAAATGCCATGCTGTTGGCTTGCTGCAGACATCCACCAGCACCACAGCACTGTGAGAACACATGACAGCCTGCAGCATGTGGATTTTCAGGGCAGGTGATTGGAAAGTTTCTTTAGGCCTTAGACCCTGTGGTTGAGGAAAGCTTCTTCCAAAAAGCAGGCAGTCATAAATCAAGGGGCAGCTTTCTGACTCAGCAAAGGCAGCGTCACCTTAAGTGACACTGATAAACGAGGCTGCGAGGTTTGCTTTGCTATGCTACCTTCTGTTTAGCTTCCTCTGAAATTTAAATGCATAAAATAACATTAATATAAAGAGGAAGCCAGGTGTGAAATGAAACAATTCAGATGCAGTGCTTCATCACAGAGTTGTTGGTATAAAGTGGAGAATAATGGAATATTCCGAGTTGGAAGGCATCCGTGAGGATCATCGAGTCCAACTCTGAAGTGAATGGCCTGTACAGGGATCAAACCTGTGACCCTGGCATTATTAACACCATGCTCTAGTTGACTGAGTCTAAAAAGTCATACGAATCGGAGAATATCTAGGTACAATTTATTTATGGATCAATTTGTTCTGAGCCACGCCACATCCCCTGCAGACAACAATTTAGCTGTATTAATTGTCAGCTTTCGTGAAACACTTGGGAAATCTTCTGTGCTGGAAGTCCAGCCCAGACCCTGATCTCAGCAGAGCTGAGTGATGGCCACTGGTGCTCACCTTTGCTATCCCTCAGTCGGGAGCCACCTGGAAATAGCCAGTTCCCAGTGCCTAGGGAGGGGTCAGTGGGACTCCATTCTGGTTCCTGGCAGCTTCATGGGGTAACTCTGCAGGACCACAGAGGAGAATAAGTCACTCTGTTCAGCTCTGGGGTACAGTGGAAGAGAAGGAAGAGATGGAAACCATGCCTTTTGTGGGAAATACAAGGAAAGCATTCATTAGCATCGATGCTAATAAATGCTGTAATTCCTTGTAGGTTCGAGACAGGCAGGTGAACAACCCCGTCTCATTTTAAAACCACCATGTCTTAATGAAAGTACCAAAGATTATCTGAAAGATCTTATACAAAATAATTCATTTTAGGGATAGGAACTAAGTTGTGAGTTGTGTTTTAAAGGTGCCTTGGCTTTTGAGTTAGTGAGATACAAATCTGGGGAAGCACACACAAAGAAGGAAACAAAAATCCGTATTGTAAAGAGGGAAATGAACTCCACTCAGAAAGCTTAAATGTCATTTACTTACAGTAGAAGTAAAGGTTATGTAAAGATTTAAAGAAGAAAAAAAATTTTCAAAACATACATGGACTTCTGGTAATATCCCAAACATCTTCCAGTAGCAGCAAGCTGGAATGTCTGCCCAAATTCTATCTTTACTCCTTATTTCTTCCATCCTCCTAACTCTTCTCGGGTAGCAGTAGTGCCTGGCCATGGTATCTCATCTTTGTTAAAGCAAAATCCAACCCTACTTGCCTTACTGTGTTAGATCTGAATCACAGAATCCCAGGATGGGTCAGGTTGGAAGGGACCACCGTGGGTCACCTGGTCCAAACTCCCTGCTCCAGCAGGGTCATCACAGAGGACATGGCACAGGAGTGTGTCCAGATGGGTCTTGAATATTCCCAGTGAGGGAGGCTCCACAGCCTCTCTGGGCAATCTGTCCCAGTGCTCGGACACTGCACAGTGAGGAACCTCTTCCTCACGGTCAGGAGGAACTTCCCGTGCCTCAGTTCCTGCCCGTTGCCTCTGTCCCATTGCCCGGCACTGCCGAGCAGAGCCTGGTCCATCCTCTGACCCCTCCCTGCAGACCCTGACAGACATTGATGAGGCTCCCTCTCAGTGTCTCTTCTCCAGCCTGAACAGGCCCAGCTCCCTCAGCCTTTCCTCAGAAGGGAGGTGCTCCAGTCCCTTCATCATCTGTCACCCTCTGCTGGACCCTCTCCAGGAGCTCCATGCCTCTCTTGTCCTGAGGAGCCCAGAACTGGACACAGCGCTCCAGATGTGCCTCACCAGGGCTGGGCAGAGGGGCAGGATCCCCTCCCTGACCTGCTGGCAACGCAGTTCCTAATGCAGCCCAGGATCCCATTGGGAATGGGCCACAGGGGCACTGCTGGCCCACGGACAGCTTGTTGTCCCCCAGCACCCCCAGGTCCTCCTCCCCAGAGCTGCTTCCCAGCAGGTCACCCCCAGCCTGTGCTGGTGCCTGGGGCTCTTCCTCCCCAGGTGCAGGACCCTGCACTTGCCCTTGCTGAACTCCAGGAGGTTCTTCCCTGCCCATCTCTCCAGCCTGTCGAGGTCCCTCTGAAGGGCTCACAGCACGCTGGGGTATCGGCCACTGCTCCCAGCTGTGTGTCACCAGTGAACTCGCTGAGCAGGTATCTGCCCTTTCATCCAAGTCATTGATGAATCAGTTAAACAATCCTGGGCCCAGTAAAGGACCCTGGGGGACACCACCAGTGACAGGCCTCCGGCTGGACCCCATGCCATGGATCATGACCCTCCAGGGTCTGCTGTTCAGCCAGTTCTCAATCCACCTCACCACCCACTCATCCAGACAGGACTTCCTGAGCTTGCCTATGTAGGAGTGTCAAAAGCCCACCTGAAGTACAGATAAACAATATCCACTGCTCTCCCCTCATCCATCCTGACAGGCCTTTCACTGTAGGAGGCAATCAGGTTGATCAAGCCTAATGTACCTTTAGTGATCCATGCTGACTACTCCTGATCACCTTCTTGTCCTCCTCTGTATGGATAGAGATGGCCTCAAAATGAGATGCTCCACCATCTTTCCAGGGATTGAGGTGAGACTGACTGGCTGGTAATTCCCTGGGTTCTCCTTCTCGCCCATTTTAAAGACTGGGGTGACATTTGCTTCCTGCCAGTCCTCAGGCACCTCTCCTGATCACCACAACCTCTCAAAGATCCCATCAGGGCCCATGGATTTGTGGATGCCAGATTTGCCAGGGTGATCTCTAACCCGATCCTCCCTGACCAAGGGAAAGTCTTCCTTCCCCCATTCCTTTACCCTGGTCTCCTGGATCAGAGGTCCCTGAGGGCTGATCTTGTCAGGGGAGACTGATGCAAAGAAAGTGTTCAGTAACTCTGCCTTCTCTGCATTCTATTTGCCTCTTGTTAAATCAACAGCATGACTGCAGAGGAAAGTTACAGGCCCATTGCTGGAATTACATCAATTTGCAAGTTCAGTGGTGTCTATTTGGAGGGAGCAAGCAACTATTTTAAGACTGCTGGCATTCTCAGAAACAATTTCTGGAGAGAATTTCTATTTACATTAGTGTTACTACTCTGCATGATTACTTCCCACAAGAAATATGGACTGTTTAGCAATAAACTAGTCACCATTTTTCCACCAAAGGAGTGCTGTGCAGGCATTCGAGGCTGATTCCTTTGGACCCATTTATTATCTGGGTTCCTTGCTTTGTACCAGAGTTTAGTTTTTCTTCCAGCTGAGCTTTGTGTTCCTTCTTGGCACTTTTAAAGATCCTTATAAAGTATCTTTGTACTGCACGAATTAGACCAGTTGTTAGAACAAAGACATGGGAGAATCGACTGTGGCTGGTTTTGTCCAACAAAGGTCCATGACAGTCTCCAGCAATCTGTCTCTTCTACAGTTCAGAGGTTCTTGAGATGAGGGTAGAGTGGTGGGGTTTTTTTTGTTGTCTGATCTACTTCTTCCCCCTCCAAACTCTTCTCTGTTCTGTGCCTGGTCTCTGGGTTCTCAGGCTGGACCGGGCAAATGAAGAAACCTGTGGAAACAACCAAGGAGCAGTGGTGGAACAGTGTTGAAAGAAGGCACACCACTGTGGCTGGTGGTGTGGCTGTGTCAGGAGAGCCCTGGGACACAGAACCCAGCCTGGCAGCACAGACCAAAGGGACAAGGATGCTTGGGAGGCCACTGGCAGCACACAGCCATCCTGCCTTGCACGTGCAGGCCAAGCCGGTTACGGGGTCGTCTTGTAAAGTTATAAATCGGAGTTTTCCTCTGTCTCCCTTTCATCCAAGCACACTCCAAACTCCAGACTAAGAAACCCAAACCCTCCCGAAAACAAGCGGAAAGATGGGAAAACAGAACAGTGAGCCCATCAGAGCAGTTCTGCAGGCTGCCTGTGGTTATAAAACCCTGGCAATACAGGAGAGAGGCATCTTGCTTTCATTCTGTGGCCTATCTTCAATTCCCTGTTACACAACACAATAGTCCAGCCCTGACGGAGAAAATTGCTGCGTACACAGTGAACTCCCACGAACAATAAAATGCAGCTCAGCCCTGCTTATTCATCATACCCCATGACCTTGAGATATTTTAAAAGACAATGAAAACACCTGAGACCTTCAAGTCTGAAAAGCTCTGTGCACATGGGAATTGCTTCTTTTTCAAGAGGGGCTTTGTTCAAAATTAACAAAGTGTCTATTAGGCATACTAAAAAGTGAGAGCAATAGATAAGGAGCAAACAGCATTTCCTAGCATCAAAAAGTAGGTCACATCTAGAGTCTTTTCCTTCCCAAACTTGAGGTGTTTCTGTTCTCCTCCCTTTCTTCTCCAGATCTTTCCCTAAATAAACTTCTTGAGAAGACAAAGACCTCCTTTTCCTGCTCTAAATGAGGCAAATACTTTTCCCAGCCCGCTCTGTATCTCTGTGGTTTGTTTAAATCCTCCACCGATTGCCATGTATTTGACAAGAAAGACAGCATGCAGCAGCAGAGGTGATATAAATCATATTGCATGAGCCTGGAAAGAATTACACCCATCACTGCTGCCAGGGAATTTCATGGCAATCCACTCTTGTCCATCCTCACCTTCAGCTCTGCCAACAGGGATCTCCATGGCTGAAGAGGGATACCCTTGAAGGTGGTGACACGAGTAAGGCTCTGGCAGAGAGGATTATATTCACGTATGTTTTGTCCTTTAAATACAAGAAGAGGAAGGGTACCCTGTTTTGCACTACGGGGCGTGTGGGAGAACCCGAAACACCGGGACTGCTCCGGGGGACTGCTGCAGTGAAGCAGCAATGGATGGTTTCTAGCTAGGCACTGATAGGAATGGAAAAGCCTGTCATTTAGGAGGGTATGTTAATTTATCTCCACTGGATTTCTTCAGGGACCAATAATATTGATTTAGGGCTTTGTTCTGACGACAGCTGAAAGGTGTGAGCTGGGAGAATTTTCTGTGCCTTGCCAGCTGCTTCCCCTAATTACTACCTGCAGTTGCAGCCTGGAGTTCTTGCTCCTTTTTCACCTTGAGTCTTAAGACAGGATGCTGCCAGGGACTGAGCCATCCCTCTTGGTATCCTGCACCAGGACCTCACTATAGCTCTTGACATGTTCTGAAAGTTAAATTGGAGCTGCTTTCAGTGTAGAACAGAATGCAAACTTAACATCTGGGTTTTGCACAGCCTAGAGTACAATGTAGATGTTAATTGGTGGGTTGTGGGGGAAACCAAGAAAAAAGAAACACAAAAAAAACCAAAAAAGCCTCGCCACCACCAAAATAAAAAATCCCTGAACCTTGTATTTCTCCTGAGAGCAAAGAGAACTTGTCCCGTGGGTAGAAATAGCCAAAGACACTGCCTTTCAGCCCATCAGGTTGAGTTATGTCTGTTTGTGCCACGCACAACCGCACAAATCCCCTCTCTCCTTGCAGTTAAAGGGGTTGATAGCTGTTCCCCTGCTCCCTCTAAATCCTGTGGGCATTTTTAGTTCCCACCTGTGGTGAGACAGCACTGCCTCGGCTCCTCTGTACAGCCAGTCCAGATATTAACTTGTCCAAGTAGGATGTCCCACTGGGAAGTCACCTGTGATAGAGCCTGAAATACAAAACAGCCTCCCTTTTGTGGGCAAGGATGCCTTTCTGACACAGGAGTTGTTTTGTATGTGAGAGCACAGTGTTATCCTCTGATGTTCTATTTTAATGGTTCCGTTTGTCCTGTGGAATTCTTGCAGCAGGAGAACTGGACACAACACACCGATTTTCTCTTATAATACGAGTCATCAAAATTCCTAAGTTTCATCCTTTGGCTTTGCAGGCAGAACTAGAGAGCATGGAACAGACACAACCACATTCTCCTGATGCTTTGCCGTGTTGCACCTTGCGAAGCGCCCCTGAACCACAGGAGGCTGATCTTACAGCTTAGGAGGCATTGTCTGAGCAGAAGCAGCTACTGCTTATTTTGGGGATGGGATGGGGGTGGGGCTTGATGTTATAAATCTCCTCCTTAGGAATTGTTCAAATTTGCAGTATCTTTTTCCCTCTGAAACGAGAAAAGCAGGAAAAGAAGGCATCAGATCCTCCGCTAATATGTTAGGTGTTGTCTGCTGCTCTTCCTGAAACTTCCTCTTCTTTGAAAATGGGAGCTGTGCAACCCTATTGCATAAGAAGAACATCTTGCAGACATTGAAATAAGCGTAACTGGTGCAGAGTTAGTTGGCTGATTCTGCAGAAAACCAGAAGCAGTGGCTTGCAGACAACAAATGCTGCCCTTTCATCTCTACTCAGAGATCTAAAGCCGATCTCTTTAATGCCACAATTGCTGACTGCTTTCTTCCCGAAGAAACCACCTCAGGGAGGAGAGAAAGAAATTTCCTTACAGAGTGTGCTGCCCACAGAGGCACAGACAGACACTTCTGATCACACTTTTTAAATCTCCCTGGCTGGTTGTGGGCGGATCCTCTGATTTCAACAACAACAACAACAACAACAACAACAACAACAACAACAACAACAACAACAACAACAACAACAACAACACCAACAACAACAAAGCTTACTCCATATCATCTTTTTAAAGACAGAGATGAACAAAAATTGGCTTTATCTTACTCTGTACAGTTTTGGATGGTGGGATCAGTAGGATCTTACCTCTCAGACCTTCCTCATCAAACTTTCCTCATCCAAGACTCACTGATGATTACTTAACCACCTGAATTAGCTGGTGGAAGCTGTCTTTGCTCTAGAAACCTTCCAGAGCTGTACTGAGATACTGGGAAGGTGACTGGATTGTGATTGTACTGCCTAAAGGGGATGTTATGGAGAACTTTCATGTCCAAAAAGACAACAGGACTTTGTCTTGCAGGGCTGATGAGGCATCACACAGACCATCAGCTGAGGAGCTGACAAGGACAAGCTGCACTTTTCTGTTGCTGTTGTGCAGAAGGTTGCAGGGTTTTATTGCAAGGCTCACTTCTTCTTCCTATCAACTTGGAAAAATCATGGAGAACAGGAAAGGTGCTCAAAGAGTGGAGAAAAGCCAATGTTACTCCCATCTTCAAAAAGGGCAAGAGGGAGGACCTAGGAAATCGCTGGCCATTCAGCCTCACCTCCATCCTTGGAAAGGTGATGGAACAGGTCATTCTGGATGTCATCACCAAGCGTGTAAAAGAAAAGAAGGTCATTTGGGGTAGTCAGCATGGATTCACTAAGTGGAAATCATGCCTGAGCAATCTGATAGCCTTCTGTGATGGCATGACTGGCTGGGTGGATGAGGGGAGAGAAGTGGATGTTGTCTACCTTGACTTAGCAAGTCAGGACGGAGTTGGACCTATTTAATCTCGAGAAGACTGAGAATGGATCTTATCAATGCATATAAATATCTCAAAGGTGGCTGCCAGGAAGATGGTGCCAGGCTCTTTTCAGGTGCCCAGCAATGATAAGATGAGGAGCAATGTCCATAAACTAAAACACAAGAAGTTCCACCTCAACATGAGGAACAACTTCTTCACACTGAGGCTGGCTGAGCACTCGAACAGGCTGCCCAAGGAAAGGAGTCTCCCTCTTTGGTGGCATTCCAAACCCACCTGGATGCATTCCTGTGTCACCTGCTCCTGCCTTGACAGCAGGGTTGACTGGATGATCTCCAGAAGTCCCTTCCAACCCTAACTATTCTGTGATTCTGATTCCACTCTACTTGTCTCTTCACTCTATGGAAAAGAACCTGCAAAGGTTAACGGCACGGAACACCTGCTGTCCCTGCCCCAGTTGTTATGCAGCAAACAGGTACCTTGGAAGAACACACACCCTGGAATTGATGTTTTGAGAGTCTCTGTTTCGGCTCCTAGGGAGTTAGGGCTGCCCTACCAAGAAGAATTTTCTCCTGTGAAAAAGCAGAGCATCACCAAAGCTTGAGAGGCAGTATGCTTGGGTTTATCTGGAGCAAAGCAAATAAAGAGATTAGAAAACAATCCTAGCTTTTTTCTTTCTTTTCCCATTGTACTCCTTCATCACCCCAGCATCCTGAGCACCTCTGAACTCCTGAAGCCCTTCAGATTGCTCCATTGCTCTGACATTTCACTGCCACTCTTAGAAGTGATCTTGGCAGTGGGTCTTTTGTACAAAAGGCGTTTAAGGGTCCATTTGAAGCTGTGGACCTCAGGATTTCACTGTATAGCAGCAGAGGCAGGATGGCCCATGCCAACCTAGACTCTAAATCAGTTCAATGAACCCTAGGAGCGACAATGTCCAAGGTATCAGGGGCACATCTCAGGCGGGGCCAGGCTCTTCGCTGGCATGAACAATGCTGCAGCCTTTCAATCCTGCGCTCCATTACTGTGCACAAAATCCAGCCTGAGCTCCCTTCTGCATTCTGCTAGGAAAGCAGCTCAGAGTCACTGCAAAATTGAAACTGTGCAACTACAAAGCTAGGAAATTAATAACTGGAATATCCCTTTAGGCTACTGGGTGCCCTTGCTTAGCACTGCAGTAAATGCAGGGGAAAAAAGAGAGGGTGAAACTCACTTCACTTACTTGAAAAAGTTCTGAGTAATTTATTTAGTTGAGTGTTGGGTTTTGATGAGTAATGTGCCTGTCTTGGTGAGAGAAGCACAATCACATACTGTGAGGGGAAGCCATGGAGCGGGATTCAATCAGTAGAGGGGATGCCAGCAGGGAAATTAACTACAAAGAATGGGCTTTTTTCAGCGACCCCAGTAAATCTGCCTGTACCTTTCAGTCTGTAACCACCACTGGGTACCCAGCCCAAGAGCATGATATGCCGGTAAGCAGGCAGCAATAGCAGCCGAGAGGTAAATATTGCACAGCTCAGGAGGCTGCTGGGCATGCAGGTCCTGCCAGCCGTGTCCTCAGGCTGGGACCAGCTCCCCATCCCGACTGCAGCCAGTCCTCCCTGGCAGCAGGCAAGTCTGTGAGATGTCCCTGCTCGAGGGGAGAGCTCAGATTGGGCCCACCCTGATGGGAATATTTACAGAGTGAAGTAATTGGCTGCTAATCAACAGTGCAGACAAGAGAGATGTGTCTTCACTTTGCACCTTTGCTCCCCTCTATGCAAGCCAGGAGCTTTCCAGGTCGCAGGTTCATTGCAGGGCATGAGACCTCTTGTTCCTTAGTCAGCCTGAGCCAAAGCACAGCCTGGGGTCAAGCAAGTGCTTCTGTCACATCACCCCAGCCATCCAAAGGAGCTGTGCATTCCCCACGTAGGCACAACAGGGACACAAAGGTTTTTTTATGCTTGTGCCCAGCAACAAGCATTTTTCAAGAGCAGCCTGCAATGTCCTAAACTCGCCTCTGACTGACAGGTGGCAGAAGATCTATCAAAGGCATGGCTGGAGCATACTGGAGCCCCACAGAAGGAGTGGGGGAGGCATTTGGGGGCCTTTTCTCCTCAGAGTCGTATCTTGATTTACAGCCAGACCTGCAAGACACTCCAGTTGATCACTACCTGACAAGTGTCAGCGGTTCTTGTCTGTGACCATTATCCCTTTAATATAAAACAGCGGGGAGATTAAATAACCTGAAAATGCAGCCAGGCTTTGGTAGGGCTTGGAACAGCCCTTATGATGTCCTGGCCAGCTCTGCGTTATTCCATTTCCTCCACTGGCAGACAGCACGGCTCGTTGTGCATGCAAGCGTATTCAAAAGTGTGACATAAATGAAATGCACTCATCTTGATGGAAAATATAAGAGCCCAGATGTGTCAGGGCCTTCAGCTGTTTTACAAGGTCCGAAGCAGAGGGAGGAGGTGCCAGTCAAAACCTTTGGTTTCTTCTGTCTCTGTCTCTGTCTCTCTCATTTTCTCTCTTTTTTAGAGGTTTCTTGGGAAATGAGGTAAGGGAAACACTGGAAGTCCCCCTTGGAGCAGCTCAGAGTCTACAAAACCCCGGAGATCCTCCTACTGACAGTTTCTCCCCCCACAGATGCTTCTCTTCTGAAGCCTGCCCTGCAGAACTGTGCTCTGGCTCTGCTCTGCTTGCCTGGCACAAACCATGAAGCCCCCAGGTGCCTCAGCACTGGCACAGGATCTTTCAACAGGACTCCCAGATCCAGACCCTGGCTTTCTGAGGAATAATCTGGCACGTGTCAGCATATGCTCAGCTGACCTGCTCCTTGTACACAGCCCCACAGACCTACACTGGAATCCCATGGCTTGCCAAACACCCATGGGGATGGATGAAGGTCACCTGCTAATCAGTCCAGACTGGAGATGAGAAATGAAGGGAGAAGGTTAGCTGCCGCACTGATCCAAGTGGGAAATGCTTCAGCTAATGTACACTTCCAAGGCATCAGACTTCTAAGGGTTTATTTCTTTTTAGCAATCATCTGATCACTCCAGGGCCTCACTGCAGCACAGGTTTGGTAACAGGCATCTGTGGCTCTGAAAATGGTGTGACCTAAATATAGCAAGCAGAGAGAAAGAGGAGCAGGAAGCTGCTAGAGAGAACTGGACAACGTTTTGTTCACATTAGCAACTACAAATGAAGTCTCATAACTCCCAGCCAGGCTCATCAGTCCATGCTGGCCGTTCACACTGCACGTCAGCAATATTTTCATTCAGACATTTTTAAATTTTTGAATTTTAAGTGCAGGACTTTTTATAAAGTAACTTCATTTGTGTGTCCTTTTTCAGAGGAACACATATCCATCAGGTGTGTTGCTTGTATCTGGGAAGAGAGGACATATGTGTCAGGTGGACACACGTGCCAGGGAAATATAATGCTACTGGAATATAAAGTGTTTGAGAGTGTAGGCGGCTTCAGTTCTTGTTAACTCTGTTGGATACAATTTCCCTGTGATCATATGGATACAACTTTCAGCTTGGAAGCCCTCACGAAGACAAGAGCCTGTAAATGAGAATCACTGCTAATGGAGCCCATTTTTCTACATCTCCAGTCTGCACTTGAGGATCCAGTTACCTCTTTTGTCTTTCCTCATCCCTATTGCTGCTCCAGTAATAAATCAACATCCATCATCTATCTATCTATCTATCTATCTATCTATCTATCTATCTATCTATCTACCTATCTATCTATTTTTGCCTCTAGGATCTTGGCTATAACTTGTTGTGAGCAGGAAGGGTCTATAGCTTTGTGAACCCAGGTATAGGAGTCACATAGGAATAGCATGAAAAATTCCTGCTGGAATTAAAGCCGGGTGCAGGTGGACCCACATGCCAGTTTGTCATTGCGAACAAAACCAGCATCAAGAGTGAGCTCTCTTGCTTTGGTTCCAGATGACTCAGGAATTTTCTGAGGGACAAAAACCCTCAAACATCATAACTTGGCTCTTGGAATTCATTGAATATTCAGGAATTAAAATGAGAGGTGACGTGGTTTGGGAATGGTATTCCCCGATTTATGTTCCCATTTGTGGTGGGTTGACCTTGTCTGGATGCCAAGTGCCCACCAAGCCACTTTACCACTCCCCAGCTGGACAGGGGAGGGAAAATAAGACGGGTTGAGATAAGACAGCTTACTAAAGCAAAAGTTTGTGCATGCACAAGCACGGGAAAAAAAAAGAAAAGGTTTATTCTCTTCTTCCCATCAGTGAGTGATGTTCAGACACCTCCCAGGAAGCAGGGCTTCAGCTCCTGTAGTGGTTGCTCCGGTTGCTTGTAACTAACAAATGGCCCTCCCTTCCTCCTCCTTCCCTTAGCTTTTATATCTGAGCTGATGCCGTATGGTACAGAATATCCCTTTGGTTAATGTGGGTCAGCTGGCCTGGCTATGTCCCTTCCCAGGATCTTGCCGACCCCCCGCCTACTGATGAGAGGAATGTTGGAGAGACAGCGCTGGGTGCTGTGCCAGCACGGCCCAGCAGTAGCCAAAACACTGGGGTGTTAGCAGCACGTTTCTAGCTGCCAGTGCAAAGAGCAGCACTGGGAGGGCTGCTGTGGGGAAATGAGCTCCAGCTCAGCCAGACCCAAAACACCACTGAAGTGCCCCAAACCATGCGCTGCTCACTCCCTCCCTCTGTCACTCCCGCTCTCCCCGCCGTGGGCTGGAGAGGAGAAGCAGAGGCACAAAAGGTAAAGGTCAGGGGCTGAGAAAAGAACAATTTGCTGGAAACAGCAGTGAAATAAGAAACAAACTCCAACAGCAACACTATTAATAACAGTGTACAAGAGAGGCAAATGATCCTTGAGTGCTCACCCCACAGATCATGATGTTACCCCGACCTCTCACTGCCCACCACCCCACCAGAATGGACCCCTTACCCCTCCAACTGGGCATGATGTGAGGTGGTACAGAATAACCTCTGGGTCCTGGCCATGCCCCTCCTGGCTACTGCAAAAATTAACCCTGTCCTGGCTGGAACCAGAACAGGATGTTATGTGATGTTCTCATAGCAGCACTTCCCAGAACAGCTACCATATTGCAGGGTTTGTCACACGAATTAGCATCAGATAGGCAAAATTAGGCAGGCATCAAATGACTTTCCCACCTTCTTCAGAGATTGAAGCAAATGTTTTTCCATATGAACAGACACACAGAGGAGTATTTACATGGACATATATTTGTATATGTAGTTTGCTCCATACATCTCCTTTTAAAGCCTCCTGAAATATTTTGGAAACCTTACTTTAAAAAAATATCCTTTTGCACCTCCCCATTTGAAAGAAAAGCAGGTAAATTGCACAAATGTTTGCAATAAACAACAAACAATTCAAATTTCCGCCACAGATGTATTATTTAGCTGGCTAATTAGGGAGTGTCTCTTTCACCAGTTGTCTCTTGATACAGTTATCAATGATTTGTCAAAATTCATAACATCTTTCCTTCGCTTTTAAAATGCTCAGGGCACAGTTCACAGAATTCAGTGAGGCACCAAGACTGGCCTTTATACTTCTAACTCCAAGTCAGCACAGAAATGAAGCAAACTCTCAATTTACTCAAGCTAAGCAGATGTTTCAGTACTGGACCCTTAACAAATTCCCTAGACATGGCCTTAGGCAGAGTTTTGTGTGATCCTATCCCATATCACAGCAATATTTTGATAAATGAAAGTTTTCTTCAGTTTCTGGTTTTCCTTACTGCCCCCCCAGCCTGCTTGTCAGCAGTATTTTTGCACTGTGCTTGTGACAGTGCTTCAAAATTGCTGTAAAGTACAGCACTAATTTTACATGTCAATCAAACCTGTGACATTTTTGGTGTGGTAAGCTGGAGGGGATAGCAGTATTAGTTCTGGTCTATTCCCTCTTCTCCTGACTCCTGCATTTCTTCTGACGTTTTGGTTTCAGTCACTCCTTTCCAATGCTTTTCTCCACGGAAAAAATTATTTTTTAGTGAAACATCCCCAACCTAAGCCTGTCTATACAGAATGGCTCATGGAAATTCCTGTGGGAACTTCAGCACTGTTATTTCCTGTGACCATTCCACTTTCTTGGGGCAAACAAGCTCTCACAAGCAGCCATCAGACAAAAGGACACACCACTTCATCCTGGAGCCTTGTCTGCAGAGTGAACCTATGAAGGTATCCAGACTGGAAGACCAATGAGTCACAGAGGTTGTGTTTCCAAATATTTCCATTTTCAAAGCAGTTGGGTTTTGCAAAAATCACCCCAGAAGGTATCTTGTAAAAGCACGTTTTTCCTCCTATTCAGTCCTGCAAAGTCCAGACAATGAGGTGTTTCACTCTGCATGAATTGAGTGTCTAAAGAGATGCCCTCCAAACCCGTGCAAGATGCAACTTTCTGTGTTGCCCCCAGTGGCAAAACTGAGAGAGAAAAGTGGTTTAGGGGCTCATCTCAGGAGTTCATTTTACAGAATGCAGTAACTGTAAGAAGTAAAACACACCCTAAATCATTATTTTAGTGTTAACTGGCATCAGATGAAACTACAGGAGATGTAGTATTACTGCATTTTAGTCACATAATCAACCAGAGCAGTGAGAACAGCAGTTAGTTCATCTATAGTGTAATAAGAAACAGTAAAAAAAAAAAAAATAGATGAAAAAACTGGGAAGCAGAGTTGGTTTTTTTAAAATGAGTTTCTACAAGGAACATTTAGCTTATAAAGAGAGATAAATTATAGGTGTGCGCTGAGTGTGTGTTTATGGCTTAGCCCCCAGGAGACAGAAGGAAGAAAAATGGTCTCTGCTTTTTTCCATCTTTTCATCTAAGCTGCAGTGGAATGAGCAGTTGGGGCTGGTCCATAATTCACTGGGAAGTGGCTGTACAGAAAACCTTCTCAACATCTGCAAAGCTGCCAGAGGAAGGAAAACACCAGGACCCCTGCGGCAGAGTCACTGCCTGAGTGAGAGGCAGAGGGAAGGGGACTGTAGGTGCTAAAAAGCTAGAAGCAGAGAAATTCTTCAGCCTTTTCTCAGTATTCTGTGAGAAGACTGTCTTTCTTATGTAAACTATTTTAAACAAGGTCACAGTTTCATAAACTTCTTGCCCCCGCAAGCCGTTTTGCAAGATTGTTATGGCTTCGACTTTGAAAATATTTTGGAATAGGTATCTTAGGACTTGGCCAATCCTTTCAAGGGGTGGATGGCCGAGGAACCAATTACCTATTGCCACTCAACACACTTTTTGCGATCTATCCTATAAAGTAGTTAGAAAATTATTAAAGAAAAGCTTCGGCTTCCACTGTTCACGAGCCTGGACTCTGTGGCGTTTTCTTTATGCGCCTCAGACGTAACAGCGACAGGGGACGACCCACAGCCAATTAGCAAGGCCTAAAGCGTTCTCACAGCAAGGCCCTTGGTTTTGTCCCAACCTGATAGAAATTCCAGGGGAGCTCCATCCCTCTTTTGGCTGTGTAGCTGGTGTGGCTGGTCTGTACAGCCCAGAATAGGAGGCATTTTGCTTTTGCGCAGCTGCAGGGCTGGCGGCTGTGTCTGCACACCGAGGGGTGTGGGGTGTAGCCGTGCTGCTTTCCTGACGCTGTTCCCACCTGCGGCTGGGCTGTGAAACTGCCCCAGGATAACCAAAGGGCTTGTTTTGTTTATCAGGTCTGCACCTGGGGAAGGAAGAGTGCTCACTGTTGGTCAGAACAGCCACCTAATTTCACCATCAGGGGTACGGAGGTAGCATGTGCTGTTGGCTAAAGAAATAGAAATAGATATGGGGAAGACACAGCCTAGTTACACGTCACAAATTATGTGGCTGCCAAAGACTTTTCCCTTCTGAAGATGCCTGCCCTGCCTAGTGACACATTCCGTGCCTCAATTAATGCCTCCCCAGATGGGGGAGAGTTTTAGCGTCTTTGCCAGGAATTCAGGAGATGAATGGGAACTTCAACAGTCTCTGCTTTCAGATAGTTGTTTACTGAGTCTTATCAGAGAAGGAGAGTCACTTATGTGACCCAGACACAGCACAGAGCAGAGAATGCAGGAGAAGCCCGCATTATCAAGATTAGACAGTCTTTTTAAAGGTAAATTATCCAATAAAAACATAAAACGAAAGATATTTTCACTTTTCCACCAATGTTCAATAAATCACTTTGTCACGTACACAGGAACTGCGGAACTTTTTATCCAATCACCTTAAACTACTTCTACTGCAGAAGATGGAGTAATAGAAGAAGGAACAAAAGGCCTGGAGAACAACAACAATCCTCCATTTTGAAGTTTTTTACTTTTTATCTATTTACTATATTAACAGACCCAAAGACCCTAAATTTTCACCTTGTGATAATCTTACATAACATTCTATCATCTAGTTCACACCAGTGTAGATTCCAACTCTTCCCAAAGGGTAGGTAATTTTCTCCATGGGCGAAGGTCAAAGACAGTGTTGTCCAGGGGGGTAGAATCCTTCAAAAGGATTTTTGCAGGCCTTCTGGTGCCATGGTAAAGACTGCTCATTCCCTGCCCATGTCGTTCCACAGAATTCTGAGATACACGGAGTCTGTGAGACCGCTGTCGAATTTGGGTAAGATCGGTGTGCCTGACGGGCAGCATGATCCCGTGTGCCCCACGTCCTAGGAAGCTGTGCCAAACCCAAGCACAGTAAGGCTCCAAAATGGATAGGCTGCATTGGGAGCAACCCAGAGATTCCTGGAGCAATACGTTTGCTGTACTTCAGGATGTACAAAGGAGAAAATGAAGGTTTTCCAGTCTGATGCTGCAAACAGGATTTATTCCAAGGCAAGGGGGCCCGCATGTGACTGCAGGCACTTGAAAATATGGGAGCAGATACTGATTTGAGGAGCATTCTGTAAGGCTTCTGGATTCTTGAACTGTTGAAGCTCAGGGTCAGGCATGGACACAATCAGGGGTAATTTAACTTACTGCTGATTACATAATCACACAAATACAGCAGTTCTACAGTTACGTGTATAAATTGAGCCACTGCTCCCAGCTAAGATTCATGGATATATACATAAATATCTATCTTTACACAGATAGATTGTACCTTGCTCACTGGCATCTTTGTAGATGCAAAGGTTTGCATAAAGAAAGATGGAAAGTAAGTGGGGGGAACTAGGGTGAAATCATTGTGAGGCAGCAGGAAGTCAATTTTTGCGCTGCAGATGGAAAATCTGATGTATAAATGTATCTTAATGTACATGTTAGGCTTATTGCCAGAGTGGTATAGCAAATTCCAAATTCTGACTTCCAAATGTATTAAGGTCTGAAAAGTTTTAAAACAGAAAGACAGAGACAAGTTGTTTGTTTAGAATATAGCAACATTAACATGGAGTTCTGTCAACTTATCAAACACAGCCAATGTATTTTAACCCAAAACGTGAAGGAGAGAGATGGTGGAGAATAGTAAAAATATTCCAGATACTTCTTATTTCTAGAGAATTCTATCCTACATCTCCTTCCTGCAGTACAGAATATGAGTGTAATGAGAGCTGTGTACCTAACCCCTTTCAGCTGTTCTGAAATCCCAGTTCAAATACCTTAACCACTAATATTTTCCCAGGCCCACTGATCTGACTGAGAACTAAAAATCTGAGTGAAGACAACAAGATAGAATCCAAATCTAGTTACATTGTTGTGACACTAATATAATTCCTTTGTGGGGAGGGGATTAGAGTCTTTTAATACCCTGATTTTATAGGTTCGTGCAAAACACGGCATCAGTTTAGCTGGAGACATCTGGACTCTCACCGTTAAATGAATAAAGGCTTTTTTTTTAATGCAGTGGATGCTCAAAGAAAATAAGTTCACTAGTCAGTGAATAAAACATGGAATAAATTTAAAATGCTCATGAGGGAAAGAAAAGCACTGCATAAAATAAATAAAAAAGATGTGAAGTTCTTGATAAAAAAAATAACAGAATATAACACGTGAAAGGCTATGCAGCCATGAGTAATGACAAAAGGTGATATTAAACATTGCAGAACCCTGATTAGTTTTGTAATAGTCTATAAATCTGTGAATGCGCAACTTCAAAAAGATTTAAATGTCCTTCTCTAAGCAGCTTACCAGAGCTCCATTTTTAAAATCTTCGTTATTGTTTCTTGCTAATTTTTTTTTTTTACCAGATTCTCCTGCTACCTCCTGTGCACTCTGATTATGAAGTGTTAAAAGGATTAGGAGCCCATGGATTTCAAGAGCAATTTTCCACACATTCTTGTCCCAGTAAACAAAAGCTTTGTTGCTAACTCAAAACTGTCTAACACAGGTTATCCTTTCAGAAAGTTAGGGGGAAGATGCTGGCAGGCAGCTCTGTCTGCTGCTGCTGACTTTACTCCAGGGCGGACAAAGAAGACATCAGAGGTGTGGCAGACTCACCACTTCAGCAAAAATGCTGCCCTCATTTCAGGACTACTGTGAGATCATGATGCCCACCAGCACTAGTCAGTTGTTTGACAAGGAATATCAGAAAGCAAAATAATTTCACTCTGGAAGAGCAAAATTTAAATCCCAGGTGCCTGTATTACAAAGCCTGATGCCACAAGCACAGCCTCCTGTTCCACTGTGCCCAGGTTTTATATCTGAACTCACAGCAAGGAATGCTGTTTCCCACAGCACAATGACTCCCTCGGTGCACGTGTGGGTTGAAGGACTGCTCCCCACCTGCTGTAGACCTTGGAAATTTTCTGCTGGTTACTGAACCTGCAAAATCAGGTTTTTGCAAATGAGGTATTTGGTTTATGACATACACCATCTCCACAATCCCATCAGACCCCAGGGTGCTGGTCCATTTGTGTCCTACCAAAATGATCCAGGCCTGGAATATATGAAATACAAGGATCAGTGGAGAGCAATGGATGGGATTAATCTGGAAAAGCAGGAACGAAAGGGACATCATTGTTTGGGTGGACAACTATGGTTCGGGTGGCAAGTACCAAGATAACAAAGCCAAGCTCTGCTCTGGTCCAGGTGGTAGAACAAAGGCAGAGGCCACAGATGCAGTTTGGGATGTTTGTGTTGGGCACCGGAAAAACTTCTTCCCAGGGTGGTGGTGCACACACAGACTTTGGTAAGACGGAGCATCACCCTCCCTGGAGTGTTTTGAAACTCACATAAGCAAAACCACAGCTGCCCTGTCCTAGCACTTGGTGAGAATCCTGCTCCAAGCCTGCCCCCTCTGACCAGCATCTCTGTGAGTCTGTGAATAGCTGTGTCTTTTTCCAAGGTGGAGCAGATATCCACCTGCAGCCCATAGAGCATGACATGCTGGAGGAGGCTGTGACTCCATGGGAAGCCCAGGCTGGAGCAGGCTCCTGGCAGGACCTGTGACCCCACACTACAGATCCTGACAGACTGTACCCTGTGGGAATGACTCACGCTGAAGCAGTCTCCATGAAGAGCTGCAGTCCATGGGAAGAACCCACATTAGAGAAGGTTGTGAAGGACGGCATCCCATGTGTTACACACTGGAGCACGGGACATCATGCTGGAGCAGGGGAAAAGCAGGAGAAGCTGAAGAGGCAGCAGAGACAAAGTATTACAAACAGGCCATAACTCCCATTCCCCATCCCACTGCAGTGTTCAGGGGGAGGGGGTGAGAAGCTGAGAGTGAAACTGAGCCCAGGAAGAACGGTGAAGTGGGGAGAAGATATGTTTATATTTCTTCTTATTCCTCATTATCTTACTCTGCTTAATTGGCAATAAATTAAATCAATTTTGCCCAAGCTGAGTGTTTTTTGCCTTTTAAGACCCTTGGTAAGTGATCTCTCTCTGTCTTCTCTCGACCCATGTCATCCCTGTGCTATGTTCTCCCCCTGTCCTGCTGAAGAGGGGAGTGATAGAATGGCCTGCTGGACATCTGGCAGCTTTTCTTTTCAGTTCTGAAGAAGGGCTCGTGCACCCCAAACTGGGTCTGTTTCGTCTGAGAACACTTGCTAGACTGATAGAACATATTTGCTTTCCCTAAAAAAAATTTATTTACTCTCGTGTTGGTTATGCTCCACCTGGTTTTTCGTAGTGGGGGGGCCACAGAGGTGGTGTCCGGCAGAGCCAATCCCTGGTGGCTCTGAAGATGGACACACTGCTGGCCAAGGCTGGGCCAGTTAGAGATGATGGTCACGCCTCTGTGATAACATATTTAAGAAGAAATCAAAACAAAGGTGGTGGCGCAGTTTTAATTCCAGCCAGAGAAGAGGAGGAGGTGAGAACATGTGAGGGAAACAACATGGAGACACCAAGGTCGGTGGAGAAGGAGGGGGAGGAGGTGCTTCAGGTGCCGGAGCCGAGGTTCCTCTGCAGGCCGTGGTGAGGACCATGGTGAAGACCATGGTGAAGCAGCTGTGCCCCTGCAGCCCATGGGGATCCACAGGGGATGCAGAGATCCACCCGCAGCCCGTGGGGGAGGTGCCCGTGCCGGAGCGGGTGAATGCCTGGAGGAGGCTGTGCTCCAGCGGGAGACCCGGTGGAGAGAGAGGGCCC
>VZTI01002061.1:454813-508326 GCA_013397865.1 Struthidea cinerea
GTGCAGCAGGGGAAGGACTCCTCTCCCGGAGCAGCGGAAGAAGAACTTGGGTGATGAACTGACCAAAGCCCCACGCCCTGTCCCCTGCGCTGTCGGTGGGAAGGAGGGAGGGATTGGGGGGAAAAAAGGTGATTTTAAGGGCTTATTTTACTTCTCGTTATCCTCCTCTGACTCTGTCAGTAATAAATTCACTTTGTACCTCTAAGCTGAGCCTATTTTGCCCTTGGAATGTTTTCTCCCAGTCCTTATCTCAACTCATGAACCCTTTGTTAAATTTTCTCTTCTCTGCCCAGCTGTAGCAAGGGAGGGTGAGTGAGTGGCTTTTCGTGGGTGCCTGGCGTTTGGCCAGTGTCAAACCATGACAGTTTTCGGTGGAGATGCTGGGGAGTCATGAGGACTTTGAGATAAGGATATTAACTGGGAAAAATAATGGGCAAAACAAGTATTAAACCGTGTTACCAAGTAGAATGATGGTAGAGAATTTGTGTCTTAATCGTAGTGAAGGGTCCAGGAGCAGATTTTGTGTAAGTTGTCCATTTTTTGTTGTGTGTTGTGTTGATGTTATTTTTGGATTTGGTGTGGGAAACTTTTCTTCTGTTTAGCTCAGTTGGTTTTTTGTTGTTCTAAGTGAAGATTGTATGTTGAATGTCGATTTTAATGATAATTCTTAAATATGTGATTCACAGCGGCGAGGGCTGGAACGGCTCCAGTGCCTTATAAACTCCTGGGCAAAGAAACATGGCATTAAGTGGATGTATCACATTCCCTATCATCCACAGGCCTCTGGGAAGACTGAAAGATATAACTGGGTGCTGAAAACTGTGTTAAGGGCACTAGGTAATGGGGCACGGAAGCACTGGAATGCAAACTTAGCAGAAGCCATTTGGCTGGTCAGCACTAGGGGGATCTGCTAAGAGCCGTGGTAGTAGTTAATGAAAAAATGTATGTTTGGTATAGAGATGGGTTTAAGGATGTAGTTTAAGCTGTGTGTGGGGGTAAGAAAGGATTCCAGTAATGAGAAAAAAATACAGAAGAGTAATTGGAAGATATATAGATTATGTGGAATCTGAGTGTGACGTAAATGGTATGGAATAAGGGGTGGGAATTGTGTTGGGTTGGTCAGAGGAAGAGTTCACAGCCCTCCCAGTGCTGTGCTTTGCGTTGGTAGCTGGAAGGGTGTTGATAACACTCCAGTGTTTTGGCTACTGCTGAGCAGCGCTGTCCCTCTGATATTCCTTCCCCCATCAAAGGGGATGGGAGTGGGCAAGATCCTGGGAGGGGACACAACCAGGCCAGCTGACCCAAATTAACCAAAGGGATATTCCATACCATGTGACGTCAGCTCAGATACATAAGCTAAGGGAGAGAGGAGGAAGGGGCGGGGCATTGGTGGATCTTCAGTGTTTGCCTCCCAGAGAAACCACTCCGCGTGCTGGAGCCCTGCTTCCCGGGAAGTGTCCAAACATCACTGCTGATGGGAAGTAGGGAATGACTTTTCCCCTCGCTTATGGGTGTGCAAACTCTCGCTTGTTTCTTTCGTTCACTGTAATAAAACTGCCTTATCTCACCCGCTGGTTGTTCTCCATCTTATTCTCTCCCCTGTCCCACTGGGAAAGGGAGGGATGGAGCGGCTTAGTGGGCACCTGGCACCCAGCCAAGGTCGACCTGCTACAACTCTTCAACAGCCACTTCCTCGGACTCTAAAGGCTTACTCATCCTAGAATGTCTTCAACGTGTTAATCTCATAGACACGTTGCTCATAGACAAAAAAATAGCATGGGGTTGCAATAACCTTCCAGGCTGATCAAAGAACAGGAAAAATTAGTTTTTTCCCTTCCATCTAAAGGCTGTATGATTGAATCTGACAACTTCATCCTGAATTGAAGTACGTCACTTCAGAAAAGGTCAGATTCAAGATTTCAAGTGATGCAGATCTTCCCCTTTTCCTAAGAAGGTCACTGCAATATCTAGTTATCCACCTCAAAATCAAAAAGTGCTCATTTCTTGCTCTCTCCGCTGTGAGCTGAGCAGACTCGTATTGCCAGATGCTTTCCACATCCGTAAATTTCTATAGACACACGTTTAAAAGTGAAAGAAATCCCAATTTTTCATTAGGCAAACTAAAGTCTGTCAGCTGTTGTCTTTTTGAATTTCATGTAGCCATGTGGCTGGGACTTTCCACATCAGGGCAACACCTCTCTTGTCTGCTGAGATTAATACACAGATAACAAAAGAGGTGTGAAGGGAATCTGAAAGCTCCTTTTTCTGAGTGACTTCTGGGGACAAATTCTGGCAGCCTTTAGAACAGCCTGGAGCTGCAGAAAGCAGAGCTGCTTTTATCATGACTGTGCTGGGTGGCATACTCAGAGGGTTTGCCAGCTAATAAGAGTTAACTCAGTTATTAATTAGCATATAAATCCCTTAAAAGTTTTATTTCATCAATAATTCATCCAGTTTTCATAGACTCTGATTCTCTGTCTCACTGAGGGATCGGAGACTCTACTCCTCTCTCTCACCAACTCTTCATTCATTTATTTCTTCCCTCCTTTTTTCCTTTCCTTCTCCTGTCCCTCTCCGTGAAATTTATTTCTCATGGTTGGCGCTGTTGCCCTCCATAAACAGCCAGGAGGTATCACTGACTGTTAGTCAAAAAGGATGACAATTGAGCTTGATTTCTGACATTTGCTTGTGTTTCATCACATTCATGCACATTTAGGCAGAGAGAGAGAACAACAGCACAGGAACTTGGGTAGAACACATAAAAGTGGAGCAGGATGGTTAAAATATTGACTGGGATGGAACAAATGAGATTGAGAGGGAAAGACAGACAACTACAAGACCCATAAATAATCTTTGACAAAATAGCTTTAATTTGCCAAGCAGAGGAAGACTTGCAAAGCCAAATGAAGCTTTTTAGTGGATGAATGGGATTGAAAGAACAAATACTGGAAACAAAGAGGTCTGGGCCAAATAAGACTTGCGGAGCTAGACTTTGCCAAGGGTCTGGAGAAAGATGACAATGGTGCTTTGGGAAACCCTTCAGCAATGCCACAGGGTTAGAATGGGCCTTCATTCCAAAGGGAAATGGAGCATGTGTTGTAGGTGAGTTGGTAGCAAACAATACTTTGGGAAGATTGCTGGAAAATGGAGGGAAATGATGGCTGGATTAGTGGGCCAGGGTAATGTCAAACATTTGAGGCAGATGAGCTTTCAGTAGGCTCCAATTCAAAGCCTAGAGAGCCTTAACCAGAGACTGGGGCTCTGGGAAGGAGCCCTTTGCTTTAGGACCGAAACACCTTGATCATGCTGGTGTCCTCTTCCTCTAGAAGTCTTAGGAGCAGACAAATAGGCTGTCGTCACTGACTCCTGACCCTGCTGAACTTGCGCAGATATGTCCAAAAAGGGGGAAAAAAAATTGCTTATTGCAAGGGTAGAAATTTTGGAAAGGTATAAATTCTATTATTTTATAGACTGAGTGGGCTGAGAATAAAATTGCCATGGCAATTAACATATCTGGGTGTCTGCAGGGAGGTCAGAGCTTGGGAAGCCCTCGGCAGCCTGTGAGACAAGGAATGGTAGCAAGGATGTCAATAGTGCCCAGTCGGAAATCTGGGCTTGGCTCACATCCTGCACCAGCCGCTCAGGAGCAACGCTTGCACACCCAAGGGCTGTGGGATACCAGATTAAAAGAGATACTAAGATGCCAAAATAAAAATCCCTAATGGTGTGGCAGGGAGGTTTAAGCTCGCCTGCCATCTTGGGCTTCACAGACGCTGCTCCTATCTATGCAACACTACACACCACAGGTAGCCAAATGTTATCCCTGCTTGGCCAGGCTGCATCCCCCACGGGCACAGAAAAAATTCATGGTTCTCTGCACTAGTCTGAGCAGCTCCTGGTCCCCAGGGAGGTGCCTGCCCTATTTCCAGCTCTGGGACTTCTCAGCTGACGGCCCAGAGGTCCTGTCCTGGCTTGCCAAGCCCTGTCATCCGTATCAAACAGAGCGTGGCGTTTCACCCAGCCTGCTAAATGCAGAGGGGCTGAGCCCTCCCCATGGAGCAGACAGGCTGTGGCCCAGCCACTGAAGCTGGAGTGTGTCTTTGCAAAGGATATCTGCTCTGACTCCGAGGAGGTGGCTTTTCCAGGGGCCGTGCTTAGCTAGTGCAGAGCCCCAGCTCCAAGGATTCACAGCTTTTCCGTGCCTCCTGCTCAGTTAACCAGGGCAGCAGCAGGGCGTGAAGCGTGCTCAGGGTGGCTTTGGGAGCACAACGCGCTGTGAAGAAAGGGCACCCAGGATGGAAAAACCCCAGCTGCCTGTAGCTGAGAGGATCCATCCCTATTTTTTTCCTGACTTTGGCCCGCTGCAGCAGGAAATTTCTTGTCTAAATTCTGACCTGACAAAATCACTTTGAGAGTTGTTTATCAAAAGGGATTTTTTTTCTGGAGCAATTTATTTTGCAGTGACAGGAAGATGCCATTGCATGCCCAGCCAAGTTTATTTGGAAAGGCTCATTTGCTATGAATCAAAGCATCTTTTTCTCTTACCATAGGCAGAAAAGTCTGTTCCAGAAGCAAACTGAAGCTTTTTCTCTCTTTTGGACTAAAGCTACTCTCCTGACATCCATGCTTAAGCTCATTAGCCAGACATTATTAATTTCAGGGCAGAAAGAAGAGCCAGAAGTCTGAGTTGCAGCACAGTAAAGTCCACATTTTTAGGGATGACCAGCAAATCAAAGATCAACATTCAGCTCATGAATTCAGGAGAGATAAAGGTGTGAATTTGCCTTCCTGTCCTGCAAAGCATCATTCTGTCATTCTTAGAGGAAGGGTAAGATTGAGTAGATCTGGATATGTGTGTGTGTGTGCTGTTATCAACCGCTGTCCTCCCAAGAGGACTGAGCAAGGCCCAGTACAAGGCTCCAGACAGGCTTCCCATGAAGGGCTGTGCTGGAAGCAGCCCCTTGTGCTCGATGAAGCAGGTTGGGGTTGCTTTTCCCCATGGCTTGTTACACAGGGAAGGCTTATTTCCCGTGGGGCTTCGGCAGCCGGCCGCAGCTCGGCGGCACAGCACAGGGCTTGTACACAAAATCCTGTCGGAGCTTCCAGCGCCATCGTGCTCACGCTCAAAGGTAAGGTGTACACTGGGGAAACTGGGGTCCGTCTTTCGGGCCGTCAGCAGGGATTGTTCTTCTGGAAATGCTTTGGAAAGAGGATGTGTTGCAGAGCCCCAGGGGGCAGATGAGTCATGCTTCTCTGTCCAGCCTTCATCTTGCCGCAGTGACTGTGCAAGGCTGGTGTGACAACAGAGCAACACCCATCGATAAGCTAAGAGTACCCACAGGTAGTTTGCAATCCTCTCTAAGAAGGAAATGTCCTCTGAGCCTTTTTTTAATGAGAAAAGTGAGTTTTAGAGAGAAACCTGCTCATCAACAGTATGCATCTGCACCTATAAACATATGTTTAGGACAGACAGGGATGTGTACCTAGTGTCGACACACAGGGCTGCCTCTGCTGACTGCAGGTTCTGGCATCACCTTCACAAGTTTGGGAAGGTGGATGCTGCCTGAGATTATTGGGAGTTAATTGCTTGCTTGATACAGAACATAGCTACAATTAATAGAAGTTGGACGTGTTTTTGTGGAGAAAGAAATGGTCTGGGAGTTTTATGTGTCCCAGAAGGGCCAGGTGAGGATGTGGTGGAGTCTCTGGCACTGCATGGCTCACTTTGGATGGCGCTGAGCCGAGGGTACTGACAGCCGCTTTGTACTGTTGAATTATTCAGGAGTCCTTCACAGATGACTGCAAGCAAGGGAGGTCTGGGAGTAAGTTTAGGAGAAAATGCTCAGTATTCAAGGAAAAAGTTGAGAATAAGCCAGATTTTCAAAGGACTTCAGGCCAGTAAAGGGTGGCAGACTCTCCTGATGGATACATGGGCTGTACAGAGAAGGCAGCTTTGCCTGGTTACTGAAATCATTGCAAGTGGAACTTTATGAAAATGCAAAACCTTATCCCTAAATTTATCAAACCAAATAAGCTGGAAGAGACCAAGTTAAACATCGGTAAGATCAGAGGAAAGCCATACGTAGCCTTATGGCATTTATGTGGCACCTGTGGTGGTGTTATGGGGCTGCTCAGACATCTCTGAAGAGGTGGCATTTATTTATCAGTGTAGCAGAGCTTCCATACAGGTTTCAGGTTAGACATGTCCCTTCCTTCAGCCATGGGACACACACATTTTTCTGTCAGATGCATAAAGGAGGTAATAGTAATGTACCAAAGTGACACTCAACCTGCTCTTCGGACAAAGGCTTGGAACTGATGTCCCCAGGAACTTTTCAGAGGTGTTTCCCAAGAGAACATAAGCTTTTAAGGCCCAGCGACTCTAAGAGTTGCTAGGACAGTACTTGTGCATAAACAGTGAAGAGAAAACACGGTGCTGGGGCTGCCAGAAAAGACACCTTTCCCAGAAGCAGTTCATCATCTTCCTCCTGGAGAGGTACCCAATCCAGGCAGCTGTACATACCACAGGTCGGCTCACGGTTAAGACAACCCCATCAATGCCACCGAGGCTCCTCAGGGACACAGTCCAGTGGGACAGCTGGCTGCCCTGGACAGCCTAGAAGGCTACCTCAGCAGGGTGTTCGTGTACCCTTTGAAATCCAGAGGTTCTTTCAAGGACAGGTGGCAGGTATCATTAAATACTTTGTCAAACCATTAGGTAAGCCATATGTTGGAGACAACCTACGAGTGAAGCGCACAATAGTTAAGGATTATCCTGTCTGTTTATCAGGGTGTCTGCTCTCTGCCAGAAGACACCGGGAAATCTGTTTGGCTGTTTTTTCACCATTGCTTTTCTCTACTATCCTACTTGGAGCTTTTGCTTCTCCTTTTGTTTCCAGCTCTGCTGCTCTCAGGAGTGGAAAAGCTTAAGAAAATCTGGCCTTAGGGCCATTTGTGGTCCTTGGGACAGTGAGCTGATGTTAGAGAAGGCAAAGCATTTGTTACATTTTCTCTGAGGCCTTCGGGAAAGCAACAGCTCTGTGCTGCCGGTGGCAGAATTACAACCTGACAATGCAGATGCCAGCAAAGTCTGGCAGGGAGCTGAAAGCTTCAACAGTCTGAGCTGGTCTGGGATGTGCAGGGCATGTTCATCCTCGAGAAGGAGCCACTAAAACATGTTCACACCAGATCTCAGTTTTGATGAACAACAGATTTGCAGGCAGCAAGCACGGTATCCAGAAGTTCTCGAGCAGCACTAATTGTAATAAGCTCTCTTTTCTTTAGTCACCTGGTGTTTTTTAGAAAGAACATTAAGGAAACTTACCCTGTGACAGTGTTCCTGCTGTGACTGTAAATGTCCTCATTATCCATAAGACAAGAAGTGTCAGAAACTGTGCTGTGCCTCAGTATGCCACAGGATGGGTTTATGCTTAATATTATATATTTTTTTTTTTAGTTCTCAAATGGAAGTTCAGAGTCCCTACAGACTCTAACCTCAGTTATCACTGGCTGTGAGTCAGAGCACATTTCACTCAGTTTTCCATAAAATGCAAATCTTGAGTAAGCCAACACCCTCCTGGATTATCTTGTATCTTGAATATACAGACTGGGAAGAAACACCCAAAACCTGTCTACTTTGTTAACCTGTCAGCTCAAGAAATAGGGCTGACTTCAAGGAGCAGCTCAAGCAAGTTCAGCAGGGACTACATAGTTTTTAGAGATTCCCAAACCAAGGTAAAATCTTGGCACTGTCCAAGAAAACACAGCATGCTGGATTCAGTTGCCTGAGGGATGTGAGGCTGCTGCAGCTCCACACCCTTAGCTCCAAACATCAGTAACTCTAAAAGCATTTTCCCAGTAGGCACATGCCCACAGACCACATTTCTTTATCACAGAATCACAGAATCCAAGTCAAAAGGGACCCACAAGGATCATGGAGACCAGCTGAAAAGCACCTTTATCATTCCACAGCCAGAGAAATACCAAGGTGGATGACACCCTTGGTCCCACAGCCCCTGTGTCCTTGCTCCTAGGGACACAGAGGTGCTGTCACAGCCAGAGCTGACCCCAGAGATGCCCACACCCCCTCAGACACGCACACCTTGCTCCCAGTCCGTGTCCCCTGCTCCTGGCCTGTTCTGGCTGGATCTCAGCTCCCAGTCACCCACAGTCACTCCAGTCACACCCTGACCCATGGCCAGCTCCAGCTGCTGCACTCACACCCTCACATGTGCAAGTGCCCACAGGAAGCAGAGTCTCCTGCCTAGAGAAGGGCTGGAAAGCCATTTAACAGGGGTGGAGGGCAGGCTGTGCTGGCTGGGTGCAGAGCACACCCAGATGAGTGCACTGACCAGCAAACTGCTTACATGCCTGCCCCTTTTATTCCCTTACCCCTCTACCCTCCCATCCTTGCTCCTCCCCAAATCACCTAACCACCACCCTTCCTCCCTTTGGTTTGCCACTAAGCATCCCATAAGCTCTGTGCAATTCCAAAACCCCTCTTCCTTTGCATCCCATAACGTGGCTCCCCTCTTAGTGTGAGAGGTGATCTGGAGAGCTCTGGGTTCCACCTCTGTACGCTGGGACTGATGGCAAAGACACTTCAGTCCTCGGAGGTTTCCTGGCATCCTGCAACGCATTTGGGACCAACCATCTGTTTGGAACAGTGCTGCAGCGCATCCCCGGTGCTCCCCAGGCATTTTCCTTGTGCTGAAATGGGAAAAGGTGTCCACTGCCTTGCTGCCTCTCTCCCCACAGCCCCTCATCCATCTCCAGGTTGCACAGCAGGCCCCCTGGCAGCACTGCCAGCATTAGCCCATCTCTCCTGGCTGATGAATGTGGTGCAGCTGGCCCTATTTAGGATAATGCTTCCTGGTGGAAGATGGATATGTTTGTCCTGCCTGGAGCTGGGTGTTGTAAAAACCAGACTCAAGCACCCATTCAGCACTGCCATCTCCCTGCTCCCTGAACTGTGTGTGCCACTGGCTCTCACTGCACTGCTTCCCTCTGCAAAACCACCCGGGCAACTCACCTGCTTAAAAACCACCCGTATCCTAGTCCAGGATGCCGGCTGGTTTTACCCCGGGGACTTGTGGGGCTCCTGCCCTGCCTGCAGGAAGGAGACCCAGCAGTGGGGTTTCTGTGGCTGCTTCTCTGGCTGTAGAATGGTAAAGGTGCTTTTCCAATACCGAGTGCTCCGGTGCCCTTTTGGGATACGATGCTGAAGAGCACTGGAGCAGCCACGGGGGCAGAGCAAAGCTGATTAGATGGCCTAAGAAACAGAAATGTGCAGGCTTTATTTTCAAAGCATGGCTGTTCAATCCCTGCTACTCCTTATTCTTAGTTTTGATGTCAAGACTTGATGTCCAGTTATTTTTTTCTCAACAAAAGCTCTCCAGAAAATACTAATCTTGCTCTTTACCCTCTTCCTAAATTTCATTTGAGATAAAATACAGCTCCTCTGTGGAGTTTGCTTCTCTGGCTCAGAATTTTTTTGTGTTTGTTTTTAAAAAGAACTGAGCAAGGATTTTGTTGGATTAACTGGCTTTATCACAATAAAAGCCTTGAGTAGCTCTAATTGTATACTTGGCTTTGTTTGCAACAATTATATCAGCTTCTCTTTTCTCTGTAATTTATTTTCCAGTGTTATTATCCAGCACACGTTTATGCGTTTTTTTTCCTAAATGGGCTGAATGTTCCCCAAATGCCTGAAGTTGTTGCTGCACTAGTTCCTTGACACATTTTTCTGTGTCCCATGCTGCTGTCCTTCTCACATCCCTCAGTAAAAAAATGGGGAAGCAGAGCTCTACCTGTTTTTAGAGCTCTGACTGGCAGGTTGGAAGCAGCACAAAGAATGCAGGGGATGGATTTCCCAGATTTTGTGCCAGCAATAGCCCATTCTATTTTTCTGTAGAAATGAAAACTTTCCGCAAACTCTGACAGAGGGCTTCCAGGAGTGGAAACCACTGGACACAACTTTGTGTTTTTGTTAAAAGACCAACACTGTGGCGTTGCTTTAAGCCTAGAAGTACGTCTAGAATTATGAAGACAACACTCGTCTCCTTGTTTTGGCATTTCTCTTTTCTGTTATATTCATGCTGATGGGTTTAGCTTAAATATCTGGGTGTTATTTGAGTGTGTAGTTAAATGTATGATACTGTTTATACACAGAGGGACATCGCTAGGTACAGATGCATAAATATATATTTTTTTTTTTTTTGGAGCAGGGGAGGCATAAGAACAAAGACATTTGACTTTCCTGTTCCAATCATAAAAACCCACAAGGCCATATTTTAGGCCTGGTGGTCTGGATAGTGTCAGTTTTACGAGCAGAATTAAATTCGATGTGTGTATTTCTGTCCCAAAGATCAAGACCCCAAGAGCACTGCAGGTCTGAGCTCTGAGTCAGCTCCTTGTACAATAGATGTCTTAGCACTACAAATAGCTGATAAAGACTGAGACAGGAGCAGGGGGAAAAAAATCTCCTCAGCAGAGAACAATTGATGGCCCTTCCATGGAAAAAGAGGAGCTGTTTTATGAATGTAAGGCTCTCACCACAACCTTCTCCAGCAAGGAGAGGGTCCCTGTGCAATTCTTGCATGGATCTCTAAGTTCTCTGAGACACNTTCTCACCACGACCTTCTCCAGCCTTTTCTTTCTAAAACTGTACCATCCCTGTGCAATTCTTGTACGGATCTCTAAGTTCTCTGAGACACCGAATGAACACAGCACCTTGATATCTCCCTGCGATTTCACAGAGTGTTCCTCACCAATTTTCAGTGCTGTACTAAATGCAAGAGGTCTCTGGAAGCAAGGATTTCTCCTCGTCTTTATTCCATGCCCTGTTATCCCCATTTCAGGGCATGCCTATCCATCCCACAGAGCCTGAACACTCAAGAACAAGGTTGAAGAATCTCCTCTCCTAGATGCAGCTACAACCTATGTCTCAGACTAAAATGTGATGCAGGCCAGCTCCTGGCCCTGTGGAGCTGGAAATGGCAGGAATGGGATGTAAATCACCCCAGATGGTTGGGAGCACACGAAACTGATGATCCTTAAGGAGTCAGACATCCTCTAAGGAAATTGGGTAAACCGCTAATGTTCCTCTAGGGCATTGAATCCTCTTCCAAAGCTGGTTTTCCTTATGGCACATATCTTCTCTTCCCCCTCCAGCAGAACATCTTTTTACCTGATGAATTCCAGGACCTTCTTCCCCAAAGCCTTGGAGAACATGAGCTGCCACAAAACTTTAAACTGGAGGTATGCAAGAGCTGGGGAAAGCTCAGGGGAAGCTCCCTGTGACTCCTGCCTTTTGAGATGACGACATCGAGTGTTTAAACACTCGCAGACCTCCTACCTAATTAGTTAATTTTCTCGTGCAGACACATAGATATGGTTTTGGGTGATGCACAGGCACATCACAGCATATCAGAGGGCAAGACAGACTCGAGGCCCCATTTGCAGACCTGGATGAAAATCCGAGTCTGGAAAATGGATGAAGGACTGCACTGCTTTCCTCTCCTCAGCCTGGAAGAGTGACATCTCTGTCTGTGAATCAAAGTATCCAGTACATGAAAAAGTCCCAGAATTGTTGCAGAGCAAGGAAATATTGCTGTGAAGGTTGCTTCCACTTCGAGATGGTCCCCGGAAATGTCAATTCCAGCCTGAACTCCTACAGTAGTGAAAAAAAAAAAGGTGCAAATAATCACTCATTTTCTGGAGAAAATGATAGGCAATAAAAATACTCCCAAAGCTCATGGCACACTGTAAAAACTGACAGATAAGAGAATACATGCATTAATCTGTCAAGCAACTCATGCTACAGCAGGGAGAAAACATCAAGCACAGGAGCAGCTACCTCCAGTACTTTGGGAGAAATGGCAAGCACAAGCAGTAGAAACTTCAATTATCCTGCAGCTTCCATAAAATCTGTTGAACTTGATCAACCACGCTAAACACAGGAAAGAACTACATGAGCCAAGCTGGACAGAGTGATTGCAGCTCAATTCAAGAAGTGTCTGAGCCTTAAAATATTTATGTAGGTTTACCTCCTTGCCTGCAAAGCTCCTGTGAATGTTATCCAGCAGTATTTCCTGCTTTTAGCTTTTCTGGCAAGGCTGCAATCATAATAGAAGTTTCCATGTCAGAAGGAAACCAAAAAGTAGTGAAGTATGCAAACAGGGGGAGAGAACAGTAATTCACAAGTTTATTTTTAAGTTCATAAGTTCATTTCTACCTCTTTTTTTTTTGTAACAATTTAAACTATTTCCAATTTATCTGACCCCAAAGCTCATTTGGCAGCAGAAATACTGTAATCTCAGAGGAAAAAAGAAAAAGCAACAACTTGGACAGTTTTAAAGGAAGAACTGTTCAACTACTGTGTTCTGTCAGCCTGGCCACAGTTGCATTGTTACATGGGGAGGGGGGCTGGGGGTGTGTGTGTGTGTCTTTTTTTTTCCCCAGTCAGGTTGAGAGGGGATCAGAAGGGAAACTTTGGGAGCAGTCCAGGGTTCCCCCAAGCAGCCACTTGGAGCTCTGAGCTCAGATCTCAGGGGAGAACCCCCAATGACAACTTGCAGGAGAACAGCAGAGCAGTTTTGTAGTTGGTTCCTCTAATTAGCAAGCACTTATTTCCCTGTAGGGCAGAGGGCCCAGGGGCTCTGCTAGTTAACACAGACATGCTGGCTGTTCTTATTGGGGTATCCACTTGTCAGGTAAGCCCCAGTCTGGCTGATCTTAGTTTCAACCCTGTACCTCAAAACTCCTGCACTCAAAGGATTTACTTTCAGTGTGGGGCTGCAAAGTTCTTGTTCGCCTGTCCAGGGCTGAACTCTCTGAGCACAGAGAAGGGGAACCAAAGAGAAGATTGTGAAGGACACAAGCTCACCCATCAGCTGCAAAAGAAGCCACTTCAGCCTCTGCAGTGCTCATGAGGCAGAGAGTTTTCGTCCTTCGCTGCCGGAAACTCCCTTTACTCCTTGCCATCTGTGCTGAACCTCCATTGTCTCCCACTCTCCCTTCACAGAAAACTGGCTGACACTGCCATTTCCACTTCATCACCACTTTCTGTTGTGTTATTTATCTCTCACAGGTGATGCATTCATATGGCCAAGGCAAACAGAGCAGCACAAACCTCCTCTTTCTGCGTGGTGCCTGTGCCTGGGTGCAAATGGCCACACATTGTACTAAGCAGAGGAGTGACGGTGTTGAACAGCAAGATCCACTGTCTCTGGCTCACATACTGCAACAGAGATGATCAGAAGAAGGGAAACTAAACTGAGTTTGTCCTTTTTCCAGTCAAAGTGACTGCTTGAAGGAGGGCTCTGTTTTACTTTTGTATTTCGCCTTTCCCTCAGCCACGAAAGCCACTTGCCCTCCGCAGAACAAAAGCTGACCACGTACAAGGCGCTGCTGTGAGGAGCCCCCTTTTAAAATAAGCTCTGGCAGAATCACTCACCTCTTCAGTCAACAGATGAGAACCAGGCATTCAGCCCCCAGAAAGCTGCAACATCCAATTCTGTTCACAGCATCCTAAAAGCCAAGGAGAGCAGAGAAATGCTGGGGAGGAGCAAGCACCAAGACCACCGAGTGATCCAATCTGACTGCTGTGCTGATGACTTCTGTGTTGTTATCAGTGGCTCTTGCACAGCACGTGCTTCCTATGGTACCTAAACGCTCTTGACAGCCCACCTTGTCAAGATGTGATGCTGTTCAGCGTTGCCCTGACAGCTTCCTGGCTTTGCCTTCTCTCTGTTTTCATTTTAGAGCATGTTCTCGCTAATAACAGTGGCTATGTGTTCTCATTATGAATGAAAAACTGCTTTCCAAAAAACTAATCAAGCAATACATTCTTGCCCGAAGCAGCATTTTAATGGAAGAAAAGCTTTATGTGCTCGTTACTAAATACCATCTCTCTACAGTTGCACACTGTGTCCATTAATAGACTTCCCTAACACCCAGCCACGCTGATAAATGTCATTTTTTCACAATAGTGAGAACGCAGGGACAATTTGGAGAGGTGTTGGTCTGTTTCACATGCCTATAAAATACACTGAAAACCAAAAGAAGGAAATCCCTTCTATTCCTTACCACCGTATTCTCGTCCTTCCACCACAGAGTAGTGGATTTTCCAGTCTCGTATCCTCACATTTCACAGGTCTGCTTCCTAATTATCACTCAGAGAAATGCAAAGTGATATGGCGATGCCATTCCCAAAGAAGCTCATGATCTAGGGGAACTGAGGATTGTTTCCAGCTGTGAACAGAAACGTATCCATCTCTTCTTCCTAACACCAGCCTAAGCTTGCTGGCAGGGTGGTTTTATTTATAGCCATTTTGTTACTTGGAATGTGCTGGAAGACAGTAAAAGTGTGAGAGCGAAATACTTGATTCCCTCTAGTGAAGCCCTGATTTTGTTGCGCTCCTGCTAGTAAGGAATGGGAGAATTCATTCATCCTGCCGCAGTCACCGAGCTGCACTTCTTTCTAATTCTGGGCACGGTTCCTTCTCTCTTCCACGTAAGGAGAGAAGTGGTCCTTGGCCCTGGCAGCGAGGCACTGAACGGGAGTGTGAGCAATGGCCCACAGCATCCCATCCTCTCCCCCAGCCCTTGGCTCACTCCCAGCTGCAGACACAGACCAGAGCTAACCCAGGAGGCACTGACAGGGCTAAATTTAGAGAAGCACCATGCAGTGAGATACTGCAGTGGCGTTCCTGCTGCCTGAGACCTGCCTTGGCAGCTGCAAATGACGGTGCTGCATCTGCCCCTTCCCTACACAAAGTTGTAGCCCTCCCAGCCCCTGAGCAGGGGCATCCTTTTTCCCCTTCAGCCAGCCCAGTGTCCCCTTGTTCCTGCACGGGAGACTGTCATGGACTGGCACAGGAACTGCACAGAGGGGTGCCTGCCCCCTCCTCCCCTCTTTTCTCGGCAGAGACACTTCAGTTCTCCAAACACAAGAGAACCAGCAGCTCCCAAGAAGTGAATGCACTTTTCCTTCCAACAGCCAGTGGCCCCAGATGAAATATTTCAGCTGTCGGTGCCCTGTGGGATGGCAAATTGCAGTAACGCTTTCTAGGACATCCACGCTGCAGACTTCTTTGTGGCACACAGCTACGCTACAGCTTAGCCAACTTGTAAATTAGGAATTATGGTTTTACTCTTACTGGTGACACCCTCCCACCTTGTGATGGATGTGTCTTTGCACCAGAAAAACATAAGCTACAAATGAATAGCTCAAAAATAAAGTCTTAATAAGGAGTTGAAAAATTGTTTTAGCTTTTTTAATACAGTCTGTGTATTAAAGGAAATAGACTCTGACTAAGGTGAACAGCTGAGGAAGCTACCTAAGCAAACTTACAAAGCTCAGGAACTGAATGAATGAGAGGGTAACATATGGTCATGGCACTTACATATCTGATGGCCAAAACTGGCCAAATCAGACAAGTCTTCACATGCTGAGCTCTGAGCTACTCCGTGTTTGCTGTGGGATTAAAAAAAAAAATCAAACTGCAAATACAGAGTGGGGAAAAGAACTTCGGCTCATCTTCTCAATTTCTTAATTCTCACAGTCTGGTGCTGCTCAGCCTTGGCAGATGGCATCAAGCAGGATGCATCACGAGGAGGAACTTGCTCCCTGGGGAACAATTGTGCAAAGGCACACCTGCCTTTAAAAATAGCCTAACCTGTTAAGTGCTCAGAACCGTTTTAAACTTCACTCTGGGGCACAAAAAGAGGTGTTTGATTGTGTTGTAGTGAAACTCATCACCCCTCCCACAGCCTGTCTACAGCTAATCACTGCACACTCTGATTTTTCATGGCATGATATAGGAAACCTGCTTGAGGTTCTGTCTGAAAGGAAGTGTTTCAGCACTTGTGGAAACTATTTTCTCAGGCAAGACCACTTGCTAAATTCAACCCACAAATATTTTCCGACTCCCTGAAGTGCCTTTCCTTTCGACCACTTTACCACTGATCAAAGTTTCTCTGCTCAGATACCCCCAAACTGTCCCACAAGCAGCAGGAAGAAGGAATGAGCTGAAGTTCAAACCTGTCTCTGCAAATTCTCTCTCTTGGGAGGGAAACTGGCAATCTGCATTGGACCTGCCAGAAAGCCACCTGAAAAAAACCACACAGCTAAAAAACAAGTGGGGTTAGAGCTGGCTCTGGGGAACAGCTCGATCTTTTCCAAGAATTTTTGCCAATATTGCCAGCAGGAGGAATGAGCAGCAAATACAGCAGGACATTTCAGTAGAGAGAGGGACGGTGATGGCAGCCTGAAAGTCTGTTGGTTCTTCATCTACATTTCCTAAAGAAAATATTACTGATTTCTATCCAAATATATTTTGTTTTTAATAGTACAGGTGAGCTTTTCTCTCCAAAACACTGGAAGGAAAGGACATTTAAACATAAGCAATTATCTTGACTTCACACTGTAAAGTAGAAATCTATGCAAAACTGCAGCCAGACAGGAAGGTAAATCTGCTATGAGATTGTTCAGAGCAAAATTTGCCCGTTACAAGCCAAAATCCTCAACCAGAACAAAACCAGCAAAGAATTCAATGGAAATGGGGACTGATACAGGTGAATTCAAAGGCAGATTTTTACTTCACCACCCCTAAGCCAGGCCAGGAAAATGCTGGGAAGAAAAACTTCCAGCACAACTGACACTAATGTAATTTCTCTCTCTCCTAATTCTTCTGGGCCACAGCAGCCTGGGCAGATATCGTGGGCTGACAGCAGTATGTCCATCCACAGCTCTTCCCTGTGCCAAGGATTTCTAATGGGTTTCACAGCCCTGCTCTTCCAGGAGCGGGGGACAGCCACCAGGATCTACAAGTCGGGGCAGAGAGGCAGCACTGACGAGCCCCTGGGATGTGCAAACACGCAGCGTGACCAGCAGGAAAAGCACACACAGAGCACTTTGAACCAGTCATCCAGGGCCAGATCTAACATCACAGCTGTCTTCTTGGAGATATGACCCAAAAGGTGTCATGAGTCCATGCTCTTGATTCCCCTGTGCACAGAGAGCAGAGATCCCCAGTTCTTTCTGCACGTTCTGTTCGTGTTCTTTCTCACGTGTTTGTGGAAAAAACCAAAAGACTTTGACAAAAAGCAGGAGTCACAGTGAGAAGCGCTCTTGAGACCTCACCACACTGTGTCAGCAGGCCTGGCACAACCTCTGGCTTCTTCCAGGAGTATCTGATTTTCTGATTTCCAAGAAAAATCCCTAATCCTTCATCCCCAGCTGAGACTGCTCATGAGACAAGACACTCCAGATTTTGGATTGGTTTGCCTCACACGTGAAATACAATCAGACAGGACAATGAGGAAGCAGTGACCACCATAAAATCTCTTTCCCTGGTGTTCAGCACCTCCGAGGCTTCACCTGATGGCCACCTGATAGAAGATGAAGAATTACCAAGCAGACTACAAACTACAAACTCTGTAACATTCTTTTGTCATTACAGCCATAGACATTTATCTCAAACACAAATAGGTGATACAAATGCAAGGAAATGTCAGGGACAAGAGATGAAATCATCTGAAAAAAACCCAGAGCTGCTGCTGCTGCTGCTGAATTTGGTGTAAAAAAAACCCCCAAAACAAACACTTTTCAAAGGAGCTGAAGCATCTGCTGCAAATTAAATGTGAGAGACAAGGGGGAAAGGACCAGAAAGAAAGTAGTACAGACAATGAACAATTCCTTCCAAGGACCAGAAAGAAAATAGTACAGACAATAAACAACTCCTTCCAAGGACCAGAAAGAAAATAGTACAGACAATAAACAACTCCTTCCAAGGACCAGAAAGAAAATAGTACAGACAATAAACAACTCCTTCCAAGGGCCAAGAACCAAACTCCGACAAATCTCTGAGAAAGATTTACAGGAGGACTATTCTAAAATCTAAATGTTTGAAAACCAAACTAAAATATACACAAATCAAGACAGCATACTGAAAATGTATTCATTTCATATTTCAGTGCAGTTAATTTCCTGTCTTTTAAAGGAAAGATTCTGTCTGAGAAAATGAGTGGTTCTGGGACCAGAGACATGAAAGGAGTCTTTACATGCATTCCCTGATGTCTAATAAAGGGTGAATCTGTTCTCCAGTCTCCGGTAGGAATATTAGTAGGATTTCACCTTTCAACTTAACAATCTATTTCTATCGGGTATGTAGGGCTCTGTTATTTCTTCATCTGCTTTTCCAGAATCAAATTTCACTGAGGTGGGTCAAGTATCAAAGTTTTGGGCCTTTCCTACCTGGGAAAAAATCTGCCAGATTTCCCTAAAAAACCTTTGGGAGGGCTGAAACTATCAACCTTTCCAAATTATCATTAAAATGTAAAATGGCTTTGTAATAACTGTCCCCTTCTTTTCGATGACTTACTGCCAGTCTTTCAAGCAAGACACTTGTAAGATCATGTGTTTGGCTGTACAAATAACCAGTGGCCGCACCACGAAGGAATCCCAATGCTTGGTCATTCATCCATTTTTTTTAAATAAATGGACAGCAGGTATGTGCTCCCAAACATAGTCTATTAATAGTGCTGGATAAGACATCACGCAGTAGAAAGTGTGCTGCTGCCAAAAACAGCCAAGAGGAAAGCCAAGACATCAATTAAACCATGGGTTACTCCTGGTAGGATTATTCTGATTTAAAGCAATCCTGTCAGAACGCATCCACTGTCATAACCAAGGCAAAGCAAATGAAGAAACACAGCTCAAAATCAGGCTCCCCATTCAGTTGGCTGCTTCAAGCATCCTTGGAGCACTTGGAAGTAGCTGGAGTCCAAAGAGAAAGCTGAAGTCCGAATAGGCAAGTGTAGAGTTTATCTATTGCAGGAAAAAATGACCTATTTTGCTGATTTCCTTCAAGTATGAAAGCACATTTGACTTTGCATTGTTATTGGCAAATGACCTTTAAAAATAAAACACAAGTGACTTTTCCAAGTCATTTGCAGTCTCTATAAAGTGGAAAGATTTGAGATGAATGACTGCTAACAGGAGATTGGTTTGGGCACTAAGTAAACCTAAGTGGATGGAAAAAAACTCAGCAAAATGAAAAGAAAAATGGATTATCAGGGAGCCTGACAGGAATAAGGCAGTGCCAAGAAAACAAATGAAATGTAATAATGAAATCAAATTTTGTCTGTGATATTTCAGTCTATACCAAAACAAGGTTTATTGTGCTTGGCAGTGGACTGCCAGAGAGCGGAAGTGTAGCGGTTTCTTTTTGCTCGGTCTGGCCTTCATCGCAGCCTGAGGAGGAAGATGTGTTTCCTAGAAGTGTCTTATCTTCCAACCAAAGACAAATACTGGAGGTCTTCAAACTTGCTCCTGATCAAAGTTCATTCCAAGTGCTCCCCCACTCCCTTAGCAGCACGGTGCCAGCCTTGCAGGAGGCTGGTCTTGGCCCCGAGGGATGGGATGGTGGCTTAGCCGGCACGTGCACCCTGGTAGACCCAAAAAGCTCCATCCACCAGCAGCAAACCAGAAGACCCCTCTCTCTGAGTACCACACTTTCTCAGTGCCAGCATGAGAGAGATCCTGCCATGTCAAAAATCCAGGCACTGCCACAACAGGGGCAAAGCCATCAGGTGGAAGCCAACCTGTAACCAGTTGGCTTCAGCTGGTTCAAGTCCATTTTTGCTGGAAGACACAAAAGGGCCAGACAAGTTTGACCACAAGGGCCTGCAAAAGCTTCCCAGTGTGAAGTACCCAGGAAAGGCTGCCTTACAAGGAGCTGTGCCGTAGATTTTCCTGGACGAGAGACAGAGCTGCAGCAGAGACAGCTGAGAGCAGCCACAGGGCACAGGCTGGAGATAAGGGGCGTATTTTAAGTGCTGCACTGAAAATACATGACCTTGCTATTGCCAGGAAGGAAAGGCCTGATCCCACCCCCCTCAAAGTCAATGGAATGATCTCAGACCTTGCTGGATCATCAAAATGAAGAAAGCAAAAAGGTTTAGCTGCATCCTTTCCTCTGCCACTTCAAGTGCAAGGATGCTGTGACAAGACACCCACTCTCAGGGGTTTTTAATCCTCCTATTTATTCTACCTATGATTGCTTATATAATTATGTATAATATATATAGCTGTCTAATCCTTGGAGGGCATGTCAAGTCTATCTAAAACAGGCAGAGCAGCCACACTCTGTCTTTAAGGGATCACTTTTTTTTTCCTGCAAAGAACAATCTATTGCCTTTGCAAAACAAATGCAGAAATCTGCATATCTCTAAATTTGTTCAAAGGAATGCTTTCATATTTTTTTCTTCTTTTCAAAATTCAGACTTGAAATACTTTCAGTGAGCACTGAGGCATTTGTCTCGCGTAAGTCAAGCTGCCGTATTTTAAAATTATTTGTTGTATATTTATAAGGCGAACTGTTATCGATCTTTCAGTTAATACTATGTTCATCAGCACAGAAGGGAATCCCCCAGCTCTGTGAAAATTTTGCTCTAAAGCAAATCTGAGCGACAGCACTGAAACATGTCTTTCTTTCCCCGGCTGAGGTGAGACGGACACCCTGAACTGAGAGCTTCCCAGTTCTGCCAAAGCTCCCAGAACAGTGATTCAGGCTGGCAAGAGATTGTTCAACCCTCTCAGCGCTCTGGATCATGCAGTACAAAGCTCATGTGCTCCTTGCTTCTTACCAAGGCTGGGGCTGTGACGGTGGCTGGCACTGGTTGACAATTACAGCTGCTTACAGCACAAATGAGATTTTGCTTTTGCCGTTTGAAACAACTCAGCTGAGACAGCAGTTGTTCTCCAGCAATGCTGAAGAGAGATAATGCACTCCTCGTTGCATACACAAGGAGGGCTCTCACACCACCCTTTTACGTTTGCCAGAATGATGCGGTTTTGACCTAATGTGTTACAATTAGACACTAATAACACTTCAGGGACTGACACAGTTAGTTAGACTCATTTAACCTCTATTATAGCCGCACTCCTCCCTTTCATCCCAAAGGCACTCCATAAGACGAGCCAGCGTACTTATTTGTGCACTTGGTTTACAAAATGAAACTGGAAAGGTACATATTTCAAACATGATCCTGCTCAGAGAGAGGAGGACATTTCGTTTGTCTTTGTAATAAAACAAGACAAATGGTTTTGTGCATGCTGGACCCAACAAGCAAAAGCTAAGAAGCTGAAGACACTTCGGGGGAACTTCAGAAAAGCTTGAAATTAAACCAAAGTTCAGCAGATATTTGCAATGGTTTCAGGAAAGAGAGAGAGTTCTGATATTATTCAGGAAAGTGGAACTAACTAGAATTTATTTTTCCCATCTTGGCACAAGCCTACCTGGTTTTTAGCTGATTTTGTGAAGACAGGTGGGAAAAGTTGTGATTTGAAAAACAACTTTGTTCATTCTTATCCAGGAATTCCAATACATCCCTAGCTATTGGATTACACTCTGCAGTGGAAAACAAAGCACAATATGTGTTCTGAAGCCCATGGTAATGGCCACCAGGAATGGAACTGCTCATGCTTTTGCTTTGCTGGTTTCTTTCTTGCTACATCATGTACTCTAACTCAGGATTTAATGTTTTTGCCTAACTCCAAGACATGGTATTGATCAACATATCCTGCTGGCATGAAGCTCTCTGAAGACGTTGGACATGACCACAAGCAAATTCCATGCATATTTTGCAGCAATTTGCAAAATTAATTTAAAATCAAATTCAAGAAATACTCTACATTTTGGGTGTGAACCAGGTGAGGCGTTTGAACATCCAGCAGCTTGCATTCATATCAGAGTAGGGTTGGCTGCAGAGCGTCATTGAATCAGTTTGTACCCTCACTTATCACCGTATTCTGAGCAGAACCTGTTCAGGAAAATATTCCCGTAATGGTTGCAAACTGGCATTTTGCTACAGAAGACAAAATCCACTGCCACTTCTGCCTGAAGTCAAGGACAGCTTTTCCAGTGAGACTATCAGAAGGAAGAGGAGCATCCTCTAAGTCCCCAAAACATAGGCAGTACAAACGAATGCCAGCCAAACACAGAGATGTCAGGGCAATGAGCATCTTGGAGTGCTGTCCAGTCAGACTTAAGGCAGTGAGGCGAGAGTAAGAGCTCATGGGGTGCTGTGACTCCGCTTTGGGAACGATGCCACTCAGAAGGAATTTTTGACTTTCAGTCAGAAAAGCAGCCCGTATGTCCTGGAAGGCACTTGATTCAAGAAGATGTGCATGCAAGCTTCGAAAAATTTTGCAACATTGGGCTATACCTAATTTTGATTGTATAGGACACATCAGATTATGTAGGAGAGGGCAGGAGGCAGAAGAGAACTTGTCTATGATGTCCAGAAGTCCAGAGGATAAATTGTTGGAATCCAGAATGCAGAGAATATCTCTCTGCGTGTTTTGAAGGATTCTACCCCCCTGGACAACACTGTCTTTGACCTTCGCCCATGGAGAAAATTACCTACCCTTTGGGAAGAGTTGGAATCTACACTGGTGTGAACTAGATGATAGAATGTTATGTAAGGTTATCACAAGGTGAAAATTTAAGGTCTTTGGGTTTGTTAATATAATAAATAGATAAAAAGTAAAAAAACTTCAAAATGGAGGATTGTTGTTGTTCTCCAGGCCTTTTGTTCCTTCTTCTGTTACTCCATACTTTGCAGTAGAAGTAGTTTAAGGTGATTAGATAAAAAATTCCGCAGTTCCTGTGTACGTGACAAAGTGAGTTATTGAACATTGGTGGAAAAATGAAAATATCTTTAGTTTTATGTTTTTATTGGATAATTTACCTTTAAAAAGACTGTCTAATCTTGATAACGTGGGCTTCTCCTGCATTCTCTGCTCTGTGCTATGCCTGGGTCACACAAGTGACTCTGTTTCTCTGATAAGACTTAATGAACAACTATCTGAAAGCAGAGACAGTTGAAGTTCCCGTTCATCTCCCGAATTCCTGGCAAAGACGTTAAAACTCTCCCCCATCAGGGGAGACATTAATTAAGGCATGGAAAGTGTCAATAAATGGTGTATAAACTTGGTGCTGCTTACAAGGAAATGTGCCCCATGAACGGATATCAGATGAGGTCACGAGTGCCTCGCACAGAGGAAAAGTCTTTAGACTGGACAATCCCATCAATTACAGCACAGTGCAAGGCAAGGGATTTGCCATCCAACCATTTAAAGGAAGCAGGCATGTTTGATGTAGTCAGTTTTAAATACCACTGCAGCTATGACACACTAAATCACAGCAGTACTGGTGTAAGTCTTCATCTAGATTTTAGTTAATTAAGAAAAAGAATATTCTCTGATCCTCCAGAGAACACGTTCTTTGCTGATCTGATAAAGAAAGGCAACTTCTGTAACACGTGCTGCTGGTCACTCACGAGTGAACCTCACATTTTGGAGAAGCCGAGAGCAAGGTAAAAAAGTGACAACGTTCTTGCAAAGTGTGCATTTAAGATCTTTTCTACAGCAGAAGTACTAAGTGGAAACATTAAGTTAGGTTTAGATTCCTGACCAAAGGATTACAGAATTTAAACTATGTTACATCAAATCTCCTGTAGAGAGAGGAAGGGGATAAAGACATAAGTAGTGGCTTCTGATTGCACATGCTTCTCTTCCCTTTTGGCTTGATTGCTTACATCCATGATGTTTAAGAGATTACATTGTTCATGTATCTTTCAATCCTCCACTAATAAATATTAACTCACTAATTGATCTCGCTGAGCAGCTGTTGTTTCCAGGGTTTTATATCCCTACAGTTTTTTGTGAAAATTGGCATCTGGCTAGAGGAATGCAGTCCAGAGTGTGCTCTTGCTCTCTGCTACAACTGAGCTTGGCAGCAGCTGGCAACCTGTCAGCTGGCTGGCTAACGAGCATGGATGTCATTTGTCACTACCTACAGGCATCACCGATGACAGAACAGAAACCGTCCATAAAGGAAACAGGACAGGAACCAGATTTATGTAGGAAACGAGTTTTAATTAGTTCTTCTGCTTATTGAACACCTTGTTTTATAGGACATTGACATCCTTGTGGTGTGTCCTGTCTCCTGAGGCAGCACCAGTCAGGAAAAAAGGAACAAGCGAAATTACAAGAGACAGGGAGTGCAAATGTGAATTTGTGATCCCCAGCTCTACTGACCAGTTCCTGAAGGGTGGGTGATGGCCCATTGATGAGGAAATAAGGAAAGAGCTAACACCTATTTGTTTTTCAAAGCGCTGGTTTTCCTTGAAAGAATGACAGTATATCATTTATATGAGGACTGTACAGAGGGCAGATTTTATTTGGTTGGGGTTTTTTTTCCTTGAGTGATATGTTCAGGATGTGACTTTTTGATAGCTTATTTATTGTAATGAGAGCCCTGATGACCAGGCATTTGCATGGGCAGGAATTTTGATGCTTGCCTGGAATGGAACAGATTGGAGGAGTCTCATAGCAGCATAACTGCCCTTACAGGGCAGACATTTCACAGGTCATTTGTCCATGGTCTCAGTGGCAAAACTGGGGAAAAAATACAGCAATAAGTAATCAACCTGTAAATGTGCCAACCTTGGGCCAAAATGGGGGACAGAGCAAATTCACAGGAGGGATTCAAAAACATGTGAAATAACCAGCTGCTAAATTTTCTTTTCTGTGCAAGCAGATACCATAATAAAAACATTTTTGACTCTGTGAAACACTTCCTTTCTAACAAAAGCTTTGGTGTGAGTGATCCGAAAAACCAGCTGTGTTTTGTTATGATCCACTCCACCATCTGATTTAGAAGGATGCTATGTGCCTTATGCACCTTCTCTCTTTAATGCAACCTCAGTCAGAGATTTCCTCCCATGTGATCCCATGCTGTATCTCAGGAAAAAAAGGGACAAAGTTACTCCTCAGCCTGTGAATCAGACATGCCTTGACCCTGGAGCCTGGCTGAAACTCTTGAATTCAGATCATGGAATAGTTTCCCCCTTAACAGGCTGGCTGAATCCAAACTGACTTTTGGGGTGGCAGGGGACCCTTTACCAGTACATGTCACTGTGTCATAACACAGGACAGGAATTCTTTTCATGAGGATCTCCTTATAAAGTTCAGGGGGCCATCAGAACAAGTAAGCACCACGTAACACCACCACTTACTTAGTCTACACAGCATCAAACAAAAATAAAATATTGTTTGTTTGGCTTTTCTTTTTCTCCTCTGTGGAAATCAAAAACGTGTGGGTCCAGTGTGGGAGGGATGCACACATTATCTGTTTCTTTTTCTGGATGAACCAGAAGATATTATATCTTTGAGTAATTGAAAATAATCTCCCTTGCTTCATTTGCCTGTCATTTTGTGGTTTGGGTTTTCCCCCCTAAGTGCCAGAACTTTCATTTTGCCCAAGGTAAGTAACACCACTTTGGTGTCTCTTAGGAAGAAGGGGGTATCTACTGTCACACAAAGAAGCTTTTGATCTTTGCCCATGCAGGTCCAGCAAGCAAATAATGGTTTAATAATCCACAGTGCCCCACAATATCTGCTGAGGAACAAACACTACTGCCCTGACAACCAGGTAGGGCTGATGCCCAGAACCATTACAAGGCCACAGATCGAGGAGCAGAATTTAATTCCTGGGGGGCTGAGGGAAGGTTCCAGTTAGAAGTGTTATCCCATGCAATCCTGGCTGTGTGCCATGCAAAATCAAGCACTGCTAGAAGCCAGGAGCAGTCTCTGACTGGCACGGCGCAGCAAGGATGCCCAAAGCAGTGCAACCAAGCAACCTCTCTACAGCAGAGTCACCTGGGCACCTCACCAGCCCTTGGGTGCCCAACTGCTGGGAACCTTTGAAATGGAAACGCAAATGCCGGCCATCTGTTAGCAGCTCCTTCAGCGAGGCAGAGCAGAGGGGTTCATTAAATCAGAAAGGGCTTAAAAAAATAGACCCACCAACAGCCTAATACCGCGCTAGATCAAAATAGATAGTGATCTCAAAACACACAGGGAAGATTAATGAGTCGCACACACAAACTAGGGAGGAGGCAGGCAACCAGAGAGGAGGCAGAGGAGATGGATGCCAGATGGATGCTGGAGCCACAGTGTGAGCGGAGCTCTCGGTGGAGGGCGGGTGGCTCAGGCGTGCACCCCAGTGATCCACGGGGAAGATGTGACAGGAGCCAGACAGTCTCCTGGACAAAGAAACCAGAGAACTGCAGTAGGAGCCTGCCAGACAGATACAAAGAGATCCTGGGGCCTGGGATGATGCATGAACAACCCAAGTGTTTACACACACCCCTGCTCTGTGCAGCTGCGGGGCAGCAGCAGGGACAGCGGCAAACAGCAAGCTCTTGCTCCAGGTGTTGAGAAGGCAGCTGCCCACGCTCTTACACCTTACCAGGTACGAAAGGTGCTCTGCTCTGGCCAGGGAACAGGGTAGAGACCTCCAAAGTCCTTCATCCCAGCTCCTCCTTGGAGCAGCAGTATCCCCAAACACTAGGGCAGGGAGGCCATGGCTTTGTCTGCAGCATCCTGGCAGCTGCCAAAGGCCTCTGGTCATCCTTCGGCCTCCGGTCACCTCTGCCACCAGAGCAGGGGAGAACGAGATTGCCCTGGGGTCTTTCTGAGCCTAAACCCTTGGTGTCCTGAGACTTGCTCTGCTGCACATTTTGGAGGAGATGGCGGGGGTCTTTTGTGAGTTCTGGTACACATTTGAAGTCGGGAATGTAGTTATGCACATTTAGTTATGGCTTTGCATCTCTACACTTGAAAGTCTTCCCAGGCCTGCTAGGCACCGTGGCTGAGCTGGCACCCGCAGGCAATATTCGAGTTTGCAAACTGTGAGGGGAAACTGGAACTGAAACCAAATCAAGTTATATTTGGGAGCACTCTGGTTAAGCGTAAGAATGGTCTGGAAGGACAGTTGGGACACCAGCCTTCGGAAGGGGCAGTGTGGAAACTCGTCTCACCCTTTTCCAGCTTTAGTTCACACTGTGGCTTCCTTTTGGTTCGTGAAGTCTGAGTGCACTCACTGCCAAGGGGTTTTAGATTCAGCCCTCATATGAATTAGCACAGTTCCAGGGCCCTACAGCATGAAAGCCATCTGTGTAAGGCATATTCATATATCCATATTAAAAACCCGAAGTATTAGTAATATTTATATGAATAAAATTTGCCAGTGTAACGAAGTGCCAACGAATTCTTCTGGTCCAAGATGTCACTTACTGGGAGAACTGGCAGGAGGAAGAGAGGGAGCTTTTAGGAAGGCAAAAAGCACAATGGCAAGGGTGAATCCTACCACGCTGAGCAGTGCTGTATGCAAGTCTCCTCTCTGCTCTCACAGATTTTCCAAAGGTCAAGAACTACCTGATCATGACCAAAAACAAATAGAGGGAGATGGAAATACAGTGTCTGCAAATAATAATAAAGATAAGGCAACAGGACATAATGAACGTAATAAATCAAGGGAACAGGAAAAATGCTTTGAATTTTATATTAAAGAACACTTCTTTTTTGCATTGAAGGACAGGCTTTAAGCTGGCTTAAGCAGACAGTACCCTAACTTAGACTCACATCAGCCCTGGGTTTAGGGAACCAGCCCAATTAGTGTTGTTAGCACTTCACTGAAGGCTCAAACAAAGCTGCCCTAGGCAGAAAAGATGCCCACGGCACCCAGTCCCTCAGAGGAGTCACTCGAACCCACAATTTACTCCCAAAAAGCCAAGACTGGGAGCACCGAACGTGGCTGTCAGGGGGGCAGCCTAACCTTGGCCCTCCCTTCTCACCTGGGGAGCGGGGAAAGCGAAACAAGCTATGAGGTGACATTTCCACTTTCATTATTTCCATGTGCCTGCGCCTAACACAGCGAGACCCAAGCCGGTGCTTGAGATCTCCAAGCACGACTGCAATGTAAATAATGAATTAGCAAAACAATGCAGATTGCAGACAGTGCTTTAGGCTCCAGTCAGCGAATATGGCAAATGTGAATTTTTCATAAGAACATAACAATCCTACCAGTCTATAATATCCTTCCCTCACTGTTTTTTTTTTGCCGAGAAGGTATGAACATCTACAAATCATTTTCAGTCATCAACACTTTCGGAAGGATTTTTTATTACCTCTAGTCATGACTCATAAGAGTGGGAAACAAATTACTCCTGCTCCAAGTATAAACAGTGATGGTTCAAAATGCCTTCAGTTTCTGTCTCCCGAACTATCTGCCTCTCAATCAGTTGGAGGATATCAGAACATATTTACTCTGAAGAGTAACAGATGTTTTCATCTTAAGTTAAATTTAAACTCAGCATCAATCTCCCAGAGAGAAATGAGATAACACAGGATATCTTTCAGACTTTTAGATATGCTGAACTAAGTCCTGCCTTAAAACAGCTCAGAGCTGAGACTCGGCTATACCTTGCCAGTTTAACTAAATCCCTACCACTGTTGTTGAGGAAGCTTTCCTGTCTGACCATGCAGGACCACTCTGGCAGTCACACTCTCACCACCTGGGTGCTGGGACTGAAGCTGGTGTAGGATTTGCTCTGTATTTAAGGAAGACACACCTGAGCCTGAGAATAGTCCAATTTCATATTCCTAAAGTATTACAGTTGGGAATTTTGTAGCAAGGGCTATAAGAGCAAAACCATCTGAGCCCTGAAACTGCACAGAAAAAGTTTACGTTCTTGCTTCTTGTCTAGCAGTTTTCTACTTCACAGCATTTTTTTGAAAGCACCCTATAGTATCCCTACTGCCAGGGCAACAGGGGCAGAAACTGCCAAAGTTTACCTGGACAAGACTTTCTGCTCTAGGATAAATTTTGCATTCCTGGCACAGCACAAACAGAAGCAGTGCCAGGGTGGAGGATGGGGAAGATGTGGAAGCACAGAGCAAAGCTGCCCGTACTGCATCCCCTGAGCCAGCTGATGAAGCAGCAAATTTGGTGTGGAAAGCCAGGCTTTGGAGATCTATTCTCCAGGCTTTGCTCAGCACTTGGGCCCCAGGTGTAGCACTGCTTCCTCATTTTTCCTCCAGTTCACTTCTGTTCAGCCCGCAATGTCCTCAGGCTGGGGCAGTCTCTCCTGAAGGCCCCTACAAGCTAACCCAGTGCTCCTCAAGGTGAGGAAAACCCTGCTCTTCTTCCCATGTGGACAAGCCTCCCACTTGGACAAGCCTTGGCTCAGCAAGTGTCCTGACTAACCCAAGAGACTTTGTCCAAAGGAACAGAATTGAGAAAGTGTGTTGGGACACTTCAGGCACTGAATTTATCCCAAACCCACGTTGCGTTTACCTCAATCCTCACAGTGATGGGGGGAGACTTTGGAAGAAACGGGTGAGCCCAGGATATCAATACCTGACTCTGGGATAAGGGACATTAGCAGGGATAGGCAGGGCAGGCAAGCTGGAGGTATCACTCTCTATACAAGGGAGAGGTTTGACTGCACAGTCCTTAAAATTAGTGATGATGGGATAAAGAGGATTAGGCAGGGTGGAGAGCAAAGGAAACGTAGTGGATGTCTACCACCAATACCCCAGCCAGGACAGGTTAACCTACTGATGAGTTATTCCACAGGCAGTTAGGAGAAATTCCTGGATCAGTAGCTTTCAGCTTGCTGGGCATCAGCTGGGAATACCATGCTGCTGTGATGAACAGGTCTTGGAAATTCTTGAAGTTTGGAGGAGATAATTTCTTGTCACAAGTAATCAGTGAGCCAGCTAGGAAAGATGACCTCTAGACTTGCTTCTTGTGAATAGAGAAGGACTCATGGGGGACGTGACGGTTGGTGGCTGTCTCGGCCACAAGGATCATAAAATGATTAAGCTGAAAATTCTCACTCTAATGAGAAAAGAAGGCCATCAGAGTTGCTACCCTGAACTTCAGGAGATCAAACCTTAACGTATAAATAAAGAGATGAACTGAAATACTTGCTCCTGGATGACTTTTATGGATAAGAATGCCTGGTCTGACCTCACAGGAGCCACAGCCTATCCTATGGACCACGATGAATGTCCATGTGTGTAGCAAGACCTCCTGACTTCTAGTCAGAGTTGTTTACCTGTGACACACCTCACTGTTTGTCCTCCGTGCCACCCTCCAGGCAGTGAGCAAGGATAACATCACACAGCTCAGGTAACCAGCAGCCAGCATTCAAGTTGCTGGCTGAACACCCACTCACAAATGACTTGTCTGGATCATTTAGCAAATAAATTAATTCAGCAAACAAACAGGGCAGATTCACTCCTGCAGAAGGAACCTGTCTGCCCTGGAAGGGACTTATTGGCCAGTAACACAATTTCTGAAGCCCACCGCTCCAAAACCTGCAGAAAAATGTGCCGTCTGCTTCAGGTTCAAGGCAGGTTGAACATTTTATTCCTACTGTTGTCTCAACATCGCGTGTGCTTCCAAAGCTTTGTATAAAAAAAAAAAGCTGAAGGATATGGCTGGGAGTTACTGTGTCTCAGTTCAGCTGGTTTTTGCAAGCGTTTTCTGTGCTAACACCATTAAGAGCAGCTACTGAGGCCACACAGAGGTCCTGAATCCACGGCATCCATTACAGAGCAGGAAAATCAACCTTGCATTGTTGGGTGACGCATCCACACTTCTTCCTTGCAGGAAACAAAACCTAAGCCCACCACCACTCCAAGGCAAGCACACAGAGCTTTGGGCAGCCAGCAACCCTGAATCTCCAGGGCTTTGCAAGGACTGCTTCAATTTTTATTTCAGAAATGCTGTGAGCAAGAGGCCAATTTGTGACCTATTCTTCCTTTCATTTCACAAATAACTCCAGCTGCTATTCTGTGCATCAACCTTGTTTGCCTTTTCCACTCTGAAACCTCTTGCAGTGTTTGCTTTTGGTTCCTGGTGCTCTGCAGCCGGGAGTGCTCTCGCAGACACAGTTTAGGCTGGGGATGGTCTCCATCACTACAGCAAATCTCCCTGTTTTCAGCATTTCTTCCTGACTATGCCAGGCTGTCATTAGGAAGGGGATGGTCGAAATTTGGAGACAAAACTTCAGAGCGAGGTGATAAAGTGCCTCTTCTACTGTGAGCTCAGAGCTAGTTTGGCTCCGCACTTCCGTGTTTCCAGTGGGCTTGGGAAATAACCAGCTCCACATTCCAAGCAGAGGGAGCACGGTTCCCGTTGCAATATCCTGACTGCAGTAGGGGATTTGCTGCCATCAGTCACAGCCTGGGTTTGTGCCACTACAAACTCCTCAAAGCACCTGCAGGTCAGAGCAGAGAGGCACTGGGCGCACACATCATCTTCAGTGGCTTGGAAAATTTCTGTGGTCCCACGCATGGTATGAGGATTTGCAAGGAATTTGGGGATTGACGTGCTCCTGAAAATCTTGTCAGTTCCACTGAGGGATTGGTTACATAATTCAGATAAATGCCAAGCTCCCTTCTCTGCATTTTCAGGATTAAATGTGTCTGTTCATTCACAACAATTTTTTTCTGTATTTTTCCTTCAAGCTAATTGTTTCAAGTAAAGAAACCACCTGCTATCAAAGCAAAAAATCTTATTTTACCTATGAAAGTATAATTTCAATTCTCTATTTGCCAGTTTTCCTTCTTTTATGGCTTTAAAATCTTCCAGTTGTGGTGCAAAACATTTCTCACAGCACCAGAAGGAACACCGGTGATTTCCTAACTGTTTAAGCGTGCTAGGTTAAGACGAAAATTTTCATCACAAAAATTGCACTGCTTGTGGGGTAGGCTGGAGATATTCTGTTTTGGATCAAGTATCTGGGAGGACAACAAGCAAATAACTGGTAAAGCTTTATTGCAGTCGCTGTGCAGCCACAGAAAGTATCGCAGCTCCTTTTGCAGTACCGGAGTGCAAAGATGTCTGCGGACGGCACGTTCTGGACTGCTTTCAGCATGAAAAGCTAACATTTCTGCTCTGCAGAGTCTCCCTGGAGACTCTGTGATGGAAGGGCCCTTCCCAGATGGCATTCCCATGTGCCCTGGATGTGCCGTGCCTGGCTCAGCCAGAGGACAGTGGAAGAGCTTGCTGCTCTGCAGCTGGGCGAACTTGCCCTTGCCTCAAAGAAGTTCTCATGGCAACATGCGTTCCGTTTGGTGGCAGGTGATGAATGGCGTTGTTCTTCTGTAAGAATATTGAATAATAGCTCAAATGGCTGAGCCAGTGGAACCTCTCCGTGGATGGGGTCTGCATGACGCGCTGTGTGCTCGTCAGGGACCAGCTCAGTGCCACACGGGGGGGGTTCCCAGTGCCTGAAGGGACACAGCATCATCTCCACCATCCTCTCCTTCACAGTTAAAAATTTAAATTATACCTCAGTTATACTTCCCAGCACCTGAGTGCCTTTCTGATTGGGATCATAATGAAGCAGCACCTCCTGGTGCATAGCAACGTGCACATTCCTTGTGGGCACATCAGGATGCTGCAGTCCTGGCTGGCTGCAAGCTCAGCCCTGAGACCTCACCAAGAAACCAACACTTCTCCTGGGGAGGTTGTCTTCTACCTCCACGCCTTCCATGCTCTGGCAAAGCAAACTCCAAATAAATAGATAAAAATAATGTATTATAAAAAAAAAATTAAAAAAAAAAAAAAAAAAACTAAAAGGTATGATTAATATTTTCAGGATTTTTTTTTTAATGTATCTCTGGAAACCAAGAGAAAGTTGCCTTGGCAACATTGTTTTCCATTCCTCCTTTGCTCACTGTTTTCTTGTGTGCCTGTTTCTCTAGCTTACATTACTGACAGTACACACAATAAATGCAGCTCTGGGAAGGAAATCAGCATTCAGCCAAATAAAGGCCTTTCTTCCTTCTCACACCACCAGGGTGGAACAGTCCCAGCTATGATTAACAGCAGTCAATTACAAAAGCTAGTTTAGGAATTTTCAATGCTGAAAATACTTTGTATTCGTAAAAAAAATGTTCTGAATGGATTCTGTAGGACAGAGAGCCCAGATTAAGTGGGAGGGGTAAGCACTGCTCTGAGCCTTTTTTTGAGTGAGTACAAGCCCCAAAAGGAGCTATTACCTCTATGTAAATGCCAATTTTCATTAAGCAAACAGAAAGTGGTGTAGCAGCTATGAGGTAACTGGGATATAATTCAAGCTGACAGCTTTAAAATCTCTTCCCTTTGGTCAGATCTCATTGAATTTGGCAAGTGGATTCAAGGGCTGTGAACTTGCAGGTGAACAGGAAGAAAAAAGTCATTGTGTCCTCTTGCTTCCCCCCACCAAAAACCATATTAAAACTGTAAAATAGTGTTTGGAAAGACCAATCATCCCTGTTCAAGTTTCTTGAACTTTCTGTATGTGTCATGAAAAAATGCTCTAATAACATATAAAAGTAAATAATATAACTTAAATGCGACTAGAATACTTCTCAAAATCCATTCTCTGCACAGTGTTGTCCTCTCCATCACACCTCAAGGAACGCACTGACTTCCAGCTAACTCAAAATTAATGTTTATGACCACAGCACTATGTTGTCACCACATTTACACAGGTGTTTTAGTTAAAAGGTCCACTTTGTCTTCTGTAAGTCTGCAACCCACTCACCCTGCTAGGCGAGGTGCAGAGGCGCTTTAAGAGGACAGATCCCAGTGTCACAAACGCTGCGACCCTTCCAAGACTTTGGCCAAGCCACCTGAGCTTCACAAGACGGGGACAAGCTATTTGCACAAAGCTTAGAGCTGCTCCGAGGCTCCGCGCTAATATGTGACCTGGCAGCTGAAATGTCTTCCAGGTTCATGTCTTTCCAAGCCAGGAGATGGATTGCCTTTAACAGCTTCAGATCTTTATCCTTCTCCCCTTCGTGCAGCCCGCGTTTCAGAGTTCAAAAACATTTATTGCTCTCCGTAATTACTTACCAAGAGGCAACTGACAGCGTGTTGACATAATTTTGCCAGAATTAAAACCTTTAGATTTTCTGAGAAAACACTTAAAACCTTAGTTATTGCTTAGAGATTACCCAGACTGCCAAATATCCCAGGGTTTCATATATCTAAAACGCTGTTTTATACAAAGTTTAAGGCGTTGAGTTTCTTTGCCTCGAAATTTTCCAATACCTTTGTGTGACCTTGCCTCGGGGAAAGAAAAAGAAACAGAAAGTTAATTCAAAACAGCCTCAGTCAGCACAGATACGTTCATTTCCCTGCTTCCTTTAGCACTGACAGGTCTGGCAAAGTTCTCCATCAGAGCAAATAGAGTCATCACAGGATCTCATTTGTGATGTACAGCTCCAGACTTGCTGTAGTAGCTCTCAGGAGCAGATCATCTGAGTGTTTCTGTCTAGAGGGAGAGCTCGTGCTTCTCCTGTGATGGACTTGGATGTTACAGCAGCAAGTTGCAGCTCGAGGTGGGGACAGACTGATGGATGCAGGTCTGGAGCCCAGCTCCCACCTGAGACCAGCAATTCTCTCTTGCATTGCTTGGGTCCCACCGACTGCTCGGTGGGAACATTCCCCTCAGAAATAAGCACCGGTTAAACTCCGACAACACTAAGAGCAATTTGCCTTCAAGAAAGGCAGGATTTTGCACATCGTGGCATTTCTAGGACAGATCAACCTAGCAAGACAGGACCTTAGTCAGACCAGTAACAAGAAAGACCACAGGCATACACATGACGGTGGACAAGAGCAGATCCAAAATATGATGGAGGGAAAAAGTGGTGCTGGACAGGAAAAACACATGGAGCCTGATGCCTGGTTTCACATTCACCTTGCTGTGCCTCACCCTCTGACAGCCCCTGAAGGATGGTGGCTTTAACAGCTGTAACAGAGGCCCTGCAACCACAAACCATCCTCATTTTCCGGACAATGCAGATGATGATCATCCTGAGAAATGCCTGTGGATCAACGGGCCCTCCCAGCACTCACTGCTCCTACTGGGGTGTGGATGTCCCGTTCTCGAGTGCCATGGGGCTGATGAGTAACCAGATGATTTGTGAACACTCAAGATTTCTACTTCACCCCTGCTGCTGCTCAGATTAATTGGCACCTCTGGAGCTGATTGCCCCGAGTTTTGTTGTCCCTGCTTTACCTTTAGCACTGCCTTCCTTGCACTCTGAAATTACAGCTCAAAAATCTTTCGCAATAGATGGTATAAACACGTCTTGAGCAACAGCGTTGGTTTAGCTTTCAAATAACATTCCTCACTACCCCAAAGCTGGCAGGGAGTCTGCAGAAAGTCTTTGGTCTTTGGAATGGGTCCCTGTGTTTTATTTGCAAAATATCTGTGGATACTTCTGGTTGGGCTTTGCAAAGCTCAAGGAGCAGATGTGGATGACTCAGAAGACATTCAGACCTCTGAGGAACCCAGTGGGTCACAAAAGAAACAGGCATAGTGGGACATCAGAAGTGCCTGCCTTGGCACAGCCAAGTATTAAGTGATTTGTGCTGAAAAATCGGGGTTTCAGCTAAGTGGTGTTTTGCAAAAAAAAGTCTGGTTTTTAGCTAAACACATTGAGTCTTCAACCAAAGCCAAAGTCTAATATCTGAAAGCTAAAAGAGAGCCAAAAACTGGTAATAAAACATTGAGACTTGTTTTGGACAGACAGTACTATGACTTCATTTTAAACCAAGACCTCCCGAATCCCAAGAGGAAGGCAATTTGAATGGCTTATCCACTCAGAGTATAACAAATTGGGATGTTTTATACCTCCCTCAGCAGGTTTTTCTGCTTGAGCAGGACTTCCAGTTCCAGCTGTACCCACTCAGGAACCTTACGTGAGAAAGCACTGATGGGGTCTTTCATGTACTCAGAGGCATCCACGTGATCTCCCATGCACTTCTTTCCACCTCCTTCCTCTGAAGGTGCAGACACCAAGCCGTCATGAAGACTCATCTTTTCCTCCTGAGAAAAGCAGCTTCATCACCAGCCTTGAGGAGATCCCTATCTCCTTGCATTTTACCTCAGGATCTTTGGTGACCGCCATGCCAACACTCCCAAAGTTTCGAAAAGCGCTCACTGACACCATCTGCAAGACTGGCAAACCTGTGTGTTCACGAGCAGAACCAGAGCCTGAGGAGAGCTGAGGATCCATCACACTGTCATGGATGTTTCCAGAACTAACATCCTGGTTGTTGGAGTCTTTCCCATAGACGTTTCTGATCCTGTTCACCTCACAACTCCTTAATTCTATTCCTTTAGGAATGAAATTACAACAGTACCCAAAAGTGCTGAAAAATGCGGGTGTATGAAGAAACTTTTTTTTTTCTATTTCTCCACTGACCCCAGAAGCAAAATATTAAACAGAGGCCATGAAAATGAGATTGGGCTGCTCACTCAAGGAACCAAAAGCCATAGTCATGTGAAGGCTGCCCTGTACAAATTAGAAGTTGTCATTATGTGTCTCAGTCAGCTCAGATCTGCTCTCGCTGAAGTATGAACACCCATTCCAATTAATTTTGCAGCTTGCACAGCAGATGAAACCCTAAATCAAGGCAAGTGACTCTCAGCTCTTTGTATTGGATGTCTTTGCAACTTGATGGACCGTAACAAGAACTGGAGTGACAGCAAAATATATCTAGAACAAAAAATATGCTTTCATGTGATGGGATTTATTATTCAATTTAGGTTATTTTCAATTTAGGTTGTCTCAGGAACTGAGACAATTTTGAGCCTCTTAAAAGTCACAATTACCTTTTTTAAGTGTGATTTTACGGGCTCCAATATCAGTGCTGATCACGTGCTATAAGAGGACATTTCGGTTGTCCCACTGCTCCTCCCAGAAAAAAAACTTAGGACATCACAGACTAACAGAATCCCAGGATAGCTCAGGTTGGAAGGGACCACCGTGGGTCACCTGGTCCAACCTCCCCCCTCCAGCAGGGTCATCGCAGAGCACATGGCACAGGATGGTGTCCAAATGGTTCTTGAATATTCCCAGTGAGGGAGGCTCCACACTTTCTCTGGGCAATCTGTGCCACTGCTCGGGCACTGCACAGAGAAGAAGTTCTTCCTCATGGTCAGGTGGAGCTATCATTAAGGCAAAGGTTCCCATTGGATAGCACCACAGCTGCTGGAGGTTAACTTCCAGGACCACGTTTTCAACCTTTCTAGCAAAGCAGTTCAGATTTTGTACTTTCAAATGCTTACAGCTTGTTCTGTGAGAGCAAGGCAAAAAGGGAGGAAAGGCCTGAATCGATCAAAAAAGGTATTATTTTGTGATGTTTGCAACATACCCACTTAAACAAAAATCCATGACCAAGCAGTAATCTTTCTGTGTGTTTTACACCAATATTAATGAAATCACTAACATTTTTCATTCACTGTCACAGAATTGACTCCAAATTTCACCAAGGAGCAACATCTCGTCTCAATCACTGGGCCCTAAAACTGCACATGCAGAGTGTTTGTTTACCCAGCGGGGGACTTTGTGCTAAACCTTATTGTCAGTTTTTGGGGCTGACCTTTCTCAAAACAAGCCTGAAATTAAACAGCTGCAGAAAAAGAATAAAACCTTCTGGAGAAGGCAACACTCACCACCCCATCCATCGTGGTGGCCAAGCAGCACAGGAAAGCATTGCAAGCTGCATTTTAGCAGTCAGGGAAGAGGCAGAGGAGACTACTACAACCTCAACACCCTGAGGAAATCAGAGATGGCAAACTCAAGATAAACCTACTTAATTCAAAATGACATTACAGGAAAAAAATTAGTTCAAAGACTAGAAAGGCCTGTTGGGAACTGGGAAAAAGTTTGCAAAATTATTTTAAACAATGAGATTTTGTGCTTCTTAAAGGCTTCTCTAAAAGAAGTCGACGCTTTGTTTAATTGGAAATAGGAAACCTACAAAGCTCACCCTTAAATATATTTAAAAGCTTTGTAAATGGATTATCTGGGCACAGCAGGCATCATGCTTTTGGTAAGTGCAAGATGATATAAGCCTTAGGGAACTTTTGAAGATAGTTCATTCAATAATTCATTCACTTCCCTCTAATACTCTGTTGAAGAAACGTTAAACACTGGCTCTGCTTTAATAAGTGAATGATCACTCAAAATGTGGTTTCCTCACAGGATTAATTCAATTTGCCATCTTCCTCAAAGTAACCCCTTGCAAGGCAATATCAGGAGCAAGGGCCAGGAGCAAAGGACTGTGCAGGCACCACCTGATAACTTAGTGCCACACCAGCACCAGTTCTTCCTGAGCTGCAGACACTGAGTTTGAAGTGCAGATATTGCAGATGGTGACACATTTTCATGTCTTGGCACAACATCTGAGGCTCTCTTCTAGACCTGATTATGGGATACAGGCAGCTTCCTGCATAGGAGGGAAGGCTTTCAAAAATCTTTCAAGGTTTTATTTTAGGAACCGCTTGAATGATCCTAGGCAAAATCCAAGGGAATTATATCGGCTGCAGGAAAACAGGAATTTGAGGACAGGACACTTGATTGTGTTAAGTTTGCAAGTCCCAGCAGAACCCCTCGCAGAAGACAGCAGACATTCTGGCTCTGGGAAAAGTTGTGATGTGTACATCAGAGCTGGAAAAGGATATGTGCAAATGCTCTGCAAAATACCATAAAAAAGATAAGACTGATACTTAGTAGGTAAAGTATTTCCAGAATACTTCTCAAAAGAGTGAAAAAAAAACCCAAATCCACAACACAAGCCTACTTTGAGCCCTTTGAAATGATAGGAGGAATTAAATTAACCAATTCACAGTTTATTCAACAATTTCAAAGTCTTTTTTTCTTTATGCGGAACAAGCTCCAATTTTCAAGCAAATTAGGGAAGTGCTCAATTTTATACAGCAAGGCTTAAAATCTGACTTTTTTGGGGATTAACTGTTTTGAAAAAGTTGTGCTTTTGTTCATTTTGTGGGACTTCTCTTCAACTCCCTGAAGTGAGCATAGAAGCCACACAGGAAAATAGGGGTGGCTGGTATTCAGAGGAGGAAGCCAAGTGTAAAGGATTAGAGGATGTGGCAGGAGGAATTGTTCCCTAACGTTCGGAGGCTGCAGCTTTCTCACTCTCTGCATAGTGTGGTGGCCTTGCCATGGTTCTTCTTTCACTTCCACATCCCGAGCAGAGCATTTCCAGCCTTGCACAGCTGACCAGGCCATACCTCTTTTAGCTGCCCAGACATCACATTTTGACGGGGCTGAAGCTGTTTGAGAAACATGATCCACCCCAAAGGCACCAGAGGCCTTTCCCGAACACATTCAGGAAGAACTGCTGGTGTTTCTGGGTATGCTCTGCCTTAAAATGAGTTTACACATCCTGATTGCTAAACTGGTATAAATATATTCTCAGGCCTGGAAATCTATTCAGCCAGGCTGTGTTCTCATGCCTCTGCCCTCTGCCTCCAAATGCTCTTCTGAGGAGCAAGTGGCCTCGTACCACTTTCTGCACAGCCCTGTGGACAGTGAATACGCACTGCTTTAAGTCCTTGGAGCACATCCTCCGTCTTTTGGTGCCACGTGACCCTTTGAACACTGCATTGTATTTAGAGACCATAATCTTGCATTTGCCCTGTACTAATAAGATTAAAAATCCTAAGAAGTAAATTAGACAAGCAAAGGTGCTCCGGTGTGCTGATGAGCTATCACACCTCCTCGGGTAGGTCCATCAAAGTTCCTGAAGACATCAGTGCCACCAAAAATCTACAATTTAGCTCAGCCTTTCCTTCCTGCAGACAGTCTTCGAAACTGTGGAGGCTTTGGGAGGATTTAGAAGGAAAAAGAGTGAAAGAACAGTAAAGCCACACATAGTGTGGCACACATTCCCTGAGATCTGCTCCCAGGCATCTTACAGAATCCCTGTGCAACCTCTAGCGGATATTAAGAACTATTAACATGTATTGTGGGCCGTTTACAAAGGGACACTTTTGATGTCCAAGTCAAACTTTAAGTAAGCGGGTGTTCATGGGTACATTTCTTTTCCATTGTCAGAAAGCCCAATATTACTTCTTTCTTAGGACCTATTTTAGCTTAGCCTTGACAGCTCCATTACCAATGTAGTCCTGATGATATCAGCTGAATGAGGTTTGCTGTTGAGGTTGGGGTGTTCTTTATTTGCAAGGATCATTCCAAATGTGGATCATTTGGAAGCAGGCGTACTTCTGTCCTCGTAGCAACCATGGATCCTGCACAGCTTCGACCCCAGCTTGAGGAGTCACTTATGAAAATTTGCAGAATCATTGAGTTACTCAGCCTCAAGCCCAACTCTCTGCTCAAAGCAGGGAAACTTCAAACCAGATTGGCTGATCATGCCCTTGTCCAGTCAATCCAGTGGTTACTGTTTTCTTCTCTTCCTGCTTTTTCCCCTTGTTTTGTTTGAACGCAGGAATTTCTCGGGCAATTCCTCACTAATGCAGTGCAACTAAGCAGAACAGGGGGTTAAATCCCAGCCTGGAAATCACTGACCCTGTAAAAAGTGCTGATTCATTCATAATTAGTCACATAATGTTCCCATTTCTCAATTTCTAGGATTATTTACGATTATCAAAATGGATATTAAGGGAAAAGAGTCCAATCTGGTTTTCAGTAATGGCAATATTCCAAGATAATTCTATATGTGTCAGGTGAGTTTCCAACACCAGAACAAAAACACGGGTTAAAGAAATTCCTTAGTAACTATTGCAATGCCATACAGTTTTTGCTGTGCACTAAGGAGAGCTCCAGGAATTCTCAGTGTCAGGCTACAACTCAACACTTTGGTGAAAAGACACCATTTTCCTATTTGTTGTGTCTGTCCTTCCTAATACCTGAGCTCAGAGGGGTGATCCAAGGACAACGGATTCCAGCACAGTTAGCTTTGCTGAGTTTGGCATAACATTAATGAGACACATCAGCATTCAAATAAAGTCAATGATTAGAGCTGTTCACACAACAGCAAGAAATCTGATCATTAAGGCCGCATTCTCCTGACTCAGTTGCCAACAACAAATCCCAAATACACTGGTCCTACGGTGACTTTCCCTTTTTATCCCAGAGGGAAGAGGCAGAGCTTTGCGGTCTGAATCAAAAGAAAGTGCAGCTTTATAGAACTACAGAACCATACAATGGTTTGAGTTGGAAACGACCTTAAAGATCATCAGGATCCAACCCTAAAGATCATCAGGCTCCAACCCTTCTGCCATGGGCAGGAGTATCTTTCACTAGACCTGCTTGCTCAAAGCTCTCCAGGAACACCTCCAGGGATGGGGCATCCACAGCTTCTCCGGGCAACCTCTGCCAGTGCCTCACCACCCTCACAGTGAAGAATTTTCTTCCCATCATCTAATCTGAACCCGTCCTCTTTCAGCTAAAGCCATTCCCCCTTGTCCTGCAGGCCTTTGCCTTCAGCGCGAGCTGGTACAACTCAGCCCCTCAGGAATTGTGGCCATGCTCAGGTGGTCAGTGATCAGCTGTAACCGCAGAAAAGGAAACTGTGGACACAGTGAACGATGGGTCAGCAACTGCAGCAGATGCCCCCAGAAACCTGGATGCGCCAGGGAACACAGGCTGGGTGAGTGGTCCCCGCCCTTGCTGGTTAGAGGTGTAACTCTCACCAGAAGACAGTGGGTACTAACGTGCTCTTTCTTCCACTGGGCTGGATGGAAACAGAAACTGATGCTGTCTTTTTGTGGTTTGGGGTGTTTGTGCCTCCCCCCACCCCGGCAGCCGGTAATGTCAGAGTAACAGATAAATCCACAGCATCTGGCACCTTCAAAACTACCTGGTATGTCTTGCTGGAGTCAGACAGAGCTGTTGCAAGCCCAGTATTTGGTAAAAGGGTAAATTCTGGTGGCCTACATTGCATTGCTTTTTTCTGATGTACACATGAGTTTCTTGAGAATTTAGAAAGAACAAAGTGCTCCTATTTCCTGTGTACTCCTCTGTCTTCTCTATCACTGACCCGTGCTAGTTCAAATCCTGAAGCACTGCGGCTCCAAACATATGAGGGGATGGAAACCATATAAAATCTTTGTTCTGTCGTTTGGATAAAGTTTTTACAATAATCCATACTAGCAAGAAAAATCTAGCAAGTTCACCAAAAGGCATAGATCTGGGAAATACTCCAGCTAGCTCACGAAAGATGTATGCTCATGTTCAGAGACAGCAGCGTGACAAAGCATCAGGTTAAATGTGGTATTCGAGAGAGAAAAATCTTACAGTGACAAGACAAAGAAAATACAGCCATTAAACCATCCCCCTGCATTGCCAGGGACAGGGCACAACATCTTTCACCTCCCGCTGAACCTTTCATCCGTCGGTGGAAGGGAAAACATCCCTGGCTGAAGAAAGAGCATGGCTTCTGTCTTCCACGGGCAACCCAAGGAATCTCTCGCCCACCGAGCTTCCCTCCAGCAGAGGGGAGTGCAGCCTGTACAGCATGAGCTGTCAGAAACTCCAGGAAAAGGGAAGAGCTTGGCATTTTCACCAAGCCTGTAATGATGATTTCATCTTGCGCAAATACCAGTAAAAAGCACCGTATTCCTTCTCATGTAACTCAGAGCTGCAGGAAAAGCAGGCTGAGGTTAGCCGGCTTTCAGAGGCAGTGAAGTTTGGAAGGAAGCTGGTGATAAATGAGAATATTGCTACAGACCACTTCCCTGCTCACAAGGATTTGCAAAGAACTGGTCATATATTTTGTTTACGGTGGCAAGTGAACGCTAAAATGCATTTGTAAACTTGTTTGCTAGGTCAGACCCACAGCTCAAGCTGACTCTGCCCATTTTACTTTTCCATAAAGTATCTGCTCTCTACTCTTTCACTTAGACAAATTTTTAGTGAGTTTTTATGTGTGAACTGTAATGGATTCACATTTTCCTCTTTGATACTGCTAAGCATGTTCCGGAACATTTTCTCTTCCTCTAAAAAGATACTATGCAGCAAAATATACCTTAACTTCCAGCCTTTTGGTATAAGCAGGTAAGCCCATTTGTCACAGCACAGCCTTCTGAGGGAGTAATAATCCACATCAATGTGGCTGAGGTCACTGCTAAAAGTTTTGCAGGACAAAAGCCAGACAAGACTGAGGGAGTCAGGCACACACTTGCATGATTTTTCTTGCAATTTTCATCTCAAAAATTGATTTTCAAAATGCATTTGCTTCAGTATTGAGCTATATCGTCTCGTTATTGCTGTTTCAAGATCACATTTGTCCATATCAATCACCGTAATTGCTGTACCGTAAAGAAAGTCTATTAGAATTACGTCTGCAAAGATTTCACAACTCAGTGCTAGAAAGAGCCTGGACCATTAACAAAGTGTAAGAGTAATCTAAAATCCAAATGTGTCTTGGAGTGATTGTCTTTGCCCTTGGGCACATTTCACCTGCTAGCTCCAAACGGGAAGTGAGGAATCCTTTCCCTCGTGCCACTGAGATGGTGCTCTCATTTAAAGCCTTTTTTCTACCTACTGCACAGCATCACGCTTTGGCCCTGCCCTGCCCATTTCCTGACCTGGGCTCACCTCTCTGCTTCACTTGCTCAGTAGAGACTGAGTAAATCAGTTTGTTCCCAAGGGAATGCGGCGTCAGCAGATTTAGACACCAGCTGTGGTAGCTTTAGTTTCATTTTGCTCTGGAGGACTGGCATCTGATCCAGTGCATAAATGCGTTTGCCAAACTTCTTCACTGATGAGGGTAAGAGGAATTGATAGCTCTCATAAGAAATACATGTCAGAAAGGCAAGGATGTTATTAATATGGAAAAAGGAGTAAAAGTAAGAAGGCATATGGAAAAGTTACCAGGCAGAAATCAGTCCATCAAAAGAAAAGCAGGAACAACACAACTCGTTCCTCTGTCTTCAGGCACAGGACTTGATAGTAAATTACTGTACCATGAAGATAAGAGATATTTAGATATTCTAAAAGTGTTTAACCTTTCTTATATCTAGAGCATCTTTTAAGCTGAATTTCTGACACATTTTATGGAAACAGGTGCTATGGTCCTTGGCGTCTCTCCCAGTCCAAAGTACGAATAAGAAAGGTCCCAGAAATGAATCTGCAAGTCTGTCCTTCACTAAGTCACCACCTCCTGTGTGTATTTTTATTATTTTTAGTAAAACATCTATTTTGTCACATGAATACACCCATTTCAACCACACCACCAAGGTGATATTATCCCCACTTCATCAAATGAGAGCTGTTATAGGTACTTGGCTCCAGAGAATTAAACAGGGATTAGGGATTTCCTTTCAGGCTAACAGAGAAAATACACATTTGAAGTGGCACGGGCTCACATGCCTTGTCTCCTCTTATTTGATATCTGTCTGTGATACTTTGATTCATTCTTTCCTCAAGCCATCCTAACCCCAACCAGCCAGTCTTGCTCTGCCCATATGCCCTTTATCCCATCTCTCTCTCCTCACCTTCACCTCAAAGCCAGACCCTCCCTTTGCTTCCCACCCAAAATCCTCAACCCATCCTTTCCCAGCTGTCCTAGGTTACAATATAGATGTATTTAAGTATTCTATTACCACCAGCTGTGGGCCATTAGCTGTTATCACCTGCTAATGGCCCACCCCTGATAACAGACAATGGGCCGTCAAGAAACCACCACATGACTCATGGACTTATCCTATTGTGAGATGCTCCACCCAGGAAGGAGGAGCCAAGCATTCCCACCTGGATATAACCTGCCCTTAGAACTACCTAACTCAGCCCTGTCTACTGGGTTACCAGAGGACAAGAGCTACCACTGGGCCTTCAGCTGGAGACCAGACCTTCCACAGGATCATCACTTCAACTGAACTACTTCATTTGGACTGCTACCACCACCCTAACAGGGTGTCAAGTTGTATCTGACTTTGTCAGTGCTTTTCCTTATATTATTTCACTTATTTCTAAATTTTTTCCTATTAATTTTAATCCTGACTTGTGATCTCCCACTGGTTTGTTTTCAAACCAATACACCAGCCTATCCCCCCATCTGTATCCCCACCCTGTGCAGTACAGTCTCCTTTTCCCTGGGGGTCTGATGGGAATTGGTTATCCCTACCTCCAACACCCAGGCTCGTGACCAGTAAAAGGATGTGCTGCCTGCCCCCCTAACCTGGCTGGCACCGAGAAACACCACCTTTTAAAAGTCTGGTAGATATGCAAAGGCAAAATTGTCCCTGTCAAGCAAAGGGATAAAATAAACAATGCGAGTTTTTTTCCCCCTTCCACCAAATGGGCAAACAGGTTTGCTTTGCAAGTGAAGCAGTTCATAAAACAGATCAAAGCCCTCCCCGAATCTCAGCAATAGTACGGATCATTTCTGAGTAACACATCCCATGGAGAGAGCTCTTCGCAGGGGCTGCACCAGCCAAAACAGGATTAGCAAGTGGTAGAAATAAAAAGAAATTTTCACACTTTCACTCTAGCAGTGAAAGCAGTCACTGCTAGAGTAACTCAAAATGTGCAAAGTGCTTTCACTATAAAAGATACCCAGGCTGAGGAAAAAAATATATGGGATGGGATCCCGTGCCACCAAAATGCTACCACTTCTGAGAACAAGCATTGAAACTGTTAAAATATGTTTCACATTCTTGTTCCAAGTCATTCAGGGGCACAAGGAAAATGCTGACTGCAAGACACCTTGTACTTGGGCTCTGGAGATTATGTAGAACAGAATAGAATTTATTGTCTCAAATATACTGCAGAATCTGACTGTCACCTGTCCTTGTACGCTGCACTCTTGTTACGCTTTGGAGGAATTAAAATGGAAAGTCCAGCCCCAACAGAGTTCCCCATGCTTATTTCTGTAAACTCACACAGTGACACAGCCTGAAGACTCAGTGGCAGGGAGGAAAATGCACAGGGCAAGAAGCTATTCTTCCAGCAGATATGTAGAGCAGACACAGTCATTGTGTCTCTGTCTGTGCTTTGTGTGATCACATGCTGGGGACAAATTCTGGGCGAAACACACGGACATCTCTTCCTTGCCATATTTGCCCAGCATATTGGTCAGAGTGTAGGCCATAGGAGTTATTATCCTGTTAGACAACCTTTGACAGATCAGCCGTGGAAGAGTTTCCTAACTGTTTTCAAGCTTTCTCTCATTCAGATCTTCAGTTTGTGCAGCGTCTTCTGGCAGGGAGCGCCGCGGCTGCGCTATGCAACAAAGGATCCATGCAAGAGGGTCTTCCCTTCAGTCTCGTTTAATATCACTTTAAAAAATCTTTGAAGGTTTTTCAGTGATGAGAAGCAGCAGCTACTGCTTCTCTGCTCTCACCCTTACTCGTGAAGGACCTGCTCACAGCCCTTTCAGTTGTTTTCTTTCCGCTCATATCTAAGCTCTTCCTAAAGAGCATTCACCCATACCTTGGTTCCCAGATGCCTTCTTCCTGCCCCTCCGCTGCACCCGTGGAATTCTCTGAGACAGAGTGCACACAGCTTCAGGCCACGTGCAAGTCTGAGGCACACGTGGGGTTTACGCAGCAGGATTAACAATGTCATCTGTTTCTCTGGATATCTTTCCTAGTAGTTACTCACACCCCATTTTCAATTTTGACCATGCTGAGCTGCAAATCGATGTTTTCACAATGATTTACACAGTCCCACAAATCATCAGATCCTCTTTGTAATTGGTACATGATCATTTGGAGACAAACAGCATATATGCATATTGAAGGCTCCCCCGCATGCACAGATATAATTTTGCAGTTTAACAAAATGGATTTTATTGGCAAGTTCATTTTTTCTGAAGCCCCTGAGTCAGTTTAGACCATCCGGAACAGGTCTGTATCAGCAGGCAAGCTTGGCCATATTCTCCTAGATCCCATGTAGGAGATTTCACAGGCAAGTTCTCTCAATGGAGAAAACAAGCATTTATTCCTCCTTTAAATTTTAAAACATTTGTTAATATGCTTTCCTACACAGTTCAGTTTCCTGTTTCTGTGTCCCCTCCAATTCTTTTCTTTCTCATGATTTCTTATGAAGGGACTTGGCAGATCTAATTCCCTGCACCACTATCAAGTTTGCAGAACATTTCTGAGGACTCTGCAGCCTTTAGAGATTTATTCACCAGCCTAATGTAACTCCATCTAATTTTTCTCCCTCTTTACCACACAGCATGAATGCCAATTTAACAACCTGACAATCATTAAGATCTTTCAGAACACCACTCAGGTTACCAGTTATTCTTAGGTACCTTCTTAGGTAGGGCATGAAAGATCTCATCAGTTTAATCAATGAAAGCTTCTGTCACCCAGCATCTGCCCTTACAGGGAAGGGAAAATTTAAAAACCCCTTTAAAAGAAAAAGAAAAAAAGCCAGAGTTCTTAATTTAGGCAGGGGGGGAAAAATCATACCATAAAAGTTTATGAGGGAAGAGCAAATGAAGGGGCTGCTCTGGAGAACATATGTTCCTTCTGCAGAGACACCCCAGCTGACGCCAACAGAGCACCGGCTGCTCCCATGCTTATCTTAGCTCCCGTTGACTCAGTTCCAGGCAGAGAGGAAACCTTAGCACGATCACGCTGCAGTTTAACTCTGCAGTGGGGTTGGAATTGTTAAGAATCTCTCACTGCTTCCAGATCCACTGGAAGCACAGACTTGAAAACGCGTGGATGTTTTAAAAGCAGAATCCTTGCACTTCCGGCAACCTCAAGAGCTTAGACCATTAAGAATAACTATATGGGCTTGAAAAGAGCAAGTTTCATCTAGAAGACCTATCTAGAGTTTGAGTTAAGGCTAGAGTTAACTAAAACCATAATTCTGTTGCCAAAAAAAAAAAAAAAGGGTAGGGGTTTAGGCAAATTTTTTAATTATCTTACTAAATCCATGCCAGAAGACACCACATCTCCTAATCTGAACTGGCAAACCTGCTGCTGTAGAAGAAAACACATTATGTGGTCACTCAGGTTTCCAGGAGGACTACCCCATGGCCATAAACGTGCAGGACTGGTTGTGAGGAGTGGACAGGCAGGTAAGGCAGGCCCTGGGCTGGTTTCTACAAAGACGTCTTCTTAACTACCATCACCTTCATTAGAGGAAACAACATACCCAGGGAAAGGGAGGGCAGGGCACTTGAACAAGGACTCACTGATCCAAAAGCCTCAGCTAAAAGGCTTTTCAGGTGCTGGGAACAGGGCATGGATACCCATGGTGAAACAGAAAACCTATTGGGTTCAGGGAGGCCCAGGCACTTTTCTGAAACTTTTACACTCTCTTGGAGATGTCCCAGTCCCCTGCCCTATCCCAGTCATGACGATGATGCCTGGGCAGCGGAGCACCCCAAAAATGAGAATAGGCATTGCCTGTGCGGGATTGGGATGGTCAGGGGCTATCCCAAACTATTTCCCATGTGACTCCTTGGAGTTCATGCTTGATACAATATGTTTGTGAGCTTGTAAATGTGCCTCAGCCTGCTACTTCCAGCTGTGGGTTTTATCCCTCTCTTTGGAGAGAAGGAGGACTTCCGTGCTACTTTGCAAATGTTATCCCACTGTCCTTGCCATAGGAGGGAGGGGAAAATAATGCCTCTTACTGCCCTTCCTCCCAATATACAGCTGTCTAAAACCCTCCTCGGGCAGAGGCTCAGCACAGAAAATTTTAGCCCCAGAGGTGAATGTCTCGGAAGGTTATGGGGAAATGAAAACAAATGGGATTGAATAGAAACTGACTTGTGACCTCAGTGCCAGTGGTTGCTACTAGAGCCCAGAGCAGGGACTGCTTGTGACAGGTTGAAAACAATCTTCCTCACACCACTCACAAAGATTAATCAAAGACCTTGGAAATTTTGATTTATAGATCATATATTCCTAACAAGGATGTATTTATTATTATACGTCAGAAAACATCCATACAAATGAGACACTGCTAAACCAGAGCTGTCAGATATTTATTTTTGCAGTCAACAGAAGTAATGTTATTAAACTATCCAAAGGCAGCCTTCAAAAGCAAGAAAAATAAATTCCAAATTGGTTTAAATGAATGAATTCATAGTAATCACAGCTGAAATACCAAGTGATCAATCTCTGTCTCCACTGCCTTCCAGTCCTGAATATTTAATTAGCAGAAGATGAAACACGGTGCAAAGGTTAGGGTATCTGCTGTGGAGGTAAATCTGGAGCCAGCCCACTCCCATGAAAGGAGCACTTGGCTCTCTGCTCTGGGCCTCCTGCTGGGTAAACAACAGTCATCAGTTCCTCCATCGAACCTTTGGATCTTGGAAATACAGAGAATTGCGGGATAATCGAGGTGGGAAAGGACCGTGGTCAGGCGCAGATGAGGTTGCTCAGGGCCATGTCTGGCTGAGGTTTGAGGGTTCCAAGCAGGGACATCTTACAGCCTCTCCGGGCTTCCATGCCCTCATCTGAACACCCCCATAGGGAGTGAACATTTCCTAGCGTATCTTCCTCTGGCTGCTGACATCGTCCGCCTTTCTATGCCTCAAGAAGAGCAGAGATATTTCTGACAGTACAAAAGGAAGCAGCAGGCAAAACCAGCTCCCTTCTTCCCCTTTCTGCCCTCCAACTGAGAGAGAAGCAAACAGGGGTCAGATTTAGACCAGATATAAGGAAGAAATTTTAGAGGGAAGTTGTGGATTCACCATCCCTGGAAGTATTCAAAGTCAGGTTGGACAGGGCTTTGGGCAACCTGGTCTAGTGCAAGGTGTCCATGCCCATGGCAGAGGATTTGGAACTGGATGATCTTTAAGGTCCCTTCTAACCCAAACCACTCTGTGCTTCTGTGATTCTAATATTTTGGGCAGATAATTTTGAGGAAGGGAAAAAAATGAGGACACTTAGTCATTGATGAGGACATGCCATGTAGGACTGCTGTTCCTTCAGCCTAGAGCTTGCTTACAGACCCCTGAGAACATGCAGGAAATTATTAATGATTACCTAGTAATTATTTTAATTGCATATTAAATCTGTCCTGTGTTGTATGAACTGCATTAACAGCATTCAGTAGCAGCGTGTGAAAGTATAAGCAGTAACACCCAGCAGTAAGAAATTCTGCTTTCTCCTCTGCTTAGCTCTCTCTTTTCAGGGAGGTGGTAAAGAAGGAAGCCATTCATGGAGGCTGAAGGTAGGAAGAGAGAATCTTGGTTTCCCCCAGAGCTGTGCACTTGCAGCTTTATGGCCCCAGCATCGGCAGTGTGAGTCATTTCATGCTTTTTGGAGGGAAGCGATACTTCTAGGCTTTGTATTTCTGTTTTATAGGCCATGAAATACTTTCTGAAATGTTTCACCCTTGACAGGTTTATGGACAAACAGATATCTTTCTTTCATATTTAGTCATGTTCATGCACAAATTACCTAATTCCAGTCACACTAACACTGACATAACACCTTTGCGCTGCTCTCTGGGTTTGAATATTTATCTACTCCAGTTTGTGCTGTTGCAACAGGAAGGTGCAAAGCTGCCCTTCTCCAGCCCCCGTGGCAGAAGCTGCTGCCTTCAGCAAGGCTTACACACACCCAGGAGAGCCTGGAGGACAACCCCTTCCACTGGGAATGACCAGTGAAGGGCATCAACATTGTCACCCCTGGACTTCTCTCCCTACCCTGCAGGTCACTGAGAGCCCTGGAACATCTATGGACCACACGAGGCTGGCAGCACCAGGGAGAATCTCTGAATCTCTTCAGCAGACAACAGGATCTGGAATGAGGGGCCCTGCAGCAAGCAATGGGCAGCTGGCAGTTCTTCCAGCACTGGCATGGGCCGGGTTTTCTGCCTCTCTGCTGCCTTCCAGGAGCCAAAGATGCGAGTGCCTGGCCAGACGACAGCGTAAGAGAGACACCACTGGCACACTGAGGAAAGTAAGACTGGAAAACATGAGGGATGAGGATCATTTCTGCTGGGGCTCCAGCCCTGCTGACTGTGAACGTGCCTGGCTTTGTCAAGCTAGCATGGAGCTAGTGGATAACAGTGGCTTTGGATCAAGATGCATTTCCCCAGTGAAAGCGATTTTGCTGAATTTAGACTCGTTAATTTCAGCAATGCTCATCAGTGGCTCTTCATCCTGATTACAATGTTCATCTCCAAAAGCACTATTTCCACAGAAGTGCTGATTAATGTTATCACACCAACAAGGTTTCGGAAACGAAAACACTCTGGAGAAAAGTTGTCAAAATCCCATCACCTCAACATGACTGCAGATGCAAGGGAGCCCCTGAGCTACGGGATGGGAACTCCTTCCTAATCCCAGAGGGCTAAAAATTATCTCCGTGATTCCCAGGATGACAGACACCTTCAGGCACAATTCTGTGACCAAACTTTCTTCAGATAAAGCACTGCTTTTACCCTGGTGGCTCCACTGGCCTGGGTGAATCTGGCCATGGTTTCACAGCAGGGGGAGAAATTAAAAGATGTGATCTCCTTTGTAGTCAGGTCAAAGGAGTATCAGGTCATAAGCAAACTGGAGAGATGAGAAATTTCTGAAATTCACAATATTCAACCATTCAGGGCTCCAAAATCCCCTCTGGCTGCAGGACGACTGGCAGAGCTATGCTAGTGACATTCAGTTGTGGCTGAACCAGACCTTCCTCTGGGTGGTTTGCTGTGACTGGAAGTGTGGAACTCCATTCTTCCTGCCTTTCTCTTGCCTTCATCCATCACAAGACTGTGAACATTTTGAAACTTTCAACTGTTGTGTTACTACACTTCTGTCATGTTTGCTTCTGTTTCCTGGGACAGGTGCTGTTTCTTTTCTGCCATAGCAGTTTTGCCACATGCTCCACTGGTGAGAAAAATAACTGCTTTCCCTCACTGCCTTACAGCTGTACCTAGAACCCAGCAGAATCAGACATTTCTGCTGTAAGTGCCTCCATACCTCCAGTGACAGGCAGAAGTTGCCCCCCTCAATCCAAAGAGACACAACAGCAGGAAACAAAGTCATACCATTTCTGTTTTGTGCAGGCATGAACCAGAACAGAGAAAGATCGAACCCAGTTTCTGCTTGCAGACTAAGGTTCCAGACGCTAATGCACCAGGCAGCTGTGAAGAAATGGGTTGGTTTCCATAGGAAACCCTTTCCCTGCACTGTCCTTGTGTGCTGGCTATATAAAACAACCACTTGCGGGATGGGCCAAGGCCCGAGGCTATGAGCTAGGCAGGGTTTGTAGGACTAAGCCAGCAATTCAGCAGGAAAGCCATGCAGAGCAGAACCTTCATCTTGCTGCTTTTTGCAGGTTGAGGATGATTTTTTTAAATTACCCAGACTCACACAAATTAGAGAGATGAGCAATCAGCAGCCGTATGAAGTTTAACAAGGGGAAGTGCCAGATTCTGCACCTGGGATGGTGCAGCCCTGGATGTACAGACTGGGGAATGAGAGGCTGGAGAGCAGTGTCATGGAAAGGGACCTGGGGATCCTGGCTGATGGCAAGTTGGATATGGGTCAGCAGTGCCCTGGCAGCCAGGAGGGCCACCCGTGTCCTGGGGGGCATCAGGCACAGCATTGCCAACCGGGCAAGGGAGGGGATTGTCCCGCTCTGCTCTGCCCTGGGGCAGCCTCACCTCGAGTGCTGGGGGCAGTTTTGGGCGCCACAGTATAAGATATTAAGCTGATAGAGAGCATCCAAAGGAGGGCAATGAGGGTGGTGAAGGGCCTTGAGAGAAGCCATGTGAGGAGCAGCTGAGGTCACTTGCTCTCTTCAGGCTGGAGGAGACTGAGGGGAGACCTCACTGGGGTGTTCAACATCCTCACTGGAGCGAGTGGAGGGGCAGGTACCGCTTTCTTCTCTCTGGTGACCAGTGACAGGACTTGAGGAAAAAGCATGAAGCTGAGTCAGTGGAGGTTTAGGTTGGATATCAGGAAAAGGTGTTTCACCCAGAGGGTGGCTGGGCACTGGAACAGGCTCCCCAGGGCAGTGGTCACAGCACCAAGCCTGAGAGAGTTCAGGAAGCGTTTGGACAACGCTCTCAGGCACATGGTGTGACCCTTGGGGTGTTCTGTGCAAGGCCAGGAGCAGGACTCGATGGCCCTGATGGGTCCCTTCCAACTCAGCATATTCTATGACTGTGTGGTTCTATGAATTTGAGAGAACAGCGTGGTGTTTGGGCAACACACAGGAGCACCAGAGAGGAGGAAGGTGAAAAGGTGGCTTAGACCACAGTGATGGTTAGGGAGGAAAATAAAGTGTGGTGATTCTCCCCAGGTCCCTCAGGGGTGGCCGGACAAAATTCCTGTGCACTGTAAAACCAGCAACTCCTGTTTGCCAGGACCCACCGCAGGTATGAATTTTTGCTCCTAGGCTCATCTTTTGGTGGCGTGTTTGGAGATCTCCCTTGATGATCACGACGAGAAAAAGAGAAACAAAGGGACTGTTTAATGCAGAATGTTCCCTCGCTGGTAACCAAGCGTGCTGTCCTTCACAGACTGTTTGTCTCTGTTTGTGCTATTGTACCAGGGTTTCTTGGCTTCCCTCGCATAGTTTCCGTGGTGCGTTGGGTTCTTTTGAAGCAGATTGTGTTACATAAAGCAGCTCGTTTTAATGGCGTATGAATTGTGCCACCGTCTCCCTGCCCTCTGCCCCGGGCGCACGGCAGCAGCTATGCGATACGTGAGCGAGATGATGCTCCTGACACAGTCAGCTCCCTGCAGGCTCCGAGGGCTTTTATCAGGCAAATGACGGCGCTAACAGCACCGAGCCTGATCCTGATCAGGTGTAAATGGCTGCAGCCCCTCATGCCAGGATGATCTAGGCAAACAAAATAAAAATAAATAAATAAATAAAAGAAAAGG
>VZTI01002061.1:517551-530631 GCA_013397865.1 Struthidea cinerea
AGGAGAGGAGAGGAGAGGAGAGGAGAGGAGAGGGGAGAGGGAAGAGCATTTCACTCTGGAGGATTCCACATCAGTTTATTTATGGAGAAAGGTGGGCATAGGAGCAGGAGAACAATAACAGAATTGGTATTCTGGAAAATGTGAGTACTGGGTAAAAGTACAGTGGGAAGACTAATTTGGATTCCATTCAGCTTAATGATGATTAATGACTTATCTGTAAATACCCAAAAAGGACAAATGCTTTCCTGCCAAAGGAGAGCTGTTCAGGTATAGATTTTCCCCTGCCAGTCTGAGAGATTCAGCACTTGGGTTGCTTTACTGCCCACAGGAATACAGTGCACTGAACAGTATATAAAATCTTTTTCCTGCCATCGGTCCCCCAGGGCTTTCAAGCTCTGCTCAGGATGAGTTTCACCAGTTTTGTCCCCAGTTATCCCACAGACCACAGTGTGCCTTGGAGGCTGCAGACTCATCCTGCATGACACCACCACACATCATTTCCTGCTCTTCCAGAGGGATGTTCCTTCTTCTCATTGGAACACCAAACTGGATTTTTTTACCCTCTTATATATGCAAAATCAGGATAATAGAGAAAAATGTAAAAACGTAAAAATGACAAAACATGGAAAGTGCAGGAATGGAGCCTGCAAAACTATTGCTGCCTTTCCATGTCCCTCCAGGCAAAGGTTTCCTTGAGTCCCTCTTGGAAACAGCACAGGAAATGCTCCCTTCTTGTGGCTTAGGAATGGTACTCCCCAGTACCATTTAATACACCCACTAAAACCACTCTGTGCTGCTCCCTCTCCCCGCCAGTTGGAGGCACAAAAGGCCAAGATCGCGGGTCGAGGTAAGAACAATTTACAGGAAACAGCAATGAGATAAGAAAATGAGCAGTAGCAGCAACAATACTGAATGTCAGTACTGGAGATAAAGAAAAGAAACAACTCGCTTAGAACCACCCCCCTGGTAACACTAGTACCTGACAGCTCCCTCAGCCACATTTTCTCCATCAGGAGGAACCCCTTCTGCCTGGAAGGGCTTCCCTTCCCCCTGCTCCTGGAAACAGTGTGAGAGGGTACAGAACAACGTTCGGGTCCCGGCCATGTCTCTTCCTGGCTACTACACCCCTCCAGACACTGAGGTGTCCCAGGCCACAGGGAGATCTCACCAAGATGCTGAGTAATGTTTAACTGATGCCTTGAGAGGCCACCTAGAAACAGAGACTAGACAGGAGTAAGGGAATAAAGGTCGGTATTTATTTGAAGGGCCCTCCAAGGTACACCCTGGGGAGCCAGAGGCTACTGTCAGGATGGACCCCCAGATGGACGACAGGTCACGTAATTCCCCTCAGCTTGCCCCCCTCTCAAAGGCTTTTGGTTTATGTTTTTTGGGCCTAGGATGGTCCGGGTGTCCTTGAAGAGCAGGCCCAGAGAGGCTTTGTTATGTCTACCTAGCACGTGAGAGCAGAAATTAACAGGCTACAAGAAACTTCAGAGTTACGCACTAGGCAGTACAGGATTTGAAAATTACAAAAGTTAAAACCTAAGGCATCACAACAAGCCTTTGGAAGCAAGGGAGAGCACATGAACTCAGGTGCTTCAGGAGGTGATGAATGGGCCTGGCACACGGTGACTTGGGCACAGTTTCAGCCTCAGGCAGAGAAGCCTGAGGAGTCATGAAGCAGCTGATGGGACACGCTGGTCCACCTAAGGCAGCTCTCACCACCCTCAGGATTTCTGCAGGGGCTTGGGGTTTGATGGACGAGTGTATCTATTGCCCTACAACCTCTTCACCCTTCCAAACCTGCTTGATTTGACACCTGTTCCTAAAAGAGGCAACCATGCATCCAGGCTTTAGTGTGGGAACAGGGATCCCACCACTCTGAAAGAGCCCCCTCCCAGCATCAGCATTTGCCATGTCTGCACACTGGAGCAAGGAAGCAAATCCAAGGTGACAACTACTATCCCAGCCTCTAACTCCCAGCTCATTGCTTCTGCTGCAGTCTGGCAAGCATGATAGGAGAAACATCCCATGTTATTTTTTTGGCTGACGGAAAGGCTCCAAGCAGGGATTTTATGCTTCTGCCCCAGACGCAGCAACAAACTTCTGGATTTGCTGCCGGTGTGCCGAGGCTGCCAACATGTACACAATAAAAGTAAACCCTTCCTGTGGCCACAGACCACAACATGCTAGTGATCCATGGTATTACCCTGTTATTTAGTGAGTCATCCTTGCGGCTGAAAAATACACACAGCCCAGTAAGTTGTTAACAATAACACTGGATGTGAGAGACTGGTGTTTGTTTTACTCCAGTGTAACTTGTTCCATATGGTCCTTTAAAGCATGCTGAATGTTACATCGCTTTGGGCTGCCAACTATTATTTCAAGATGAACTCCCAGATCTAGAACACAGCTACTTGAAGCTAGGCTCTGAAAAGCACTTTCTGTCCAGGAAAAGTGCCCAGTTCGGGAGCAAGACAGATGTTCTGGATTGCTCTATCTTGATCTGGACAAGCAGGTCCCTGGTTTTATTGAGTGTCCGGAATAGTGATGTTTACTGCTGCTCTGCTGCCTGCTGTGACATCTTTCAGATGTAAGCCACATACACAGGGCAGAAGCCGTGCCCTGACCAGGGAGATAAGTTTAACTTCTAGCATTTACCTCTTATGCCTGTTTTTCCAAGCTGCTGATGAACCAATTCTTTGTGGAATCCTAGTGTGTTTTCCAAATCTCCTTGGTAGCCTTAATTCATGGGAAAAATACTGCAAAAAGAGAGAGATGCAGCTGTGAGAGGTGTCCTCGCTTCGCTCTCTGGCTACGTTACTCAAAGGTTTAACGCAACAAGGTCCAGCCCCACAGTGCATCCTTGAGTTCCTGCCATGTGCTGTCCTGGACTTAGTCCACAGCACTGCTTGGAAAACAAACGCATTAAAAAGTTTCTCTCCTCGCTAGGGGTGTTCCCCAGGCCTCAGTATTGGGATCAGTCCTGTTCATTTATTTAGGAAATGGTGGAATCACCATTCCTGAAGGTATTGAAAAGACATGTAGACGTGGTGGCTGGGGACACGGTTTAGTGGTGGACTTTGGTGCGTTAGGTTAACAGCTGGACTCATGATCCTAAAGGCCTTTTTCAACCTAAAACATCCGGTGATCCTACTTTTTTTGCCACTGGTTATGGAAAAGAGATGCTCCACAAAGCATCCTTCTTGATAACTGAGAGATTTGCCATTTGGCTTGAGCTGATTTGATCCGAAGTGAAGCTCTGAGAGCAAGAGTAACTGACACTTAGAGCTGTTTAGAGCCTTGCTGATAACCTCACCCTTCCCCTGAAGTGTGACATATGCCCAAATTAATCTTGACAAAAGAGTTAATCTTGAAGGTTCTCCACTGTGAAGGTGCATGAGAATAATGGAGATGTGTGTGGAGAATGGTATGTGAACCTTGTATTGTCAGAGAAGAAAAATAAAAAAAAATTCCCACTGAAAATCTGCTTAGTGGGCAATGATTTGTCTGTTAAGTTATCAATCATTGGTTAAGATTCAGGACAAATCATGACTATTTTAGAAAAATTAGTCAGACCCATCCTAGTTTCTTAAAACCTCCAAAATAAATCACCAAAGACCCACCTGAGGATCCATAATTAGGTGAGAGTCCTTGCATTTTTAGAGGCCAGGACAAGTCTGTCTATATGTGCACCTTCTTCATGTGTACGTGGAAAGGGCCTTAAGGTGTTAAAATGCCTGAAGATGTGCCTCCACAATAATGCACTACAAAAGTATGTGGCCTTTTACCCCTAATTTCCATGTCCTTACCTTAAAACTAACCAGGCAGACTATTTTTGAGCATGCTTTGATGCACAGACCTAGAAGAATGCTACAAAACAAGACAAGTTTGTAGGCATTACAAGCTGTGCCACTATCGATGTTTTCTAGACAATTTCTGTCCCTGTTGATAAGAACATGCCAAATTTTAACATTCTTCTCTTTGAAACAGACAGTCTGATTATCTTGAAACATGCCTTGATATACGCAGCTTATGGAAAATCACAGAACAAGGCAAGTTTGAAGGCTCTAACCTTAATAAAGTTGATGTTTTGCCAGCACAGATGCCCTGCCTCCATCCCGAGTTGTAACTTCATTTCTTGTCTTCGGCGTGGATGCCGTTTGACACGTGTCCCTTCTTTCGTGGCAGTGTCTCACGCAGACACTTCACTTCAGCGGGGTCTTTGCCACACAAAGCCACCTGCAGGAAGGCCCTGTGCTGAGTGAGGCTCCCTGAGGAGCTGGGGGTGTGCTGGATGTGGCAGATGTTTGTGACCTGACTGACCTCAGGTACAGCCGCGCACCTACGTCGCTCATTTGTCACGTTGCCGTAATTAAGTGCGCAGCTGAGCCAAAGGCCCCAGATCGGTCCTGACTGCGTCGCCTGCTTTACCTTATATTTTGGTTTTGCCTCTTTTATTCTTCCCGGGTTCTGCTTCTTTATCCAGTCCCTCTGACCCAGACAAGCCCGTGATTAAGCTGGTACCCTGCCTTTGTTAGAGGCAACGTTTCTCTTTTCTGCCACTTTTCCTGCTGCTGTCTAGTCAGCGTAGCTTCAGATCAGACACGGTCGGCTGCATGTACATCACCCCTCTTCTTACAATCTGCAGGTTCTGGTAGCTTCTCATACCCTTATTTCATGTTGTTAGACAGCCATAAGTGAGGGTTAACCAAAGATACTGTTTTCACAGAATCATGGGATCACAAAATGGTTTGGGTTGGAAGGGAGCTTAAAGATCATCCAGTTCCAACCCCCCTGCTATGGGCAGGGATACCTTCCATGAGACCAGTTGGCTCCAAGCCCCGTTCAACCTGGCCAGGAACACTTCCAGGGATGGGTCATCCGCAGCTTCTCTGGGCAACCCGTTCTAGTGCCTCACCACCCTCACAGTAAAGAATTTCTTATTAACATCTGATCTAAATCTCTTCTCTTTTAGTTTGAAACAATTAGCATTGTTCTATCACTGTCTGCCTGTGCAAAAAATGGCTCTCTCATGAGCATGCTGGCATGTGAATCTCTCTCTCTCTCTTTTGTACACTTTTAAAATTAATATTCTTGCTGTTACCATTCGTTTTCTTATCTCTCTGCTGTTTCCAGTAAATTGTTCTTATCTCAGCCTGTGATCTTTGCCTTTTGTGCCTCCAGTTGGGGGGGGGGGGGGGGGGTGGGAGCAGCATGTGGCTTTAGTGGGAGTACTAAATTGGGGAATACCATTACTAAACCACAAAACCCAAGTGGGATATACCATGGGCTTCAGAGCAGCAATCAGCTCTCTCCTGTGGAGTCCTATGAGCTAAATGGCTCATCCACCCAGGAAATTGGCCGCTGGCCTGGAAGGAAGGTCAGTCTGCTCCCAGGTTGTGTGAAATTGGATAGTATTGCCACCTAGGCTTCGCTGTGCTCTCCCATCATGGCCTAATTTCCAGTGCTCTGACTCTTCTGCAACACCAATTTTTTGTCCAAAGCCTAAATGTGTGTCTTCTTTCCTTTCAGCCTCATCACAACCTTTGTGATGTGCTGGATGTCTCCTGATTGTTCAGCTCTCAGATACATCTTTCTGGTGAAATGATGCTGAGAACTAGGTCACCTACACCTGATCTGAACTCAACAGAGGTTTGCTCGTCCTGATCTCAAAACCTTTCAGGGATAAAATACACGTTTCTCCCTCTTTACAGACAACCCAGCTGCCTACACCATTACTCTCACAGCCATAAAAAGTTTTCCTTGTGCCAAATTTCAGTGTCCCTGCCTGTAGTTTAACCCCCTGAGTTCTTATCTTGTCAACAGGAGGAATGGAAAGCATCTACTCTTTCAGATGTGCAAGGATATATGTCTCCTCTTGACTTGTCAGTTTGCATTCCTGCAATGTTTCCTCTTGAATCATGTCTTCTAGACCTTTCACTTCTCTTATTTCTTCTGCAGCTGTTGCCTTTCCTGATGCCACTGGTCATATAAATACAGCTGTTAACTCTGGAATCTACTGATGGCAAGTAAAATCCAGCTGCTGTTAGCAGCCCTGGCACAATGGCCAAAATACCACACTGGCATCTTGAGGTGCAGGGGGCAGAAACCTTCTGAGTGGCTGAGGTGCACATGGAAGGGAGCTGGATGAAAAGGGAAAGGCTGTATTCCCATCAGCCCTGTAAGACACTGCTCTGCCAAACACGAAGCTGCCTACACACCAGCAAACTGGTTCTACAGCCTCAGAATCAAAACAGATTTCAGAGAAGCTGGGCATAGCTTCCCATAAGAGCAGGAGATTTCCATAAGGGACTTGGGCATTTCTAACCGTGAGGCAGGTGGCAAAGGGGCATCTTCAGCCATTTTAAAGCATCATCACAATCCAGAAAGACATGACAAAAGCATTCAGCTCAGAGTAGGCTTTAAACAGGCCACGTTTGAAATTCCAAGGGGGAGACAGACTAGCACGTCACAGCGAGGAGATTTGAAAGGAGAATCCAGTCTTACAAATGGTGCAGTTTCATTTCTCCAAAGGGTCCAGCAAAATCCCCAAACCCATAACCACTAAGCAGTCAGGAAGTTACACCTGGTTTTCTTGTTTCTTTTTTCTTTCTTTTTTTTTTTTTTTTTTTTTTTTTTTTTTTTTTTTTTTTTTTTGGGAAATTCTCTTTGCACGCAGGACTTCAATTCCCATGTTTAGGGCATGCAGCACTGGTTTCTGCCTCAGCAGTACTGCTCGAGCCTGCAGCACAGAGAGGAGAAGCATTTTTGGTTCATACATCTTCAGAAGGAAATAGAAGAAATAGAGCAAACTGTGCCAAAACAGCAAGATCTGTGTGTGCACCAGTGTGAGTCCCTGGCCAGCGGACTAAGCTGTGGGGAAGGAAACTGGGATAAGAACCCTGCTGCTGCCTCAGCTCTCCCAGGGGGGAAGTCAACCAGGAGCAAGGACATGGGATTTCTGCAAGGTGTCTTGGGAAGACCGAGGAGCACAGGAACTCCAGCCACAAGGATCCTTGTGGCCTAAAATTGACGGATAACAGCAGACAACATGTTCCTCTGTCCCCAGGACTCGAGGACTCGTCTCTGGCAGAGCTGTTCTGTGCTGGAGGGACACCTCGCCAGGCAAGGCCACTCGGAGGTGAAACAAGGCAGAGCTGAGGCAGAGGTTGGTAAAGTCAAAGCAGCAAGGAGTCAGGGAGCATTTCTGACCACCCTCGAGGACAGCAGATTAGAGCCCACTGCAGTGAAAAAATTCTCCCTTTAGGAGAAGTCATTGCACGACCTCTCACCTAGTGGGCTTGGCTTTTGCAAGGTGTTCCACCAGCTTCCTTGACCTGGAATACATAAATAAAATATAAATAGGGTGCTTTGTGCAGCTGAGGCCAGTCACATCTCGCTTTCAATAAAAAAAGGGTATTTTCCCTGGAATATCCAGCCTTGCTCAAGGCTGGCAAACAGATGATACAGAGGAGGCCAAGTTACTTTCACAACCAGGGGCCACAGCCAGAGCCACACGCTACATCTGATTTGCCTTGTGCTTCCCACTGGTAACTATGGGAACCTTGCACATGGATCAAAGGAGGAATAGGGACAGAGCTGCTGAGGAAGCCTCACAGTCCCCATTTTGCAGGACACGGCTCCCAGACCGTGCCACATGGTACTTGCACTTCTGTTTTTCTGGAAGTCCCAGCTCCTGGACTCATGTGATTACTATTTCATCACTCTTACAGTTTTTTAACTTGCTTCTGGTTGCCAAGTAAATTGGAAAGCACCAAACTCTAGGGTTCAAAAGCAGAAGACAAATCCAGAGAACACGTTATTTGCTACTTTTTAATTCTGTACTTGGGGGGGGCGGGGGGATTCTTTTTTTTTTCAACCAATTTTTTTCCAGGCGAGGACAGCCTTGGAACGGTGGTGAAGAGGGCTGGAGTGCCAGGTGGAGAGAGCTGGTGCCTATTTGGTGGCAGCGCTGCCCCAGGGCTGGCACACTGCACTTCCATGGCCCCTTGCAGGGAAGCAGCAGAGTCACCGGGCCATGGCTTTCACTGGGAAACACATCCCAGTTAACCTTGCATCTGCATTTTTAGTCCCTGTGTTCTGCAGCCTTGTAACAGCAAAACAAAGCTGCTTTGGTGTCATGGTTCTGCCGGGACAAGATGTGAAGGGACAGCCAGTTCAGCAGGGGACACCTGGTCCTTCATTTTCCAGTGATTCAGTGGCTCCAGCTAGGAGCTGGTTTTTGCCTGAGCAGTGGAAGTGAGACGCTGGTATTAGCATGCACTGCTGGTGAGACAACTGACAGCTGCCAGAAAGCTTTTTTGTTTCCACCCCTTTGAGAAGAGTAAGGAGACAGTTTGCACCTTGTACATCTCTCACAATAAGCCCAGCTGCCGAAGTCATTCTGTGCACATATTGAATTTTTCCTGTACATGCCTGGTGACCAGAAAGCAGGGGGTTTTTTTCAAAAAGAAAAGTACAACTGTGAAGCAGAATTTGAAGAGAAGAATGTGTGGCTTGTTTTTCAGCCTAGATGTTTGCAAAATATGTGCAACCCTCCCCATTTCCAAGCTTCCTAAATTCACGTCCGGCCCCTCTAACTACTCCTTCTTTCAGTCCCCATGCAGCAGGTGGTTTCCAGTGCAAATATGCTTTTGTGTCTGTAACACATAAGCAGCACTCTGCAAAATTTGGCCAGTCAATGCTTCTTCCAGGAGAGCTCTCTCCCAAGCTGTGAAACGCTATGCTCATGAATTAGTGCTCTGGGTTTATTGTTTAAACATGCATAAAACACAGCACAGAGCAAATATCCGGGGGGAAGCTCGAGTGTGGCACAGGCTCGGCTTCTCCAGTTACCTCTGCAGGCCCCCAGAGCAGCGGAGTGACAGCAAATCACAGGCTACCGATTATTCACAGGTGAGCCACAACATTCCATCGAACCCTGCCTCCTCCCTGGGGTGCAGTCCGTACTCTCAGTTTTCCAGGGGAGAAGACACCTTTCTCATCTGAGCCCCCTGGCTGGCTGATGGACAACTGTCATGCAATCAGACCTCCACGGGGTCATCAGGACTCAGACTGTACCAGGTGCTTGGACACTTAAGGAGGCACTGCCTAGAGAGCTCAAAAAGAAATATATTGATGTCCAGCCCACAAAATTGCCCTTCCTACTCACTGCTGTGTCCCACTCCACTTGCCACATTTCTTAAATGTCTGATTTATCCCCCTAACAGCACAGGCTGGTTTGAAGGTGTCAGTGAAAGGAAGTGCTCAAGTGGCTGGAAAGGATGTTTCTAAGCATCTTTTTTAGAAACACCACTCTCCAGGGATCTCCAGGTCTCTGCCAAGAACATGCATAGGAGAGCCAGAGAATGTTCAGGGAGCGCATGCTCAAGTCTGCTGCAGTGAGGGGCAAAGACAGATGGATGGCAAGCAGAGGTGACAACCCATCTGCTTCTGCAGGACCTCTCTGGCGTCTCCCGAGGGGCTCGAGGAAAACCATGACCAGAGATAACCAGCCAAAGCAATCTCACTAGTTATTCTCCAGCATCATCTGAGACCAAGGCATTCCATCGAGGAGATGTTCCAAAGAAGGACAAGAAAGGGTGGTAGGACAGCTCCTTGGAGATGAACATGCTTTGGCTGAGCTGAGCATTGCCCTGACCTCTTGTCTCTTACAGGGAATATAAGGCAGGAATTTTTCAAGCAAGAAGTGCCTGAGGCTCTCTGTCCCCCTCCTCTAAGCTGTGCAGCAGTTCAGATGTCTTTTTTCACAAGGCACTGAGCAGAGAATTGGCCTGCACCATTCCGTCCTGTGCTCAAGGCTCCGCAGTCCACTAACCCCACTCTTTACCGGGAGAAATTGCCTTTGTGCTCTGCACACGCAGACAATACCCAGAAACCTCCTCCAGCAACTGCAGAGAGATGCAGGCTGCTGTCGGAGAGAGCTGTGGGTGGGCATGAATGAATGAGGGAATGAATGAGCCACTCGCTACTATTGGCATGAGAATCTCCATGATTTTGAGACGAGTAATTAGTGGTTGTAAGCATGGTTGCAGTGGTAGGTGTTCACTTTCACGGCTGCAAAGAGTGACGGGGAGGTAAAGGCAGCTGGAGCAAAGTGCTGCCTCTCCCAGCGCAGTCCAGGCTGCAACCTGGAATGCCGAAGCACGGATGTGCCCACACCGTGACAAAACTTGCTGTGTCAGGACATGAACAGTCTTGTTGCATTTCTGCCTAGAGCATCAAGCAGAGCGCAGGAGCATTTGCTCAGCTTGCCCGGCAGATTTCACAGCCCGTGCAGAGCTCCGTTCTGTCACAGCCACCACTTCAGCTAGCTTGGCTGAGAAAAAGCAGTGTGAACCACGGTCACTGCAGTGAGGAGCAGTTCTGGAACACAGCATCTTCTCTCAGCAGCTGGACTCACTGTCTCTCCCACTCCCTGATTTCCGCTTTTTGCTTCAGAGCCCAGCTCCACCTTTCTCTCGGAGGCTGTAAGAAATGAAGGTCTAAATGTGCCTGGAAAGGGGTGTGTGAGGGACTGGGAAGTGGAGCACATCTTCTCCAAGCCTCCCAGCCTCATACTCTTCCTAACCAGTCCCTTTTCAAGCAGACAGATAAAAGCTGCTCTCACGTTCAGGTGGGATAGTGCTGCTTCACCTTTGCTGTCCCCAGTGCCATTAAGGCTGGGTGGATACAAAGGGTTCGTGGACTAATGGGCATCACCACAAGCACTGACAAACTCTTGTTTTCTTCAGCTCCCCTGGAATGTCACGAAAATCCCACAGCTGAAGCAGCCTTTCTGAGGGTCTCAGCAGGAGGCACTGGGAGACAGGAACACACGCTGCAAGCTGCAGAGAGAGGTGAGTTGGGAGGAACCGTGGGAGCACCTGGCTCTTCAGAGGGCAGCTAACCCGTGGGTGCCCATTAGCACAGTCCTGGTGATCCAGAGGAGTTGGGTACTGTATTCACTGAAAGAGCTGGGAAGTAGGTCAGCAACGTTACTGAGGGAATTAGGGAGTTTTAGGGAGAGCTCCATGACTAAAATTTGAGTTCCACTGCTTACTGATGTAGTGACTGGATTTCAGCGCGTGGGGTGAAAAGCACCAGCAGGGATTGAGTTTGCTGCAACCATGACAATTTTTCCTGCTCACACTATCCTTTTGCCATGCCAGCTTGTGCAGTGCCTTGCATCCTGCAGCCACTGCCAAACCAAATGCCACTGATACACATCCACTGCTCTGCTCAGCTCCTGAGCTCAGCACAGCACTGTGCATGCTGTACACATTTAGCTGTGCTCATTTTATATCAATGGCCCTGCTGGGAGAATTGAGTACCATCAAAGTACCACACATGGCCAGATGCAAACTTATCCCTCCTCTAAAGAGCTTTAAATTAAAAGAGGTGAGGCAGAAAATCAGAGTTAGCTATTGGACACAAAAATCATGGTTTTTTCTAAAGCAAGTTCTTATATGGAAATGCCTTTCATTCCATATGTAGGCAATAAGCTCTTAAAGTGAGACCAAAACTAAATAATATCCATAACTGCTGAAACACTAATTACAAGTAGCTGTTTTTTTGGTTGGTCAGCTCAGCACAAAGTGCTTTACAAAGGAGTTTTGTGACATTATCCATGTCTTACCCCTCATGTTGAACAGAGAAATTTAGTTTTCCATCTCTGCTAAAGGACACGGTGGTGCAAAAATCTTCAAAAAAAAATTTTTTTTTGAAAGCAAGTAAGAAAAGCACAAATGAAATCCAAAGGTAAAATTCTGGGTTGCTGTCTTGCCAGTGGTGACCAAAATTACAGGCACAGCTGACAAAAAAGGAGGGAGACGGTGTGAGAAGGTGCAGGAGCTAAAACAATGTCTCTGCTTCCCCACAGTTCTTGTTGCACCTGAGGATCTGGGCACAGAGGGTTCGTCAAGGTCGCTGGGTACTTGCACACCAGTGTGTGAGTTATTAGCTCTGGTCCTATTTTAAGTTCCTAAAGTCACAGAGTTTTGCCTGGAGGGTGGGACAATGGGTTCATCTGCTCCTTGCTGGAGCCAGCGAAGGGTGGAGGAGTCATTCAGGCATGGTGAAAGGGGAATTGCCCACAGGAAGGACACTTTGGTCAGCCTGAGGTGCAGCAAGTCCTTCTGTGCCAGGCTGCTGCCTTCCTGCAGGACCTCCCCGAGCACGATGACCCTCCTGCGGGGACAGCAGGCTCTTTGGCTTCAGGGGCTGACCCCATTGCCAGATGTGAGGCCACTTCCCAGGAGGGTCCTAGCTGACACGTACGCTCCTTGCCTGTCACCCCACGTCCCCTGCTGACCCCTGCCACAACTTTGAGGATGTGAGAGGGGAGTGAACGTCAACCCAGGGCCCCTTGAGATGCTCCTGACCTCTTGCCTCCCCGCAGCTGCCATGGGCAACACTGTGCGGCACGGGGACAGAGACAGCAAGGCACTCCTTGTGCACACACACACGCACACACACGTTTCCCTTCTCCCCATCTTTCCCAGGGCTCTCTCCCTCCTGAAGGGTACAAATGGGTTCAGGATCGCTCCGGCAGGCTGCAGGTCGGCCGGGGGGGTTGCGGGCAGGAGCTGACCGGCCAGGGCGCGATGGGCTGGGCTGTGCTGGGCTGGAGGCAGGCAGGGTATGGATGGGGACTGTCCCGGGCAGGGCAGAGCAGGACAGGGCACATGCAGGGCATGGATGGAAACTGTCCCGGGCAGGACGGGCAGGGCTAGGGGCAGGCAGGGCAGGGCTAGGGACTGCCCCAAGCAGGGAGGGCAGGGCTGCTGGGGGTGGGTCCGCGACCAGCCCTGCCTTTCAAAGTCCTTCGATCCGAGGAGGAATTCGGGAAATATTTCCAGCAGCGGGAGGACGAAGAGGAGGAGGGCTGAAGCTGCTCCCCAGGAGGAGGGACGGCGGGTCTCTCGCTGGCCGCGCACCGCGGCGGAGGGATGCGGAGGGAGGGGAGGCTGCCTGCGGGGCGGGCCGGCTGAGCGCATCCCCGGGGCGCCTGTGTGTGTGTGTGTGTGTGCGCGCGCGCTCCCTCCATCCATCCCTCCATCCCTCCCTTCCTTCCTC
>VZTI01002061.1:531781-586592 GCA_013397865.1 Struthidea cinerea
AGGCGCGGCTGCGGCGGGGGTCGCTTCCCCCCCTTAGCCCGAGAGCCGAGCATTGCCGGGCAGGTGGGGTCGGGCAGGGCGCTGAGGCAAATCTCCTTCCCTGGGGGGCTCCCAGGCACATCCCCCCGTGCGCGGCGGGGTGCGGTGCCTCCGCCTGGCGGGGCTGTGCGTGCCTCCCGGCAGGGCTGCTTTTCCTGCCTTCAAACGCTTCCCGAGGTGAGTGGTCGGAGGCACCTGCAGCCACGCTTTAATTCCCATTTTCGTCTGGAGCAGCGTGCGTTATTGAGGGCTGGCATTAAGCAGGGCTCATCACGTAGGCTTTGTCTAAGTGGAAGCATGGCTGGGGCTCTTCCGTCATCTTGAGTTTAATTCTTTATTCACAGCCTTGTTGCTTCCCTCCCCGCCGAGCCGTGCAAAACAACTCCACACTCTGCTCTGTCTCCAAGGCGAGAGCAAACTGCCAAAATGTTGCAGAAATGCAGCAAACACTAGGGAGGACTGGAGTCTGAAAATGAAAGCTGTAGTAAAATCACAAGGTCAGAGGCGTGTGGGTGCGAGTGTGTGCTTTCAGGGCTCCTTTTCGCTTGCGCTTTGCAGGAACCTGTTCGTTCCTCCAGTCCCAGATGTTGGAAATCCGCAAGTCAGGCAATGGAAATGAAGGCTGAGAGTGGCTGGGGTTCTCTGTGCGCTCCCCTGGCACCTGCCTAGGAATCCATGTGCTTTTTGTCACCATCACAGAGTAGGGGTGCGCTTTTATTTAGAAAAGGGAAGCTGGGACACTTGCGTATTGATGTGATGGTGGCATCCAGGAAAAAAAGAGCTGTGCTATATGGCTTTGGCTGGGGACGTGGCTATCATCAAGGAAAGGCATTTGTGATCCCTTGGGAGCGTCTATTAAGCTGTTTCTTTCTCCCCCTTTCCTTCCGATGGGTTCTTCAACAGCAGCTTTGCCCCTTGTGCAGCACAGACATTTAGTCCAAATTGGGACATAATAGGTAGCATTCCTAGGACCATCACCTGCCAGCCAAGCCATGAACCCCCACCACCAGCTCCCAGGAAAGCTGTCTGACTCCTCTCATGCCTCCACCAGCTCTGTTGGCATGAACAACTCCTAAGTCAGTGCTGGGGAGCCACGTTAGTCAAAGCTTCCTCTCTACCAGGGTTTGCATCCAAGATACCTGAGGAGGTTGGACGTACTCTCTGTGTCCAGCATCCCTGAGTGCCAACACGGAGCAGCACAGTTCTAACCTGACGAAACTTTGCTTGTTTCTCTCTCCCCCACTTTCACTACGGTTTTTGTAATCTATTGGCTGTGAATGGCTCCTGAGACTTAAATATTCACTGTCCTGTAGCTGCCCAGGCTGCACCTCCTCTTCTCTCCTGGCACTGCTGTACATGACATGGCACAAACTCTGGTTGACATCCTTGCTCTTGGGGAGTCTCTACAGCACCTTAAATGATGTTGTATAGGCACAGCCGCTTCTCTGCCTTTTGTAGTGACCTGGTACGCTCAGGGCTCTCAGGGTTGCAGTTTTCTGGCGTTGCATCTAGGACAGAATTTGGGTTTCTGCTGTGGCTTTGAGGGGATACAGTCCTGATGGCTCACTGGGGAAAAGCTCCTGTTCTCCAGCATCCTAATGAAACTCAGATCCTGTCATAAAGCCCAGTGCCCCGCAAGATCCAAGCATCACTGGATGACCAGCCAACAGGTTGGTCATAGACGACACAAGTGATAGTGGCTCTCCTTGATACTGGCACAGGGAACAGCCTGGAGCTCTGTCCAAGCTCACGGTGCTGGGATCTGCATGTGCTCCCAGCTCCTGGACATGGATGCACACAGCTGTGCAAATCCTGGCTGCACCTGGGGCTGCTGCAGGCTGCTCTGCTCTTGATACTCTGGCATCCACTTATGGGCTGAGCTCCCTGGCTGGGCTTTCCCTTGCCAAGGGTGTGAGTGGTATCTCTCCAGCTGTTTTCAGGAACCTTGGAGGAACTTGGCTTTTGCTGTTATCTCTATCCCTCTGGTGATTTTAACTGAAATTGAAAAGAGGGGGGAGCAATGTGAACAGACAGACAGACATGGAAACTGTGATTTCATGTGCCTGGCTTCCTAAGGAAACCTGGCTACAAATAGAAGTGAGATTTGGTGCTGCAAAGAGCTCCTGAGGAGACAGAGAAGGCGGGGGAGTCTGAGGAGAAGGAAGGGGTGGTTAACCTCGTGTTTGAGATAGGTAAAGAAGGCCTGGCACACACCTGGGCTTAAAATCCCTTGCCTGAGGTCTGGGGGTCTAAAAGCTGGCTATCTGCTCGGCACTAGCATCCAGCTCCCTCTAGAGTCAGCCGTGCCAGAGCTGTGCCTCTGGACGTGGCTCTGCTGGGAGGTGCTACCACCCTTCCCCAGCCAGGAGCAGTCACGCAGCTGATGGATGGAGCATGCCAGGATGAGCCGCCAGCCCAGCCCAACCTGCCCAGCTCCTGTCTAGTACCGTGCCTGAATTGCCCAGGTCAACAACCTACATTTGCAACAGTCGCTCCCCACATCCATCCCCATGGGCATCTCCACCTCTTCATCCCTGGATGGGTGCAGGGAGCTGGGCATGGGGATTTATCTCTTCTCCCTTGAAGCTTTCTGTTCCTGCAGGGCCCAGGGGAGCATCCTGCTGCACAGAAGACCCACAGGCAGCTACAAACCCAGTGCAAAAATAGTCCCAGAGGGAAGAGCGGACACAGGCACAGAGGAGAGCAACAGGCCTGTTAATTCCTCCCTTCTGGCCCCTTTGGGGCACCTCTGGGCAGATACTTCCTCCCCATGCTGCCCAAGAGCCTCAGGCTTATTAGCAGTGTTTTATTCTCCCAGCACTCACAGGAGATGCTCTTCCCATTTTACACGGAGACGCGGAGCACAGGGAGATGCAGGGCTGCCCTGAGATCACACGGGGAGTCTGCCAGCCAGGCTGCCTCAGGGCCGGCTCCTGGAGAACGGGCAGACTGTGCTTAAATCAGCAAGGGAGATGGCACGGGCAGAGAGGAAGGCATCAGCAACCCAAGAGGAATCACAGGAAAGAGCCTGATGCTGCTTGATAAAGAAGAGACCAGAGGCAGGTGTTAGGGATGAAGAAATGGTCTGAAGACAGCGGCAAGTAGGAAGAGAGTTGTTTAAAAAGCAAACAAACAAACGAACAAAACCCCAGTCCCAGAGAAATGTAGCATTTCCCCCTTGCTTCTTGTTTCCTGGCATATTCCTTGCTGAGATCTTGAGTCGTGGGAGAAAGGGACAACTTGACACTTGGTCTCCATGCGTGAAAAGCAAGACTGTAATCTCCCTGACAAACGGCTCCAAGCTCATTCTCTGCAAGCTGCCCCCAAATTCGTCCAATGTGGTTGAAATTTTATATCAGGGATGTTTTAATTTCTCTATTTATCTGTTTATTTTGGAAAGTTGCTGGGGAATTTGTGGGAGGAGATTGGATGTTTCATTGAAGAGATAGGATACTTGGAAAAATGAGTTGCAGACTGATAATTATTCTTCCTTTTTAATGTCCTTTACAGAAACCAGGGTGGCCTGTTGTGTGTTTTACTTGATCGGCTTCATGGAGGGCTTGTGCCTCTGACTATATTTGGGAAGGTTTTGATGTTTTTTTTGTACTGATGCAATCAGGATGCTGATGGTCTGGAAATCATTTTCCTGATGTGGAGATCTAGAGGGTCATGGGTAGGGGATGCCAACAGGCTGTGCCTGTTTTGGAGTGGCAGAGCTGGGTGAAAGGGAGCAGGAGCCAGGCAGAGCCGGAGCAGGGAAGCGAGCCAAGGGTTTTCCAAGCAGCGTTTAAAGTGCTGTCACGCAATGCAGCCCTGAGCAGCAACACGGTCTTTGGGCTTAGCGGCTTTCCTCCACGGTTCGGATGTACAGCCAGTGTGTCGGAAGGGTCCTTTTCCTGCTCTGATAGGTAAATCTCACAGCTGTCAGGAGCTCAGTTTTACCAAAGCTGTGCCACGGGGTCAGCATCAAGATCGGAAGTGAAGCCAGCGGAGCCTGTGGCTGCCCAGACAGATCTCCAAGCACCCTGTACCTCCTTGCAGGGCTGTTGGCATCCGTTTTGCGTCCCTTGGCTGCAAGAAGCTGGACCTGTGATGGTCAGAGACCAGACTGTTTGGGTTTTTTCCTACAGCCATGTCTTTTCCCAGTACAGGCTTTGCCCAAGCTGCCTGCTGTGAAGCAGGCTGCTGCTTTCAGTGAGGCACAGGTATACAGGCTTGGGCACGGCCAGGCAGGGTCAGCAGCAGAGCAGAAGTTTGCTCTTCCTCCAAAGACTGGGCCATGGCTGGAAGTCCCATGCGTGGAGGCTAGGTACACAGTGCTTTCTCCCGGGAAGGCTGCTCATTGCTTGCTGTAGATTCTTCTTCTCCTGCAAGAGAAACTGGGGAAGGGCTGCTGTAGCTTGGGGGCTTCAGGTTTGACCGTGGGGTAGGAGAGAGTCTGCCTTTTTGGGGCTTTCTGTCTTTTCCCCAGGGACACTGGCAGGGGAGGGAGCAGCTGAGTTGCTTTGAACCTCTGTTTCTCTGGCTTGCAGGCTGGCTGTGCCTTGCTGTGACCACTGGCTGCTTCTTTGCCAGTTTTTGGCCCCTCTGTCTTTCTCCAGCCTGTGACACCAGAAAAGGGTGACTTGAGCTGCCTTCCCTGTCTCTTCCTAGCGCACTCTCACTAGGAAAAGGTCCTCTCTTGTCTAGCTCTGGCTGTAGGATGGGAAAAGACTCTTTGGGAATCCCCGTGGTGTTGCAACACGCCCCTGGTTGTGTTCCCACATCGTGTTGAAAAGCGGCCGCTCTCGTGTGAAGAGCAAACTTTCTACTGGTCCCCAGCAAGCCACCAGGCACCCCGTGGGGAGAGGGTGCTGCTCCAAGCTCCTGCACGGAGTGGTGACACAGCTGTGGGGACACCTTCTCCCATCCCAGCTGGCAGCAAATTGGCAGTGATGATGTTCATTGTGAAGCTGGTGTCGCAGTGGGGTGGGCACCGTTGGGTAGCACCGGCGGTGGCTGTGATGGTGCGAACACTGCTGTGTTACAGCTGCTCCGTACAGGCTTTCTGTGGGATGCTGGGGAAAAATTTCCACGTGGGAAGCCTCTCAGTCTTTCCTTTGTGTGGCCACTCATTCCTCGTGAGCCCAGGCCGTTTCCTTCCTTGCCCAATCCTTCTGTAATTAAAGTGTCTGGACCAGCAGTGTTTTTTCAGTGCTCTTAAAAATAATGGTGTTTCTAGTGTGTTGCAGATGGTCATGGACCTGTGTGTGAGACAAAGCTTTAGGAAAATAACAGAGGGAGGGTCTGATAGTGGCTATTTCTAGGCTGAAGTGCCCCGGTGGAGATGGGACTTTTGGGAGGCTGCTGCAAAGAAAAAGCTGTGCTTTGTTTAAATGCAGAGCAGCTTTCAGGCTCGCTTTGCATGCAGCAACCAGTCAGCCTGAAGGATCGATGCTGCCAGGGAAAGATCAGAGCAGAGTCTAAAAGGCTGTTTCCTCCCCATCTGGCGGCTCCTGGGCTTGGGGGGGCAGGAGCATGAGCTGGCAGCAGAAGCTCTCTCCTACCAATTTGTAAAACCTAGAGCTCCCATGTCCAGCAGGGAGGCAAATACCTCTGCAACCCTCCCAACCCTGCTGTGGGCAACAACTGCCCTGCTGGTGTTTCACAGCACCAAGGGGTGGAATAAAGGCTGGACCGACAACCCTTGGCTGGGAGCTCCATCTCAACTGAGGTTGTTATGCAGCCTCTCACAGGGTTTCCTCCCTGACTGTGCAAAAACAACTGCTGGCACCCTGTGGAGCTTGTCTGGAAAAGGAAAGGGGCTCAGTGCCACTTCAGGAGAACCCAGGCTGGGCTCTGTCGCTCCTGGTTAGCTTTAGCTCTCCCTTAGAGCTCTCCAGCAGCACCAGGACAGTTCCCCTCCTGCAGTGGTAGGAAGGGCTCAGGGTGCTGTCCCTGGGCATCAGGTGGTGCTTTCGGGCAGGGCTGTGCTGGCCCGGGACAGCACTTTGGGATTTTTCACCACACATGTATGGCCAGCCCCGAGCCTGAGAGCAGCCTGTGCCCCTCTCCAGTGCTGTCGTGATCCCTCTGGCCCCAGAGGCACTGGGGCAGTGCCACCAAGGCCACGAGCCCCGTGGCAGGCAGGGCTTGCTGGAGCTGCCGGCCTGGCACTGTGCATCAGCTGCTGCACATGCTTTTATTGCTGATGGCCGGGATGGGAAATGCAATTGAGACACCTTAATGAAAAGCTAACAAAGTTCAGTTTGGAGGGAGGGCTGCTCTTCAGGTATATCACTGTGAGCGACACTGACGGCAAGGAATGTCACGACTAAGTTTAGAAGGGAAAGCAGTTCTGACCTTTATTAATTAATTAATCCATCTTTTATAACAGGGGTTCGCAAAGAGTGTGTTGAATGGCATAAGACAATTGGGTGCTCAGCCATCCACCCCTTGAGGGGATTGGTCAAACTCTAAAACACTTATTCTAAAATATTAAAAAGCTAGAATCCTAACAATCTTGCATAACAAACCCAGGTGCAAGATAAAGAGTTAGTTTACAAAAACCCATAGCAGTGTTTTCATAGCTTCTGTGAGAACTACAAAGTTCTCACAGAACGCTGCAGAAAAGCTGAAAGATTTCTCTACCAAAGCTTTTCAGCATCCACACAGGTAGCCTGGCTTTTCTGGGAATATTCCTACACTGTGCCACAGTGTGCTGACCGTGAGCCGAGACTGTAGGCAAATGCAGAGTAAGAGGGTCTCTGGGGATCAAGCTGTTTATTTTGGATTCTGCAAATAAAGAAATGCTGATGATTTAATAGCAGGTGCTTCTCAGAGATATTTGGAGTGTCGGGCTCTGGCTGCATGTGTGTAACTAGCATGTTGTGGCCAAGCATTTTGTAGCCCTTCGTAATTCCTGAGCCTTACTGTGAATTGGTTTAAGTTAGAAAAGCTGGTCATGGTGTGTGAATCTTGCTTGATGACTACACCACAAAATGCTGGAGAAAGTACAACAGAGTTGGGGGATGCGGCTGCTGCTCACAGGAGGCACATTGGCATGGCTGGTGGGTGTCTCTTCCAAAGCTCCAGCCATTTCTTATCCCTCTCCAGAAAAGCTCCACATTTCTTACCTCCTGACATCTGAGGGAAAAATATTGTTTGTACATGGAGTGCTGGTTGGGAATGCCAGAAATACGGATTGCTCAGATGCAAGCCTCTAGGCCTTTTTTCCCCCTGTAGTATGGGACTTGATTTCAAACAAACAAACAAACAAATAAACCAAACCAAAACCCAATTTATATTAGAATGTTTGAAAGGGGGAAAACGTGGTAAACAAAGCTCAAATTACTTATTAATTTGATTTCATGGGTGTCTTTTTTTCTGAAGGAGACTTCCAGTACCCAAATCCTTTTAAGGCTGGAGAGTTGGTCCAAAGTGTGATGGGACTCTCCTATTCTTCCTGACCTAAATCAGTGACCCAAAGCATAATATTTTTTCTAGAACCATCTGTTTTCTCTTCTTGCCAAGGGGATTTCACAATGCCTGATTGCTCTGAATAATTGTACATGTGCAGGGATATGACTTGCCACAGGGAAAAAAATTAACTGAACAAGGACAGGTGGATGTTCTTGAGTTTTCTGAAGAAACTACTACCCTTTAGAAGGAGAGGGGGAAGAACCGTGCAACTGAGTAATATTTTATGCCCACAACGAATTTTTTTAAGCCTACATATTTAAAAAGGAAACAAAACTACACTTAGGAGCTATCTGAGATAAACAGAGTAGGTACCAAGTCAGCCTGTGTTTTGACAGCCCCTTTATCTAATGTGTCCGTGACTTGGTTTGGAGCAGTGTGAAACACAGGAGTACAGATGCTGGGTGACTAATTCATGCTTCAGCTAAATTTCAATGACCGTGAATGCACATCTGTTTCAGCCTAGCCAGCCACTGAACGGCCTGCAACAAGGTGCTCCTCTTTACAAACATCATGTTCGCATTTTTTTCACTTTGGGCTTGTAAGTGGTGGCTCCAGATCGCATTTGGGGAAGCAGAAGGTAGCCAGGGGCTATGATCAGGGGGGCAATGAGTCTGGTAGTAAGAGCTTTTTTGTAGCATTAGCAGCAATCCCAATGCAAACAACTTTCTTTTAAATCTGTCTTCCTAGAAGAGGCTTGCTTTTTCTTATTCAATTTATCTGTTCTTATCACTCAGCTCTCTGATTTGCTCACTTCCTCCACTATGTATCTTTTACTTTTCTTAATTACAATGCCAGGGAGTGGGGGGGTTGGAGGCAGACCGACAGTTCCGGGTGAGAAAATGCCATTTATATAAAACTGTCTTGATAAATTCTCAGTATTATTCTTCCAGACCAGTAATCCTCCTGCAGCATCCATAAATAAAAGCAAACGGAGGAGAGGGCTTTGATCCAGCGTTACAGCGTCTCTTTGTGGAGTAGATCCTATAACGTGGGTGAGGGATGGTACCCATTGCTTCCTCCAGCCAGTTGTTCCCTTGCACACAGCCCTATCCCTGAATGATATGCCCCTACCATAACGAGGAGTTAAAGCCTGTCATGGCTGAGCTTTCTTGGTTTTTTTCCTTTCAGGGGTGTGGGGGTTTAAGAGCAAAATCAGCTCAGCTTTTTGTATTTCCCAGTGAAGTCGAGGTATTGACATGCTCATTTTCCTCTCTTCATAGAAACATTTTTAAGTACCATCTGATTAAATTAACTTGGATTGGAGAAGCGTGGTATGGCAAAGGCTCTCCTTGAGGAGAAAATACAGCTTTAATAACTAGGGATCTGGCTTTTATTGGCTAGTAAATTTGAGAATGTAACACTGAGCATGCTCAGTTTGTTGGTTTTTTTTTTCACTGAGCATCTCTTTGTACTTAAAGGCATCTGTTCTGTCGGTTTATGCACTGTTAACTAACTGCAAACCTCTTTAACAGCTCCTCCGCATTGCCGGAAAATCCTGAGGCAGGACAAGGGCAAGTTCAGCTGTCACGCCTGATGACTGATGTTGTAAATGGAGTGAGAAAGGCCCTTGAAGGGGAAGCCGTCAAAGCTGACCTAGTGGGAAAAGAGCGCAGGGACATGCTTCCTCTAGAAGCATGCCAAGAGAGCCAGGCTTCGATGCATATGGGGCTCCTTCCAGTTTTGGGAAGGTGCAAAGTGATGCACTGTGGAAGGAACGGCTCCAAAATCATTAATTACAGGCTGCCCTTCTGGTGCACCTTATGACCAAGTTACTGTTAAGAGCAAGGTTTTGCCAGGGCTCAAGCTCACTTTGTGTGGATTTCTGATGTCGAGTAGATGCTTGGGAGGGCTGTGAGCAAGGAAAGGCTCTGAAATACGTAGCTTACAGTGATTTAAAATGGCAGGTATAGAAATATTTTTTAAACATGGTGAGGGGATAGCAGATTTCCCTGTCCTCTTACCCTGAATTCCAGTGAGTGAGTGCACTGTAATTTTGAAATGGGAAGCACTTCTGCCAGCTGTGAAGCAGAACGATGGGCTTTAATTAGATTAGAGGAACAAGAAAATGCAATTGAACAAATAGGTTTTCAACAAAGAGAAAGGAACACCATGGTGGCTAACGGGGGCAGGTGCTAGCTTACTGGTACCATCTGAATCCGTCCTGGTTCAGATGACTGAACTAGAGGATTTCTACATGGAAAACATCACTGATCATAACAAAATGGGCTCATCAGCTGGATCTTCTTGAGTAACAGGAGTACTCGATCGTATCTTTGGAGAGGAAGATCTGTTCTCTCTGGTTTGCCTCACTTAATGCATCTTTACTTTTTGCCTCTTCAGGTTGAGGATGTTTGGGAGCTGCCTGGTGGAAGTGGCCATGTCGCGAGTAACTCAAGCACGCGCCTTCCCAGTGAGCTTCCCGCTCCTGAGCCTTGTCCTGGTGCTGCTCTTCCATGCAGGGGGCACACAGGCGGAGAGACCCAGTGAACTGCCCGCGAATGACACCGAGGAGTGCGCTGGCTCCTACATCTGCAAAAAGGGTGTGATTTTACCAATATGGGAACCCCAGGACCCCTCGTTTGGGGACAAAATCGCCCGGGCAACGGTGTATTTTGTAGCAATGGTGTACATGTTCCTGGGAGTATCCATCATAGCCGACCGCTTCATGTCCTCCATCGAAGTCATTACATCCCAAGAGCGGGAAATAACCATCAAGAAGCCCAATGGCGAGACCAGCAAAACCACTGTGAGGATCTGGAACGAGACTGTTTCCAACCTCACGCTGATGGCCCTGGGCTCGTCTGCTCCGGAGATCCTCCTGTCTGTTATCGAGGTGTGCGGCCATGGCTTCACGGCGGGGGACTTGGGGCCAAGCACGATCGTGGGGAGTGCTGCCTTTAACATGTTTGTCATCATTGCAATCTGTGTGTACGTGGTGCCAGATGGAGAGATAAGGAAGATCAAGCACTTGCGGGTGTTTTTTGTCACAGCGGCCTGGAGCATCTTTGCCTACACTTGGCTTTACATTATTTTGTCTGTGTCTTCTCCTGGGATTGTGGAGGTTTGGGAAGGCTTGCTCACGTTCTTCTTCTTCCCCATTTGTGTGGTGTTTGCCTGGATAGCTGACAGGAGGCTTTTATTTTACAAGTACGTCTACAAGAAATACCGAGCTGGCAAGCAGAGAGGGATGATCATCGAGCATGAGGGCGACCGGCCCTCCTCCAAGGCTGACATCGAGATGGATGGAAAGGTTGCTAATTCTCATGTGGAGAACTTTTTGGATGGGACACTGGTGTTGGAGGTGGACGAGAAAGACCAGGATGACGAGGAAGCCAGGAGGGAAATGGCTCGGATCCTGAAGGAGCTGAAACAAAAGCACCCAGACAAGGAAGTTGAACAGCTCATAGAGTTGGCCAACTACCAGGTCCTGAGCCAGCAGCAGAAGAGCAGGGCCTTTTACCGCATCCAGGCCACTCGGCTCATGACCGGCGCGGGCAACATCCTGAAGAGACATGCTGCAGACCAGGCCCGCAAAGCCGTCAGCATGCACGAGGTCAACAGCGAGGTGACCGAAAATGATCCCGTCAGCAAGCTCTACTTTGAGCAGGGCACCTACCAGTGCTTGGAGAACTGTGGCACCGTGGCCCTGACCATCGTCCGCCGGGGAGGGGACCTGACCAACACAGTCTACGTCGACTTCCGGACAGAGGACGGGACAGCCAATGCTGGCTCTGACTACGAGTTCACTGAAGGGACAGTGGTCTTCAAGCCTGGGGAGACCCAGAAGGAAATCCGTGTTGGCATAATCGACGATGACATATTTGAGGAGGATGAGAACTTCCTGGTCCATCTCAGCAACGTCCGTGTGAGCACCGAGGCCTCAGATGAGGGTGTTCTTGAGGCCAGTCGTGTCTCAGCACTTGCCTGCTTGGGATCACCATCTACTGCCACCGTCACCATTTTTGACGATGACCATGCCGGCATCTTCACCTTCGAGGAGCCCGTAACTCACATCAGTGAAAGTGTAGGAACCATGGAAGTGAAAGTGTTGCGAACCTCTGGAGCGCGAGGAAATGTTATTGTGCCCTACAAAACCATTGAAGGCACGGCCAAAGGTGGAGGAGAGGACTTTGAAGACACCTGCGGGGAGCTGGAGTTCCAGAATGATGAGATAGTGTAAGTCAAGGTTTTATTTGTTTCTTACAGTCTCTGTTTCTCCTGAAATGAAATGCAGTTAGCTCCCAGAGCTGCACTGGAGGTGTTTGGGTGCCAGTGCGTTGCAATAAGCCATGAATGGGCTTAGGTGCTTTGGGGAGCCTGAAACGCTGCGTCCCTGCCTTGCCAGCAGACTGGGGAGCAATGCCTGGTCAGGGGCACTCCAGCCTTCCAGCAGCAGGGAGGTGGAACTGATCCGGGAGCCATACCCATGCACTGAGCAGATCTCTACAGCCTCAGCTCTGCAGTGGAGCAGAGAACAAAACCCGAGTGGCTGTGACCACACAGGCGCGAGGGCGTGTCCTGCAAGGGGCTTAAACTGAATGTGTGAATTGTGGTACCTGCTTCCTCTTTCCTGTTGGGGCTCAGATCATCCGGTACTGGGCCACAGCCTGTCCTATTGATGCTCTGCTCAGGGCTTTGGTGAAGGTTGTGTCACCTCCTCCTGTTCTAAAGGCTGCAGGCCTGGGTCACTGTCCAATACACGTCTTGAAAAAGTGTCGTGCAGGGAAGCCTCATGGTTAGGATGTAACTGCAGCCACATTCATTCGCTGCTTGCAAGTAAAAAAGGAGGCTGAAAGCTGTTGGAGGCTACTCCTGAGTGTTGCTGTGTGGATGGTGGAGAAGTTGTTAGTGCTGTGGCCTTACTACATTATGTGGAGAACATAAATTTGCTCAGTAAATCGTGGCAGAAAACATCTATCCTTGGGTATGTCATGAAGACATTTCCTTGCCCAGCTGGTGCTCTGGGAGGAGTAAGGGTTGGGAGCTGTGCTGTTCCAGCCTGAGGCTCTTCCTACAGTGAATTCCGTGTTTGCAGCCAGCAGGGACTAAGTTCTGTAGCACAAAAGCACTGCATAGAACTGAAGGAAGTAACCGATAAAGGGCACTGCTGTGTCAAGGGAGAGCTAAGTTTCGGCTTGGGTGTTACGTATTGTACTGCTGCTCTCCTAGGAGCTGAGACAAACCATGGCGAGTGCCCAGAGTGGTCCTTGTGTTCTGTCTGTCACCTGTATCTGCTGCGTGTGCACAGGGAGAATGAAACTTCTTCATAAAACTTCCTGAAGTAGATGGGGGTGGGGGGNNNGGGGGAGAAGGTGATTTGTAGTTCTCAGGCAGGATTTATACTCAGTTGGGATTTTGACTTCCCAGGAAAAACTGAGCAAAAACTTCACAGCTCTAGCAATCTGGAGGCCACAACATGCATGTTGCTCACACAAGGCTCGAGAGCACATGGTTCCTGACTCCTGAATGATAAATGTAGTAGAGAGGAATGCAGTTATTTGAATATTTTTTTATCATTTTGAGAGAAGCAGGGGGTTGTCTGCAGAGATGCAATGAACTAGGCTATAAGGATATCTCCCAAAGGCTCTTTGCTTTTTATCCAGGTCACTCAGCACTAGCAAAACTGGGCTAGTGGCAGTTTGACATTTGTTCCCAGCTCCCATGGGATGTGACATGTTTACATGGCAGGCCAAACACAGGGCCACGGGCTCTGCAACAGCGTTCAGAGGGGCTTGGATTACCCCTTGCCTTGGATCCATCACTGTGGCCAGGATCTCTGTGCTGTCCTTCATCCAAGAGCAGTGTCTGTGCTGCCTCTTGGTGCTCGGGCTGGGACGAGGCGAGGTGTTGTCCCTGGCGCTGCTGTGCCTGCTGCCTCTGGTGGTTGCCTCCCCTCCTCAAAGTGGTTCACGGCTGACTTTTGCCAACAGCCCAGTAACCAAGGGGTGTGCTGGAAGCGGGCTGACCGCATCCTGTGGGATCTGTGCTGCTGTGCCCTCGCCAGGGCTGCAAGCCTCCTCCTTCCTCTTCTTACCAGCTGCCAGAATGTGCACAGCAAGCAAGAAACAGGGGAAAGCGGCTTTCTTAGGAACCTGAGCGTGCTTTTTCTGGGCAGATGCCATTGTATCTCTGTTGTCTTTAAACTGTCTCTCCAAGGAATTGCAGTGAGTGATGGTACCTCAGAAGTGTCCACAGCCTGGCATGGCTGAGGGCCTGGGGAGTGGGTGTAAGGAGGTGGTGACTGCAGGGACAGATGTTGACCAAGGGTCTTTCTCAATTCAGGTGGGAGAGGACATGCACAGAATGAAACCGATGGTACTGCTCCAATCTATTCATGTGCCTGAAAGGCAGTAGGTATTAATCTAAAACTTAGCTGCTACAGACCATGTTCGGGTGCTGGGTGATACAATCTGACTGGCAAAAGGATTTCCTGCAGGTCTGTGTTTTGCCTGGGCACAAGTTTGGGACAAGCCTGCAGCACAGAGGCAGAGTGTTCCTAAAGCTGAGCTGCTGCTTACAGGCATCCCCCCTGGAAGAATTTGCTCCAATAAAGAAGATATACTAGCACAATATGTGGATTATGGGGCTAAAGACTTTTTGCTCTGTCATTGCTCGATATTGCTGTACTTCAGCTAAGCCACGGTTATGTAGAATGGTGCAATTCCCTAGCACATTGGATTCAATAAAGTTCTAAAATTTCAGGTTTTCCTATGCTCTGATGGCCAAGAGATGTCTTTGCTGCCCTTTCTAAAGGTCTTTAGTGCCTCTTCAGTTCTGCCATTCAAGTCTGTATGAATCAGCTTGATAAAAGTGAGTAGGATGTGTTTTTCTGGGGCAGTAATAACAAAGGTAGGGCAGTACAGGGAGACAGGAAGATGAAAGAAAAGCATGCACAAGCCTCTATTATTAGAGGGCTGGCTTGCTGGTAAGTCCCAGTAAAATTAGAAAGCGCTGGGAAGGCCCTGATCTTCTGGAGACCTTTCTCTGGTTCCCAAAAGGCCTAATTACGTAACGTGTTGTTTGTTTGCAGTGTCCAGAGAGACTTTCCCATTTTGCAATCTGTTGATGTCCCCCCTTCCCAGAGTACACAAAATAAGAGTTTAACTGCTGAAGCTGTGCTGCTCCTGTGCATTTAAACAAACATCTCATTCTGATGCTACCAAAAGAGATGTGTGATGGAGATGATGTCGATCCTCCTGTGGAACATTTTATCCCAGCACTGCCTCTTGGAGTGGTGCTTCTTCTGCTCCTTGTTCCTGCAGCACAGCTTGTGTGTTCAATGGATGTGTGTTAGCAAGTGAAAGGAGCAGCTTTTAAATGGGGTTTGCATGACAGACTGTTCCAGGCTGCGTGGGAAAAGTTGTCTGACTGGGGTCTCAGCAAGGTCAGTCTCAATGACGCTGCACAGGTACCTGGGGCTCCGAGACACCGGGGTAGGTGCTGTGGTTTGAAGTGTAAGAGAGTCTTCCCTCTGGGCCCACCCTCAGCGGGGTGACTCCAGCCTTGTCTTGCATCTCCATTAATGATTAAAGCTTTCTGCATGAGAACAAGGAGAAGATGTGCAGTTGTAGGCTCTTCCAGCCCCCCCCCCCGTCTACTACAGCTATTGTGATCATAGAAGAGGTCACTGGTTCATGCAGCCAGTGTATTTTTATCTCCTGACTGAATGCTAAATAATTCAAAAGAAGTCCACCTTCCTATATTAGAGGAGGAAGCAATCGTTCCCTCGGCTGATACCCCATCAGCCCTTCTCCTTTCTGTCTCAAAGCATCAGGAGGAGCACCTCTTCCAGGTGTGACTGCAAAGCCGTATGAAAAGGGTGTGTTCTTTCATGTTCAAAAACCACAGTTTTTCTAGGGATAACATTGCACTTAGAGATCTGTTACAATCTGTGCTCCAGATGTCTGCACACGCACCCCAAAAGAAAAGGTTTTACTGCATTAATGTCAGTGAGGAAGATGGTACATACAGGTATATGGACAGCCAATTAAACTCGCATTTCACCTATGCAGTCACACCTGTAAATGCCTGGAAAACCTTATGTCAAATGATCTTGCTGTTCATAATGTACAGTTTAGTTGTTTTTATAAAACATGTCTGCTGCAGATTTAGGAAATGACCCTCTTTGCCCACTGAATTTGACTCGTCCAAGTCAGTTTTGGCATTTCTCTGAAGGCATAAATTTAGGAGCTGAATACTAAAAAAGACACAAACATCAGCTACATCCTCTGATTTTTCTGGGGAAATGACCCCAGAAACCACATAGGCTCCCTCCCAAGAGCCCTTTAAAAATGTCAGTGTCAGTAAATATAGATAGTGGCCGGAGGGTAACCAAGTGGTACTGCTTTTCAAAGTTATTTTCCAAAAAGAAGTTGGTTCAGGTATTTCTAAAGAAACAGTAGAAATAATATCCTGACTCAGCCCTGGAACCTCTCTATCTCCGCTTTTCATCTGTGGCCTGCAGCTTCAGAGGAAAAAAGTAAAGCCTCCAGCATGAGCAGCCTTACAGTAGGATGCAGTTGAAGAGGAGGGTGTCCTCTGATGTGGCAGAGAGTAAACCAGGCTGGAAGGGAAGCAAACAAACATTCCCCTTTTCAGGTTTCATTGCTGAGCACATTCTCTTCCTCTTTGTGGTCCCACTTTGTTCAGCTGGGCCACTGTGCATCCCCTCATGCAACAGTCCTGGCTTGCACAGGGTTAATGTCTGGCAGCACAGTGTGAGATATCAAAGTAGACCAAACAAAGATTAAACCCTTGTTTGGCCTGCTTCCAGAGCCCAGCGTGGGGTTTACAGACTATTCTCCCCTCGCCACTGGAAGTCTTGCCTGGCCCAGTGGGATTTGCAGGCAGTACAGATATGGCCAGCTGGATCTAGGGCTTGGATCCTTGGCAGAAGCACCCGGTGTTCTTGGTCCATCCAGTACAGATCCGTCTTACGGGAGGTGGCCCTGGCTGTGGCCCACAGCGGGGGTCTGAGCGCGTGTGTTGCACCACCCTGGGGCACGGATGGGGCCCATTTCCCTTTTTTGAGGAGGAGAAGTTCTCTGGGCCTGAAATGTGTAATTTCTTTGGCTCCTGAAGGCCAAAAGCTGGTTGTCCCCTCTTCAGAGGGGAAGATACAGCTCTAACAGGGTCAGCTGTCTTTTCTTTTTCTCCTCTTCCTTCAAACAATGTTTAGTCTTTCCTGAACACTCTTAAAATATGGGCCTTAATGTAGGATCTTCTAACACGTTGGGCACCAATCTGTAGGATCTTCTGACGGTTTAGACGGTCGGGACGGCTAGAGACAAGAGATCTCTGAAGATAGGTCTTTGAGCATGAGATTTATTGTGAAGGGCGTGGTTGCAGGGGCCCTGCTTGGAGCTGCCAGCTCGAAGCAGGGCAGAAAAGCAAGAGTAAGTGCAAGAGAGAATAGCAGAAGAAGAAGAGCAGAAGTGAGGAAGTTCTCGCTTACAATACTATAAATCTTCTTCTGTGCTGAATATTCTAATTTCCATTAACCAATCTAGTAAAAGATACAAATCCTATAGCATTTACATACAGCCTATAAGAATCATTACATTACCATACTGCGTTACATTTTAAGCCCTAAAAACTACTCTTTGGACCCCTTCTGCCAAGCTGGTAGGGTCTGCTCTGACCCTTGGACCTGTCTGCAAGCAGAGGGTATTGTTCAATCAAAAGGGGATTACCTTCTGCTGGCTATACCATTGTTTTCCAGTTGTTCAGTAACTAAGGCTTTGTATCTCAAAGCTTGCCTTCATTTCAATCTCGCTTATAGTTTCCGTATTCTCAGCATCTTTTGCCAGGCAATCATATTTATAAGGCTTTCCTGTTTCATCTTCCCCGGCACCTTAATATCTCCCAGGCATGGGCATCTCTCTTAAACTGCTGTGCTCAACCACCTCTCTGTCGGGAGGCAGCAAGGGAATACGGCCCCGTGGTGTCCACAGACCTTCCCCTTTGTGCTGTGCCCAGGACGTGGCAGGGACTGAAAACCTCAAGCCCCTGAAGGGCAAACTCACAGCTGTGTCCCCAAGTGTCCCACGGCTTCATCTGTTCCCCGGGGTGAAGCCACTGAGGGTGCTCCTGAGGCAGGTCATCGTGGTGTTGTGGGACACGTCCTGCCCACAGCTTCCTCAGGCAGGCTGAGCGTGGGATGCAGACTGTGCCGTTTGCCCAAATAAGTCAGGAAATCCAGGAACTTGATTGCATGATGTCCCCTGTGGAGGGGATTAGGCAGTGAAGTCGTGTCATTGGACGAAGCAAGTTGTGCCAGCACATCACTGGGGGTGAGCGGCGGGGGGAGAAGGGTGAGGACAAGAGTTAGCTGAAGAACTGACACAGTTTTTGTCCTTGAAAAACCAATGTTTCCTTATTTGTAATGAACTGTTGTTGGCAATTTACTGCTGCCAGCTGCATCTCTGTGGTTGATTAAGGGAGCTTGGATCTTAAATATGTAATAACTCCCTGAAAGCCATTGAGAGGTAGTTATTAGCTTCATCAAGGCCTGTGTACACATCCGCTGTGCTCCTTTATGAAAAGGCTACCTATTAAATGCATTGTAGCGATTCACAAAATGCAGGATCTAGGCTTGTTTTAAGAAATAAAAACAACAACCCTAGCAAAGCTTGTTGGCAAGGGAAAGTTATCTCGGAGTGAAGCACTGCTCCACAGCTCCCTGATGGGGAGACAAGAACAGGGAGTAGGAGAACTCCTATCCCTGTTTGCAGACCCTTCTTTCCCTGGCATGTGCTTGAGCACTGCTGGGAGCAGCACTGGCACCAGCAGGTTTTTACAGCAGAACGGGCATCCATCCCTCTCCCAGCTGTGCACATGGGATCCATGGCTGTGGCAAATCCTGGAGCAGGGAGAGGTAATTCATTAGTAAACAGGATCCCAATGCAGCTGGAGTTCAAGTTGTGCATTTGCCTTGGGAGTAGACTCCTTTCCTCTGACATGTTGCCCTTGGGTTTGAACTCAGTGGATGGCACTTGGTATTCTTCCAGCAGCAGGGCTGAATCCGTGGGCTCAGAATGAGAGTGACAGGACAAAAAGCAGACAGCTGACCACAGCCAGCATCCAGGCATCTGTACAGATGGGCAGAGAAACATCTGCTGCCATCCAAAGCCAAACAGAGAGGAGAAGCTGGGCCCGGCAGACTGAGTCAGAAGCAGACCCTCCTCAGAGGGAGCGCCTGAGCCTGGAGGCACCATTCCATGTGCTGCAGGGGGATGAGTGTGATCAGCCAGCTCTTGGCTCACAGGGGGACGTGATGTTGCCCTGCCCTTGTCAGATGCACAGTCTTCCATGTCTGGATCTGGCTTCTGTGTGTCTCTGCTGGCTCCACTCACACCAGGGACAAAATCATGTGTCCACTAGCAAGGACATTACACCACTGCCATGCAAGGGGAAAGTCACCTATCCCTTGTGTCTGCTCCTTCCCCTCTTCTCCAGCATCACAGGGTAACTGGTTTATCTTAACCTTCACAGTCTGGTCTTGCTGAACCACCTGTGCTTCTCCTCTTAGATGAGGAATTTTGGTTAACAGCCTTTCACAGCCACGGTGTTTGCCATGGTGGGTGCATGGCCTCGCTGCACTGGTACTCCTGGGTATGTCCTCCTCTTTGCAGTCTTGAGCATGGCTGGAGTTAAGGTCAGTCCTCTCCAAGCCACAAATGCCAGTTAGCCTGAGGACATCTTGGGAGATATCAAAAACTCTACTAATAAAGTTTCTGACAATGACATTAGAGGCACTGTGCTGGTTTCCAAGAATGGCAATGCTGGATCCTGGGTGACAACAAATAGTAACAGCATTCTCTGTTTTAAAAATATCTTAGTGTAAGAGAGAAAATATTCCCACTGCTGTGTAAGTAAGAGGGTGACCAGCATGAGCCTCCTCTGCCCAGTCCCTATATGGTTCCATTTCCATAATGTCTGGACTGCTTCCTACACAATCAAAGTAACAATCGAATGCGTCTGGCAGTGAGAAACAAAGCAGTAACAAAGAATGGGGGCATGGCTGGGTCTCTGTGAACTGGGTGCTGGAAGGAGAGAGATGGAACTGATGGCATATGCCTGCCCCTTCAGAGCAAAGTCCTTTCCAGGGAAAGGTCCCCTCAGTGCAGATGGCTGGGGACAGGGATAGGGCCCAGCTGAGCAGAGTCCAGTGCAGAGAATACTACCTTTGGAGTTTCTCGAGGGATGGTTTAAGTTTTATGGCGTTATCAGGAAGCTTCTTTGGAGGGCTTGAGTGATTCCTCTGGTTATTTGCTCCCGTTAAGACACTGGTGTGTGATAGTCACACACTGTGCTATTTTGGGGTCATGCAATATGGCTCTGATTCAACCACAAGCCCGGTGCACCCCGCAGAGACCCTTGTCCCAAGGGCCAGATGCACTGTCACCAGGTGGCAAAGCTGTTGTCTCGCTGGCTGGGACATAAGAAGGACATGAAAACAAAAAAGGATTGATTTGCTCAGAGTTATTTTCCAAACTTGGTTGCTTGGTTCCTACTAAGAAACTCATTTTGAGACGTGCTTGCATGCTCCTGGATTAATCTGTCAGTACACGTGATCCTAAAGAACAAAACAGCTATACGTGTGTTTTCGCAAACAATTTGGAGTAGAAATCTCTGGATCCATGAGCACACTCAGCAGTCCCCAAAACTGCCCAGGCAGGCTCTCAGCAACCCCCCTGCCTGCCCTTCTCCCTGGCGCTTGCCCTCCCATCTCTGTGCCGCTCATGTGGCCACGGCTCTGCCATCCTCTGCCCCAAAACCTTCCTCGTGCATCCTGAGCGCCAGTGCTGTGACAGATGAGTTATCCTGGCATGCCTTTGGATAAGGGCAGGCAACACTCCTGTCTGGAGACTGCGGACATTGTGCTCCGAGGAGCTCTGTGTCCTCCGAGGAGCTCTGTGTCCTCAGCCACAGCCCTCCCTCCACCCCGGGCAATGCCACTGTGCCGCCCAGGCTCTGCTGTCCTCACACTGCACAGCTCTCACAGAAATTCACAGCCCTGTCACAGCGTATAAGGCAGAAGAAAAGCCAGTTCTGCAGGGAGTCTGGAATGAATCGAGCTGCAGCGAGCAGGGGAGGGATGCCCTGGTTTCATTGAGAAGAGGAGGCCTGATCTGAAACAAAACCTGTTACTTTGGCTCAGGCAGGTAGGGAGCAGGTTCTGCCTGGCACCAGAGTCTGCACAGGAGCCAAATATTTGCTTGGTTCAGTAGATTTCCATTCATACTTTAGGTTTGGTTATTGAAATTTATCTTCCTCCTTCGTGACTGGGTATGTGACAGGACTTAGGGGAATAAGATATTACCCCTACACAGGGTAAAAATAATGTAAATCTAGTCAGTATCAATGTCGCAGGCATAAATCATCCTGGGAATAAGGAGGGAAGTGTAGCAGGAGATTTACCTGACTCATGAGCTCTCTGGTGACCTGGAACTCAGAAAGACTCACTCACACAAAAATCTGAAAATGGGTCAGTTTAGTAGGGAAGATTGTAACAGAGAAGTGTGGGAGGGTTGGATCAAAATCAGGCTGAGCATGAACTGGACAAGAATTAGATAGGAAGGAGATATTCTGGACATTCCCACCTTAGCAATGCAGAGGAAGAAGGGGAAGGGAGCTGAACAACAGATTCTACCGAGAAGCAGGTCCCTCTGTGGATGTACATGAGGCCCGCAGGTGTAGGGCAGAGGTGATGCAGCCTGCCTGTCCTCAGACCAGAAGGCATACAGAAATCTAGCCTCGTGCTGTAAGGGTAGTGCATGAGGGGCTCTCAGCAGTCCCTCTGGAAAGTTTCCTGGGCAATAGGTGACATGTGCAGGCAAGCTCAGAAGCTGCCTTCAAAAGCAGCTCAGCCAGATTAAGGTCTGCTTTTGTACCTAAAAGAGCCTAGAATAAATCAACACGTTATTTGTAAGTACCTCAAAGATAACAAGGAGATGAATAACAGCCAGCATATATTTGTCAAGAACAAATCTTATCAAGCCAACCTAATTTCCTTTTATGCCAGCCTTTTGGGTAAGGGAGAAGCAGTGTTGTCATATCACTGAGCTTCAGAAGGGCTTTTAATGTTGTCTTGTTTAGCACTGTCATAAGCAAGCCCTGGCTAAATGGGCCACTGGGGTGATGGGGTCTAATCTGTCTGGAAAGAGAAATGTGTCACTGGATGGGGGTGAAAAGGTGTTCAGTAGGTGCTTGACCTGGAATGGAGCTTGTTGGGCATGGGAAAGAGAAAATCGGTGTTTTAACTTGCAGATAGAAAGAGGAAAGAGTCTGAAAGCGTTATCAGAGGTAGGATGGGGATTTATAGAGATGTGAATTAGCCTGAACAGAAGCAAGACTCTGTAAAGTGCTGGTGTAAGAACAGTCATAAACACAAATTCGAGTGGGAGGGGAACAGCCAAGTCAGGGGTGTCATTATGACCTGGCAGCCAAATCTGAGCTCACATCGTGCTCTTGCAATCAGTGAGACAGATGCCATCCTGAAGATATTCAAGAGGAGGGTAACCATCCTCACGCTCTCTCTTGGGGGAGTGGGTGGCCTCTGTCAACAGCAGAAGACAGCTTAGAAGGCACTGCCCAGAAGTTTACTGAAGATATCAGGTGTTTTGTCTCTTTCAATACACCTTGGGTCAGATGTGGCCTTGGGAACTCTTTGTCTCCCCTTGCTATGTGCTAGCCAAGCAGAAGCGTTCATCGTGTGAGTTGCATTTCAGTCAGGTGGCCCCCGTCCTGCTACCAACCTGTGATGGGATAACCTGCAAAGCAACCTACAGATGGAGCAGAAAGACCAAATGGACCCATGGAACCTGCACAGCTTCCCTGTGGCCACCCACTCTGGGCTCCCTGCTCACAAGGGATATCTGGGGCAGGGGCAGTGCTGCCGTCCGTCTCCTTTGGTAATAATTAGATGCAATCCAAGCTTCCCTGCAGGAGAGCCCTGTCCCCGTGGGGGAAGAAGCAAGGCTGCACAGATTAAGGAAGCTAATTAGAGGGCGAGAGAGCATTGGTACTGAAGCCTCAACAGCAAACTTTGAAATCTAGATAAGGGAGCAGTGTTTAATTATATACAATTAAAACACCGTATCTCAGCCCCCTGGGACCTGGCAGTCCTGGAAAGCCCTCACAAAGGTGCTAATGAACAGATCTGAAGGCAGCAGTAGACTAGGGGCTATGCTTATCAAACTTCACCTGGGAAACACACCTGAAGAGAAGAGCTACGAAAATTCCCTTGGACCAACACCTCCTTATTCCTGCATGATGTTCTCCCTCTCCTATAGCAGGTAATGGGAACCGATATCTTGGGAACAGAAAGGGAGATTGCTCTGCTCTTACCTGCAGCTGGGCAAGAGCATTGCAGGCACCTACGCAAGGAAAGGCAAACCTGAGAATGCAGGGGAAATCAGAGAGGGTTGTAAATACTTGGTCTGAAAAACAACCTTTGTGCTCTTCTCTCCCAGTACACAGGAGAAAAATCTCCTGCCCCCGTGCCTGCCAGCCAGGGGTGTCCTAGGGTCTCCAGGGAGCACCATGCCAGTGTTCCCCTTTGGTCCACAAATCCTGCATAGTTATCTTAGGTTATTGTCCTACGAGTTCCCTCTAGCCACTAAAGCAGCTACTTCCCCTCCCTGCTCCTTTGCTGCATCATCTATACAGTCCCTGACTTCTGATCCTTTCACCTGTCCTCTTCAAGCCAGGAGAGCAGTTTGGTTTCCCCTGTAGAGTGCCTGCTTTGTGCTCACACATTCCCTGTTGCGCGGTGCCAGCTGAGCCAGCAAGCTCCATGGACTGCAGCAGCAGCTCTCATCCCATAGCTGCTGCTGGGTGTTAATGCAGAATCACGATGAGGGAAAGCTTGGATGGATTCATATCATCTGACAGATTAGAACTGCAGAACCAGCCTCAAGTTATCCAAAATTCCTCTTCCTCAGCAACTTCAAACCCTTAAGGAAGGCTTTCAGTTCAGCCCTGGGTGCCAAAGGAAGCGGTCCCTGTTTTAATTTGCAGATATAAAGTGCCAGAGGGCTTCTACCTTCTGAAGGCAGTAGCTTTGAAAAGCACAGGTGAAAGGCTAGGGCTCCTTCTCCTGCATCCTTGTCGCCTGTTCTTGTTGAGGAACACACCTAGTGCAGGTCTGTCGTCGTGCAGCTGCAGTGGGAGCTGCAGGTTGTGCCCGGGGTGGGGGAAATGGTTCTAACCTCAGGCAAGGGGCCGTGGCCTGGCACCAACCCTTTGTCTGACAAAGGGCAGGGGGACCTGCAGCACTGGCTGGCGGTGGCCAGTCCCCTTGAGACTCTATAAAACCCAAATAAACAAGGAGAAGACCCCCAAACAGACATCAAGTGTAAGGGGCATAAAGAGCACGAGAGGAACGGGTGCACAGACTGTAAGGGTGCAGAAGCCCAGGGATTCCTTTGCTGACCCTGGAGGCATCAGCTCAGGCTGTTACAGTGTGACTGCACCTCGACTAAATTACTTAAAAGAACTAGACATCTGGGACTCCGCTGCAGGAGACCTGGGACCGAGATGGTGAGGGAATCTTGTCTTTGTGAGTGTGGTGTGTGGTGGGAGTCAAACAGGGCACCTGGGGGTTCACTGGAGCTGCCGGCTGCAACGGGGCTTTGGTCCCAGCAGTGAAAGTCTTGGGTGGTGCAGTTGTGACTGCCAGAGTGGTCCTGAACGGTCAGACAGCAAAGGTTCCTTAGCAATCCCTTTGCCTGGCCTTTGCCCCCACATTCTGCTCGCAAGGAACTTTTCTCCTTTCAGTGCGCAAAGCCCATGAGTCACATCTGCGATGTTGTCACAAACGGCTTCCTTCCCTGGTGATACAGCCGCTGAAAATGTTACAACACCCAAAAGTGATGCCAGTGCCATTGAGGTTCATTTTATTTGTCTGAGCCTTTCTGGTGATGTTTTCCTCTGCTGTGCCAAGAGCTAAAAACTCAGGGCATCCTTCACTCATGGTGTTTTAGGTGGAAATTAAATTTCTTGTTGAATCCCAGGGCTCCAAGAGCTGTGGTCTTAAGAAAGATGCTGACTAATATCTAGTGTGCCCTGTCTGGTCCTTGGTGTGCCAGGGAAGAAGCTGCCATGCTTTGGGAGAAGAATTGCTCTCAATTGCCAGTCCTCTAGAGCTGGAAGGAAAGGTGGAAGGCTTAAGTTGCTTCTCAATTTGAGCATTCCTGCATTAGTATGAATGAGCTTGTTGGTGTCTTGCAAATACACAGATTTCTACAAAACACTTGCTAATGAACCTAACCAGCAGTCTGTCCTTTCAGTGATTTGTGGGGAGTCAGTAAAAGACTCAGCCTGGGGAGCTCATTACCCTGCTGAAGGAGTGCATTTTTAGGGGAGATGCTGGGAAGCTGTTAGCTGCCAGCTGTGAGGCAGGGCCAGAGGCTTGGCAGTGCTGGGAGGAAGCCTGGGAGAGGAGACGTCCATGGCCTTTGTGGGCACGAGCACAACGAGGCTGTGGTTGTGGGGCACAAGAGGGGCTGGTTTCCACCCCCAATCACCGTAATCATAGGGCCAGGCACGCTGATATTGTGCTGGGGTCTCGGGTTTCTGGTGTGAAATGGAGAAGAGCAGAGTCAGCACCGGTGACGAGGGAGAGCCACAGCAACCTACTTAACCACATACACGGTCTAAACCAGAGGCCTTCTGGAAGACACAGACTCCCGGGGCTTAAAAAACAGGCACTCAATCCTGTACATCAAAGGGAGCGTGGCACTGCTCAGCCACCGCTCTGCCTCGTGGGCACCGTTCATTTGTCACCTGCAGCTGTTGCACGGCTCAGCCAGGAAGCTAATCCAGCCCGCTGCCCTCTCCTCTGGGTGTGAGCAGATGGGCTCACTCAGGCAGCAACTGCAGCCACCTCCAGAAGGGATGCAAATACCTCAAGGTGCCCGTACACCTGAGGGCTGCACCTGCCTACGCCTCAGCACTTGAGAGTAGGTGGAAGGATGACCAGGGAACTGCGTCTGTGGGGATGAGGTGGGCTGAGGTAAAACGCGAATAATTGGAAAAGGAGTGGAAGGAAAAAGTGAAAGAGGGGCCAAAATCACAGTGTTTTGTATGAATGCTTCCTCTTAGCTGCTGCTGAGCACTTGAGAGCTGCAAAGTGCTTGGGTCCTCCTCAGAGGCCCCCCTGTGCCATCAAACCTTAGAGCAACGTTGTGCTGCTCAAGTCTGCAAAAGGTACTTCGAAAAAGCTATCAAGTTTCATCTTCATTGTGTTTGCAGGGAGAACCCTGGCTTGGCACTAGGCATCAAAGGTAAAAGCAATGAGGAAAAGAGAATACTTCTAGCCTTGCCAAGAAAAATCACTTGTCTGGGAAAGGAAGAACTAAATTGATCTGAATTTTCCTGCTATTCATCAGCGTTTTGGTGCCAAGGCAGTGCATGTGAGAGAGGAAAGAAAAAGGATAACATGAAGAGCTCCATATTTAATATTGTGTTAATCCCTTCCCTTCCAGCTAGAGTTTAAAAATCCTTTCCTGTACATGAGGGAAAATGTACTGATCCGTGTGAGCATTTTTATTTAGGGAAGAGAGATTTACCTTTCAGGAAATCTGCAACTGAATAAACCAATTTGGAAGCCTGAAGAAATTAATTGAAGTTTGGGATTGTCAGATTTTTTTTTTTTTAATAGTTATTTATTGCTTCACAGAAGATTCATTTTGCATTTTGAACCAAACTTTCCTTCACTGACTCTGGAAACGTAAGCAGGGGGGATGCATTTCAGGCCAAGTGTTTTGAGAAACCCTGCTAACAGCAACTGTGACAGAAGGTGAAGCAACAACGCTTCAGCACCTCAGCTTCTCCGTGAAAGCCCCTCCGTTGGGAAGGTGTGTATTGTCAGGCAACTTGTGCAACAGCTCTTTGCAAGTAAGGATCTGCTTCTAGCACCCCAGTTACGTGATGGAAAATCCTGCAAAGGAGCAGGTGGAAGTGGCAAAGCCACGTGCCAGTTTGGGACCTAGAGCTCAACATGATGGTGACCTCCCCCAACACCCGTGGGGAGTGGGGAGCAGTGCCTGCCCTCCAGCCCTGGCTGGGTACAGCGCCCTTTGATTTGTGGCATAAGTTTTTACTCATTTATTTCTTTCTGAGCTTAGACTCGTGGACTAATTAGAGGAGAACTGGTGAGCTCAGCTAACACATTTGAACACGGGTAGCTTTAGGCTTGCATTTGGGTCATTAAAAATGAAGTAAAATGATGTTCCCTTTGCACCAGCTATTGTGAGCAGGGGCCTTGATTTGGCAGGAGTTATCTCCCCAACACCACTGCACTAATGACTTCCAGCACAGAAAGAGCAGTGTGTCATTAATGCAACAGGGTGGTGGGAATCTGCTGTAGGCAAAGCAGGATCTGGGACAGAGCAGTTTGTGTCCCACCTGTAACAAAGCTGGGATTAAGTGGCTGAGTTTAAACCCTTAGGAGGCTGGAAGGCACCGTAAGGGGAAGCCCTTTCCTCAGGGACATGCTCCCAAGGGTGTGGGCATGCTGCAGTGGGAGTGGAGTGGGTCTCCTGAGGACCTCCTCTGCCTGCTGGTGTGTCCAAGCAGCCTGGGTGACCTTGATGTTTGAGCAAGGTTTTCTTCATTGTTCTGTGGGATGTCCCTGCTGGCTGCAGGCAGGTTTTGATTGAGATGGAGACCATCAGTTTACAACATAAAAAGCTGTACAGAAAGGCTTCATCTCAAACTGATCTAAACTACAAATGCAACACAGCTATGTATGCCAAAGCCGCTGGAGATGGCTTATAAAGATAATTTGGCTTACCTCCCTGTGGGACAGAGGTTGTATATGTTTGTTGGTTGTTATTCCCCCAGCAACTGATACTGGGGTGGTGTCTGAGTGAGGATTTCCCCTGCATGTACCTTGCTGCATTTTCTCCTCTCAGTGAAAGTGAGGAAAATTGGAAACTCCACAGAAGAATACTTGCTTTTCATTAAAAAAGCCGGAGGAGGAGAAACCCTATAGATTTAGAGGTGTCGTTGGCTTGTATTTTAGAGAAAACACCTGGTACGAAATAAAATGTCACTTTTGCCTGCTTCAGCCTTGATGACAGAAACCGGCATTGCAACCCTAACGATGAGTGACCTGCAGAGATTTACAATGCCGGGAGGGCCCCGGGCCATCATCCTGCTGTGGAGGTGCAGTCACATTGCTCGAGGTTCCATTGAGAGGGAGGTGGATGTTTGCTTGCATGCTGTGACAGTGGTAATGGCTCACATTTCTTGAGCTGCAGAAGAAAATTACCTTCAATTTCTTCCTCAGTCGCTGTGTGCCTTGTAGCAGTGCTCTCCAGAGGTGGTTGCAATGCAGGCATGAATAAAATTCGGCATGCACTGGGACTACACATACCTGGAGCCATAACTTAATGAGTTAAATCAGAGCTTTTATTATCTAATTTCTCATTGTCATCCAGTTTCTTGCATCTCTGTAGATAATTGATGTGAAGAATAGTTCTTGCCTTCTGGAAACTGGCTGCCTTTTGAAACGCTCCCATCAGAGATGCTTTTTTTCAGGCTTGTACTTCTTTCTTCTCATTATCTTGTTAATAGGCCGCCAAGTGGAGGAAGGAGAATGTATTGGCAGGGTACACGAGGCCGGTGCGCCTCTGCCTTGGAGATGTGGGCACTGAGGCCTGGGGAGCAGCTCCTGCCAGGTGAGGGGAGGATAATTCCTCTTTCTGCCAGAAGAGCTGTAAGGGTGGCTGCAGCCTGGTAGAGGAAAGCCAGCTGAGCCACAACCGGGGTTGAAAATGCCCTGAAGCAGGAGGGCGAATCCCCTGGCCACTGCTCCTGTTGGGAGGCTGCTCTTTTGGCAGAGGAGCTCTTTTCAAATCTCAAAAATCCCAGCTGCAAAGGCAGTGCATCTTTGAAGTCTAGAGGAGTATAAAAGACTGCAGATAAACCTGAAGAGTTTTCCCCAGTAGCTAAACCCCTGGGTTATATCTGTTGAGATTGTCGAGAGAAGATCCAACAAATATTTGTAGCAGATTTCTACCGAGGATGCTGCATATTCACATGAAAGAGCAGAGACGGCTGCTCCTGCAGCTGGGGAGGGTGAGCCTGCATGCAAATATCACTGTGCTCTTTTGGGGGCAGCTCCTTTTCCTTTCCAGCCCTGTGCTGGGGAGGATCTGGCAGATGTGCCTTTCTTTTCAGATTCATCCTTCCCCGTTCCCTGCGCCGTGTTTGGAGCACCACGTGCTCGGCTGTGGCACGCAAGGCAGGGAGCAGTGCGCACGGGGGGACCGAGGTAGCCCGGCTTCCGAGGCACATGGAATGAGACTTGGCAGCAAAGGGGCTCTCACATAAGGCAGCAGGCATCAAGGTCTCTCCTCACCACACCTAATCCTCCTCTGCAGCTGGAAAACCCCTTCTTCCCACAGAGACCTCTTGTCTTTCATCACAGTGCCCCTGTTTCAGCCTCAGCCTTCCCTCTGTCCTGCCATTCCAGTTTCCTCTGCTCATCTTCTGTGTCATGATCTCAGGGTTAGGAGGCTTGTGCCTTGCTTCAGGGCATCCTGGGTCATCCTGCCTTAAAATGTGCTGTGAGTACCTACACAGGTGAAATGCTGCTCCTGGTTTGGCCTTGCAGGCTCCCTGCAGGGAGGACTGGTGCCTGTCAGGCTGAGTCCTCAGATGTCAAAAATGAATAAACGAGCTGTGTTTTACTGGGATATAAATCAGGATGCCCCGGTGCCCTCTGGGCGCGTGCCCCGGGCTGCAGTGGGATGTTCGGTGGTGCATGTGAGCCCAGCCTGGTGCTGCCTGCAGGATGAGCTCCTGCTGGGAATGCACCAGCACTGGTTAGATAAGCCCAACAGTGCCCTCTGATGCAGCCCACACAATAACAACTAGCAGAAATAATAACTGCCAGCAAAACCCCCCTGTTGGGGGGGTTCTGTTTCGAACAGTAGTTCTCAAGCCTGCATATCCTTTTTTGCCGTCTCTGCAAAGGGGTTTGGTGTGTCCAGTGGTTGTTTCCACGCTGGGAGCTCTCACCATTTGCTGTGTCACAGCCGGCTGGTGTTACTGCTGCTTTGGCACTGAGAGAGACCAAAATTTGGTTGGTTGGTGGTTTCATGATCATGCCCTGTGAGATACAGCATGAGTTACAGAAAGAGAAACAAAGAAGGGTTTGTATTGAAATAGAAGTGGTTCTCATGGTTTTGACACCCCCATATGGCAGGGACATATGCAGAAATGAATTTGCTGCTGTTTGCTTAATAACAATAAGCAGGTTGAGACAGTATGTTAGATCTCACAAAAGGAAACGTGACTTTTCGGTTATAATCTCTGGGTTTTTTAGTTGAGATCTTCGCTGCTGTTGTCTTGAAATTCAGTTGCAAGCAGCGGGAAGGCATTCAACAGCAATGAAAAGGAAAGGCTGCCCCAGAGGCACATGCCTGTCAGAATGCTCTGTGAGATGTCCTGTGCAGAGGCTGATGTCTTGATGAGGACCAAGCACTGTGAGCTCCGTCTCAAGGCTTATACATGTTGGCAAACTCACTTGACTGGTTTGAGATTAACATTATGGGTGAGCTGTTAGAAGCCTACGTGCAGCAGGCTGAGAGCAGGAATGCCAGCTCCTTGCTTCTGAGCACGATGCCATCTCTGTGGCGAACAGCAGTGTCTTGGTGAGAGAAAGCTTTTAATACCACAGGGCCAATGCTGTTGATTCTTCAGGGGCCATGAACCTGTTCTTCCTCCCGTAAGAAAAGCCTGCAATGCTGTTTTTCAGGCCTGTCTGGTTTTGAACATACATCATAGAATCATAGAATAGTTTACTTTGGAAGGGACCTTAAAGATCACCTCGCTCCTACCCTCCTGCCGTGGGCAGGGACACCTTCCACTAGACCAGGTTCCTCAGAGCCCCATCCAACCTGCCACTGAACACTTCCAGGGATGGGGCAGCCACAGCTTCTCTGGGCAACCTGTTCCTGTTAGCAGATGCTTAGGTAAAAGCAGAGGAGGGCAGCAAGGCAGTGCCTCGATGCCAGCCAGGCTCCAGGTTGTGAAGAAGGACCTTGTGCTCTGCACTAGGGGGGACACAGTGCGGAAGCACCTCTGTGAGCAAAGCTCTGCAGTTCATTTCGGGCTGCTGCAGAAGGATGCGTGGTGGTAGTTCTTAAAAAAAACATAGTGTAAAACGTGGACTTCTGCTATTAGAAGAACTCCTTCCAAAAGGGTAAGTCATAGTCACTAGTAGAGTCTGAAGCAATGCATTTCAATGCCTTGTGATTTTCTAGGTCCATTTTCAGGCAGGAGTTTGTTTTGCTCTCATTTCTGCCGTTCCTCTGTTAACCGGTGAGCGTCTTGTAAAAATGCCCTGCCTCTGCCTGGCACTGCTCTCCTGCAGGAGTGCAGGGGGCCACCCCATAACTTTGCAATAGTTAACAGGGCTTTGTAATTCCCAACTGCTGTCACAGGCACACGAGGCTGGGGGACGTCTCTGAGCGTTTAGAGAATGCTGCGCCCTGCCGTACACGTGGCTGTGAGTGTGACATGCTGAGACATCCCTGGGAGAGCAGAGCTCTTAATGCAACAGCGTGACAATCATACTTCAAAGCTAATTGACGACACGGGCTTGCTAATTTTACAGAGGTTAATGGATCTTCTTGGAGCCGTGGGTATGAGGAGTGCTGGGGACTTAGCATCTTTTTCTCCCCCATGGAGTTCTTTGACCATATATAGCCAAGGTATCAACTTACAGGCCTGGGATTTCAGCTTTCTGTTTAGATTTCAGATGAAAGGCTGCAGTTGGAAGTGATTGTTATAAATATTTCCTGCTATCTGGTAGCAGGCTGACTTCAGTCCCTTCTAAGGAATTCACCGTAATTATCCTTTACACAACTGCAGTGAAAACCCCACTCCTGGTGGAGGCCGGTGAATGGAGCGTGTCCTCCGCCCGCCCGGGTGGGATGGAGCTGCACCCCGTACCAGAGAGCTCACTGGGGGCTGGAGTCCTGGGTGAGGGACTCACCAGCACTGCTTTTGCAGTCTTGACCCTAGCTGGCTTCTTTCTCCTTGCTGGCAGGGTGCTGCTGGCCAAGGCGCTGCTGGAGTGACCAGGGCTGGGCCAGTTTCCAGAAGCTGGGGGTTGAAATGCATCCTGAGGCTTGCAAAGGAGATGGGAGGGGCCAGTGGAAAGGGCAACCTGCTGCTGTGGCCACACAGGGCATGGGAGATGGGACTGGGCACTCCTCACTTCGCAGGAGCCAAAGGATTCACCTGGGCTCTGCTCTCTCATGGCCACCAGCAATGAGTTCCCAGTGGAAGGATGGGAAGGAAGTGCCAGCCAGCTCATCATCCAGCTGTCCTTGTTTCATGAAGGAACATCTCCCCGTGATGGTGCAGGGCACAGGTTGGACATTCCTGGGAGAAACCTTCTGTGGTTTCCATTCTTAGGGAAAAGTAATGAGTGCAGTGGGCATTTGGGGCCATCACTGCTCATCTGGAGAAGCCCTTGGACAGGAGCCTGGGTAAGTTCCTTCAGACTCATAGTTGACTGACCAGTTTGTCATCCAAGTGCTCGGAGTAATAGGGAGGAAAAGTGCTGTCAGCCTGCCCAGGACTCTTCCTTTTTCATTATTCCTTTCATCTCTCTCTCTCCCCTATCTTTTTGAATCTCTTCATGGATCAAAAACCCACATCAAACCAGCCAGAGCTGCCACTACATGCAGAAGGGCTAAAAAAAATAAAAATGCAGCCACATCAGTTAGAAATCCTGACTCCCAGGGCCTCTGAAAATTTGTGCCACAGAAATGCTGCACAGTTGTGCAATTTAGTGCCTCTGAAGAAGAATAAATTTGCTTTAAAAAAAATCCATCAGCATATTGCATATATTTATAGTTAGCTGCAAGCCTTTCCAGTGAGAACTTTTTGAATTTATTTTAAATTAAAGTGACTAGCATGACATACCAGTACTTAGCCTTTTAACAAAAACATTTTAGTCGTATAAATACAGTTGCTATTATTAAACTCCAGGGAAAGCCAGCAAGCTGCTCCAAATAACATCCCTCTGGTCTGCCTGTCCAAGATCTTCTGTTCATACCCAGAACCAAGACATCTGAACACCTTGTTGGAGATCAGGGGTACATTTTATTTTCTGTTTCCTTGATGGCTTTTGAAGCTTGTTTTAAACTTTGTTTCCACTTTCTCTTCTTTATTCCCTTCTCCTTTCCATTATGTTACTCCTTATACTCTTTTTCCTTTTCCTTTAGGCTTTTTTATCTTTTTCCTTCCCTCTCTCATTACCCAGGGAAGCCCAATTCTCAGTGGTAATTTCTGGCCTTTCTGAAAGCATGCTGGAACCTGTTTGCTGGATCAGTTGCTGGGACTGACTTTAAGGACAGCACAAGTTGCCCTCTGGGTCCGTAGAGTGTAAGGGTGCTTCTGTGCATTGAGAACGTGCCTGTAAATGAGATTTTAGAAAATCTCAGTCCACTTATCCTGTCTGTATTTACATCTTTCAGAAGTGCCAAGGGAGAGCAAATTTTGATGCTGCAGGGTGTACACACAAGACAGAGTGGTGGATGGATTTTGACCTGTGACCAGCACAGTGCAGGGAGGACCTCCTTTTTGGGGACCCCCCCCCCAACCACTGAAGAGCTCTCTATAGTTAAAAACCAGGCAGCCAGTGACTCGGGTTATTCCCATCTCCTCCACATTAGTCTTCACCCAGCTCTTTTCCAAACAAAAGCTGAGCAGCTATTCCTCACACAGCTTTTAAGCCTGTGTGGCTTCTAAGAGAGGGAGGATGCAATAAATCACCCAGTCAATTAACAAGGGACTTTCTCCTTATTTGTAACCTCCTTTCAAAGCAAATGAGTCTGACTGGTAATGAAAGGAAACACATGCAATAGTTTAAAAATAGGTGTCTGAGGCCCGTGGGGGAAATCTTTGCCCCGCTGCGTGTGGCATCCAGCATCTCCAGTTTGCCTGCATCACCTCTCTCCACTCGCTCTCTCCCAGCACCCACAGTAGCTTATTCCTTCAGGTGATGGAGCAGCATTCCCACATCCAGGGCCATGCCAGCACCATCCCACTCACAGGACTTTGCAGACTTTGTACAAACCTGACTCCCCCACAAATCTTGCCCTTGCAGATGGGAAATTAAGGCACAGGGCTCTGGGAGCAGCCTGCAGCACTGCAGCAACTCCCTGCCAGTTCGGGGGCTGTGGGGTGAGCTCTGAGGAATTCAGCAACCCGCAGGTGGGACTTGAGTCTGCTGGGAGGAGAAAACCAGCAGCTGTATCCTATTCAGAGCCTCCTCTTGCTGGCTTCAGTCAAATGTCTCCTGAGGGAAACCAGCAGATCTTCCCAGGGTTTCTGATGTGCTTTAGCATTTGCTGAGCTGAAAGGCTGGCTTCAGCTCTACACACTGCATTTCAAACCTGGAATAGAACCTCATGGGCTTGGGACATAGCTGTTTTTTAAAAATAATTCCTTGAGGTCTTTCATATTCCTTGGCACCTGCCTCCTAGTTAGTCTGCGTCCCTTAATGTGCATTATAAGGGCAGCTGCTCATGGCTTGGAGGTCCTGCTCCATGTACCTGGGAGACACAGGGCTTTCCAAAAATGTAAGAGCATTGTTTTGATGGGCCAAACAAGGGCACATCTGTGTCAGGCCGGATGGACAGGATACTGGACAGCAGGAACATGATGCCATTGTCCAAAACAGTGTGGGTCCATGGTGTTGCCCTGCAAAGCCAGGATTTGCTGTCTGTGACAGATAGGAGAAGTAGGAAAGCTTGAGATTTTAGCATTTATAAACACTGAGAGGTATCAGGAGTGTTCTCTGAATGTTAATTTCTGTTTGCTTTGTCCTTATTTCAGGTTTTCTTTTTACCCCTCTTAATTCTGACAGTTTAAAGGACTCTAAGAGTTATGATTCAGAATTAAAAGCAGGCAATCTGAGTTATGCTCTGAAAATAGCTGAAACTTTGCAATTATGGGGCAGTGCTTCCCTCTGTCCCTTTCTGAGCTGGTCACTTTGGTCCATCTCAGCAGTCTTGCCCTGAATTGCTTTTCCCCAGCTCAGCAGCACCCACCTGCTCACACTCCTCTGCTCCCCTTCTCCCCACAAAAAACAGGGCCTGGCAGTGCTGCTGCCAGCATGATTAGGGCAGTATATAATAATAACCAGTAACCAGGAAAAAGGCAAACACTCGAGGAAGTATTGGGGGGGGGGGGGGGGGGGGGAATCATTTAATACCTGTAACAATCACTTTATTGTTGGGTTTGTTTTTTGGGGGTTTTTTTGTTGTTGTTGTTTGGGTTTTTTTTTCAGCCTGGAGGTTTTCTGATGGTTCAAGAGATAAAAAAAAGCCTTTCTGCCATTTCTGCAGCTTTAGTAATCACCCAAGTAATTGCATTGTTTGTAAACTGTGTGGTAACGAGCATGTGTGGGGCTGTGATGCAGGAAGCAGGGCTAAGTCTGGCCGAGGCTGCCAGGCAATATGCAGTGCAGAAGTAATGATTATTAATAGTACGTGTTGACTTAGGCTGATAACGCCCCAGAACTTGCGCGCTCTGTATCTCACCAGCGGGAAGCGGATGCTTGGTGCGGAAGACAAATACCTTGTAACCAGGAAACTGCCTGTGCCTGGGCTTCCCGGGGCTGGATTGGCCTTGGAGACAGCGTTTCCCCAGGACAGAGCCATCGGGGTGCATCCTGAGCAGACACCAGGGCAGGGGATGTCACCTGTGCCTTGCAGTTTTCTTCTCACAAAGGACTACGGAGCGGTGTTCGGACGCGATGCACGACGCGGGTTTGCCTGTGGGGAGTTAATTATTCCCATAACCAGAGATAATCAGTGCTGAGCCCTATTTTTGGAGGTGAATGCCAGGTGAGCTGGTGAAATATTAAATAGGAAAAGTTATTACATAGTCTGAATTACACAGTCCCTCGTTGAAGAGGGAGAAAAGAAATTTAACTGAAAAAATACAAAACCTCCAAGTATTGAAATAAGAAAATGCTAGATTAATCCAGGAAAAATCCTTAAACCAACCCAAACCCTAGAATCATCACCTTTTCTTTGTTCTCTGGCTCTTATTCAATCTTATGAAACAAGACCATATGTGACTGTCAAGGCCCTGGTAGGGGTGGGGAAGAAATTCTTGATTAACTTTCTTCTTTAAATGTCTCTCTTTCTACTCTCCATCTTTCCCAGAATTCCCTGAGTTTATGGGAAGAAATCTCTGATATGGCAAATGAAAAGTAAAACCATGGCTGTGGTAACTTGCAGCATTTCAGAATTGAGAAAAGTGTTTAGCAAAAAGAAGTAAGAGAGCAGTTGTTCTTCCCCTCCATTTTTTGACGGTTTTGAAAAATTAATGAAATGGTGAAGGGAAAGTCAAAGAAATGGGTAGGAATCAGCAACAGTCAGGATGTGAAGTAATGGCAGGGAATTAGGTATTTTAATAGTAATAATAGTAGTAGGAATTAAAAAGAACACTGAAAATAATACTGGAAAAATTAGTCAGGGGAAATGTGGTATTCAAACATTTTGTCTGAAGAACAGAGAGGGCTTGACATTTTCAGAAAATAGTTCCAAGATAAGTTTTGGGTGGGGAAAAAACTTCTAGCAAGACATTTCTGGGCAGGTCTGATAGTAAATATTATTCTTCTAAAGAGAATTGTGGACATTTAGAGGAATTAAAGAGTTTTTCCTTAAGCCAGAGCTGCAAGTGGCCTCCACTCAAATGTAGTGATTCATGCTGCCTTGTTTAAGGATCTGAGATCCCTTATATTCAAAAGGAAAACTGGGAAAGGCTCCAACCATAAGGGCAATTAGTACTTCAGATGTGAAATTTAGAGCCAAAATTTTCACAAACAAAGGTATTTCTCATTGTAGGGCACTACTTCTCATACCACATGAGCTGGAATTCCAGTTGGTAAAAGAAGCAGCTAAAATGTCACCTATGACATTTAGAAAAACGATCTTATTGCACAAGGTGGTGATTTTAAGGGGTTGTGCCAAACACCAGCGTGCAACTTAACATCGTCAGAGCTCAGGAAATATCCACCTGCAACCCAGGGCAGTTGGCATCTTGTTTAGTGAAAGCTTTCCTAAGGATTTCTCCAGCTATACATCTAGGCCTGGATAAGGCCTCTGAGGGGCACTTTTTGGCAGCAGAGAGCTGTTTCTCCTGTTTTCATTGCAGGACTAGGTGGGGGGACTGGAGCCTTGGCAGTTGAGATCTCCCAAACCTGGTCTATAAGAGATGACGACCACAGATGCAGCACAAAGGCCTCTTCCCTTCTGGATGTTTAACAAAGAGTGATTAAATACCTGTGCTTGCGAGTGGGGCACTAAATAGCTAAGAATTGCAGTAGTAATGGTGGGAGGAATCGATTTTTTTGTTACTTAGACTTGTGAGCAAGTTTCTTTAGTGCCCATGGAACTAAAGGATCATTTGGGGACTTTGGGTTTCTTTTAAGAAACATCATATTGGAGGATAGGTGATTGGTCAGGCATCCATGGACTTCTGTCGTGGCAGGCCTTAGGAAGTGGTGTCACTGGTTTTCTCAAGTTGAAAAAAACCAAAATTGCTTTTGTTGCAGAGTAAGTGGTTTGGATCCTATTTTCCCACTGCATATTGTACTTTGCAGACTAAAAAAGACATGAGAAATAGAAGTGACTGATTTTTCCATTCCTTCAGCTGCCTCCATGTGGGTTGATTGCTCAGGGGATTTCAAGGCAGACTGAAACACAGACAAACGCTGGCTTCGTGTACGCTCTTAAATATTGCTGTGTTTTGAATTTTATTAGAAACTTGGCAGGCTTTTGCTTGAGCTCTAACTGCCTCTTCTGCCGTCAGTTTATCAGCTCCTATAATTTTAGATGCACAATCACAGTGTGCAACCGTGTAGCCCAGCACGCATGAGCAAGGGAAACACTCTAAAAACATGTCTGGTTAAAGTACTTGTCAAATTAGTAGCTGTCAGCCAGAGTGAATTAGACCCAAAATGGTACATGCACAAGTGAGGAAACACGTTCTCCAGCATGCCTTGTGCTATCGGTCCTGCTGGGCTTGGACAGGGAGCCTAACCCAGGAGAAAGCCAGGATCTTCTCTCACTCACATCCTCGGAGTTCTGCCCAAAGACACCTCGGGTGTATGTACTCGAGGGGATATGGATTGAAAGGAGAGGATGTGATAAACCCATACATCTGTCAGAAAGTAAACACAGCCTCGTGATCTTTCTGAGCTGACTGCAGCTCTAAATCCTGCCGATGAGGCAGCCATAATTCCTTGTGCGAGACGCTGAAGGCAGATGTACAAATCCTGGTTTAACAGGGGAAGTAGGTGTTTTTCCATTGCTCCAAAGAAGCATTTGACTTGTGAAATCAGTGCCCTCAATTTAGTTTTGCTGCAGTTTGTCCTGTCCAGGGTCCAAAATGCAGGATGGCAGGTGCCCCTGGATCTGGCTGATTAGGTCTCACAAACCCATGGGGATGTGGAAGACATGAGCAATTTGGGGAGAAGAGATGGGTGCAAAACTCTTATGGAAGGAATCCAGTTCTTCAGAGCAGCACCAGCCCTCAACACTTTGATTACCAAAAGGCAGGAGAGGAAAAAAGCTGATTGATAACTGATAGTGCTATTAATGTGACGAGATGCTTTCTTGAGCAGGGTCCAGGCCACAGCACGTTCAAGAGTAACTGGCAGCTTGCCACCTGCAAGGGAGATGTTTGTGGTCTCTATCAGTGCAAGAGGAGGAAACTCCCTGCTTGGTTTTGCTTCCCACACAAAGAGGTGCTGCGCTGGCTGGTGTGTGCAGACTCTCCACTTGTGAGGAATTGAGATGTGCCTCAGAGGTGGGGACACAGTTGTTCTTTGGGGCACTGCAACACAGGCCTGCCTTGGGGGCAGCAAGGGCTTTGCCTGGCTGCGGCTGGCACAGCTCTCTGAAGCAGAGGTTTCATCACGCCACGGGGAAACACCAGGGATATAAACCAGGCTTCCAGGTAGTCTATCAAACGCCCACATCACCCAGTCTCAAGGTGGAGTGATAACAAAGACGGCGTGGGGAAAGGCAATCTGTACCCAGGGAGGTTTTCGTAAGTGAAATTGAAAATAAATCACTGCAGATGTGATGGCTCATGCCAGCTCTCTTCCATGCTCATCCCCTCGCTCTGCTTTCCTTTCCATTTGCTAATTCCTCTGCTGCAACACACTGTTATCCTGGTTTACTACCCAGCTGGGAGAGTCTCTGAATCTGCCTTGCACAGGAGCTACACAGGCACAAACCAACTGTCTCAGCCTGGGAGAACGAATTAGGAAATGAGCACTGGAGAGCCTGACACATTTGATGTTGCAGAATTAGGTGTACTGAAGTGACTGGCAGCATGGCCCACGGCACTCTGGCATATTTCTGTGCCCCCTTGAAACTGAAAGCCCACTGTCGTGGTGCCAAAAGGCAGCCCCCCAGGAAGGCGGCCTCCGTGGCCTGCCCCTCCCCTCCCGTCATTCCAGAGAAGTTAAAGCAAGGTCTGGGAAAGTAGCGGTGTGCTTGAGACCTTATGAGAAGTGGCTCAGAATAGAAACGCTCTGCCTCACCACAGCCCTCTTGGAAGCTGTCTTTCAGCCAGAAGGTCTCCTTACTGACAATCTCCCAGCTGCAGAGCAGGAGAAGCCGGGGTTTGCACACTTCCCTGGGTAGTTTTTGGGTTCTTGGGCGAAGGGCAGCTCTTTGTGCCGTGTTTTTTGCCGTCAGAGATGTGGGTCTTTGTTTTGGAGCAGATGGGCAAAGGCAGCAAAGCGCAGATGTCTCATGGTGATGAATTTGGAGGAAAGGCTGAACTGTGCTGTCATGTTGCCGTGCTTTGGGAAGCCAGGCTGCTCCCTGGGCCCAGCTTGCTGTGCTCCTGGCCTCACATCCAGCCAGCCTGGCTTGCACAGCCGTGCCTTGGACGTGTTAACTGTGGCACAAGAGTTGCTGAGTCCACTCCCACAGCCCACACTCCAACAGGGCCAGACAGCGACTGCTGCAGGGACTCCCACCTGCCACCAGCCAGGAGCAATGGCAGCCCAGAGATTCAGAAAAAACAGCACTGGCAATCTGGTTGCCCCGAGTTCTTTTTTAACGAGACTGTCCCAGGTACTTCTGTCCTCTTTCATAACAAAACTCTCCTCCTCTAAACACCAGGTGATTTCTCAGGGTGCTGTTCTACGGCTCTTCGTGGCATGGTGGAAACCAACTCTTCAGGGTTAAAACCAGCTCTGGCTGGTGCTGAACCGTACAGAGCAAGAGGGGCTGGAGCAGCAGGGCTGCCTGGAAATGTCACAGAATGGAGAGTTCCACTTTGGGGTTGCTGGTGAAATCTGCAGCCAGAAGCCTGCCTGCTGCTGCCGAGCAGGAGGCAGAGGAGCTTGTGGGGGCTGGAGGATGTTGTCTGTGCTGCCTCAAGCAGCAGAGAGCTGTGTGAGAGGTGGATGAGTTTCAGGAGATGGCTGTCCTGGGAGCAAGCTAGGACCCGCTGTCCCCATGCCTGAGGCGCATCGGCCGTGCCAAAGTCCAGCCAGGGCTTTTCTCCGGCGGTGGCAGTGGTGCCGCTGCACACGGGGCTGCGAAAGGGAGGGTGGCTGGGGCGGCTCTCCCTCAGCGCGGCGGGCTGAAGTGCAAGGCAGTGATCCGAAGCGTTTTGAAGATGTTTCCTCCTGGTGTCTTCCCATTTGACATGAACCCAGCTCTCCTGGCAAGAGCCCAGGAGTGCATTGTTGCTTAGAATCACAGAATCGTTAAGGTTGGAACAGAGCTCTGATATCATCGAGTCGGGGCCTAGACCAAACACCGCCATGTCAACTAAACCACAGCACTGAGTGCCACATTCAGTCATTCCTTGAACACTTCCAGGGATGGTGACTCTACCACTTCCCTGGGCAGCCCGTTCCAATGCCTGGCCACCCTTTCACTGAAGAAGTTCTTCCTGATGTCCAATCTGAACAGCTTGAGGCCATTTCCTCTTGTCCTGTCGCTAGTTGCCTGGGAGAAGAGGCCGGCCCCCACCTTGGGTCAAATCTCCTGTCAGGGATTTGTAGAGAATAAGGTCTCTCCTGAGCCTCCTTTCTCCAGGCTAAACCCCCCCAGCTCCCTCAGCTGCTCCTCACAGGACTTGTGCTCCAGACCCTTCCCCAGCTCCGCTGCCCTTCTCTGGACTCACTCCAGCACCTCGGTGTCCCTCCTGAACTGGGGGGCCCAGAACTGGACACAGCACTCGAGGTGTGGCCTCAGCAGTGCCGAGTACAGGGGAGGAATCACTTCCCTGTCCCACCAGCCATGTTATTTTTGATACAAGCCAGGACACCCGTGGCCACCTTGGCCTCCTGGGCACAGCTGGTTCGTGTCCAGACACTGTCAACCAGCACCCACAGGTCCTTTTCTGCTGGACCACTTTCCAGCCACTCTTCCCCCAGCCTGCAGCCTTGCAGGGGGTTACTGAACCTTCTGCCATTGGCCTCAGCCCCTCAGCCTGTCCAGATCCCTCTGCAGAGCCTTCCTGCCCTCCAGCAGAAGCTCGCTAACAGCAAGCAGGACTCACCTCGCCAGGAGCGTGGGGATGAGCTGGCTCCTGCTCAGCTGCCCTCCCCATCCCACAGTGTCTCTGTGCAGGCGGAGCAGTGTCAGGGCTGAAGTCCTGTCAGTCCTGGCTGAATGCTCATTATCAGTCTGACTCTATGAGTGCTCTGCAAGGAGCCAGGTGCCTTTTGGCCACATCAGCCTTGCTGTGCATTTCCAGGCAAACCTGCAAACGTGCCTAGGGTGTAACACACATGCTGCACGTGCAGCAGGTTTCCATGCTGCAGGTAGATGCAAAGATGCTCAATACCCTCAGGAGAACCAGGTAAGTTCTTTGTTGGCTTTTCCATGTCTCTGAATTATTCAAGCAATTCAAAGCAGAGAGTGGGCTACTCAGGGACCCTCTGTGAGAAGCCAGAATGGAGACAGTCTAGTGAAAAATGCAGGGAGATGAGGAAAGCTGAAGCAGTAGGATCCCCTGGGCAGATAGCCAGGGAGGCTCTGCTGAGGAAGCAGGACTGCTAACATTGGAGGTGGTGATTGGATCAGAGAAGTGGGTGCTTGTAGCTCCTGCACCTGACAGTGTGCAGGTTCACTCTGGGTCTGCCTTGCAGGCATTTTGTCCCCTGAATTTCAGCAGTATTGCACAGGGCAGAAATCAGTGCAGTTTTATAGGATGTAAGTCAGTGCCTCCAGCCAAATCTGGTTTTGAATTGGAGAGCAGCAATCAAGCAGCATGGCCCCCTTCTCGAACTTTTCACAGTTGTGTGTCCATTTCTGGATTTGCACATCTGTGCCTGTCAAGTGCTCCCCAATTACAGAAATCTGGCATAGAGAACCTCTCGTCTCTTTCAGGAGCAAGTGAAAAATTTGCCTTGTGTTTCCTGGTTTTGGCAGCGAGATTCTCTGCCTTTTATCCGAAGCCCTTGAGATGTGAGAAGCAGTGTGCAGTTCCTTGCACGCTGCAGATGGGCTGCTGCATGACAGAAATGAAATGATTTGTCTTGTGTGTAATCCAGAGGCTCAGCTGAGTTACTCATCAAGCCCTTTACAAACCACTTTGTAGACTGCCACTGCTGCTTATTACTTAGGATATCTTACATTGTCTGATGAGTTACAGGATTTTGCCTGCTGCTTCTTCCATCACACTGAGCAGATTTAGTGTCTCAGGCAGCTTCTGCTGACTCAGAGCAAGGCAGCCCTGCCGGTGAGCAGCGAGTGGTTTGAGAGTGCACCGTGCAAACCACTGGGCACCTGGAAGCTGAAGGCTGTGGGCTTTCCATCAGGTGCACTTGGAAATATTCAGCATGGTGGCATTTGGGTGAGGAACTTCCTCCAGCTCTCTGTGTTTTGCTGCTGAGCACACGGGCGTTGGTCACGAGGAGGCACATTCTGTGTCTGATCCGCGTGGAGTTTGGGTGCAATAGAATTTTACACTGCATTTGCTGGAGTTTTGAGTTTCGTTTCCTCACCACCAAATAGAAGTCCGTGCAGGAATGGAAAGCACTGAAGTGCTGGAGAAGGTTCTGGTGGAAGCTCTGTGGGAGAAGCACTGATATGAAAGTGTCTGACTTCGGCTCATCACGGTGTGGTGGGGATAAAGGGATCAGCTGAAAGTCTCTTACACTGTGTGCTGCCGGCTCTTGCTGCAAACTTTTCCCCTTTTTTTTCCTCCCCTTGCTCTGTGCAAGGGGAAAATACCACAGCTGCTTTCTCTGAGAAGTCATGTCTCCGAAACCTCTCCTGTGTCTGGGAGGCAGGCAATGAGGTACTCTGAATGCATCAGCACGAAAGCGTTGTTGATGTCGCAGCCATCCCGGTGGCGTGCTGGGAGACAAGCCTTGCTGGTGGCATAATTCAGGAGCTCACTCTCTGCTTCAGAAAATGATCCTTGCTATCAGTATTTCCAAAATAAAACAGTCAGGACTTCCAGACATACGGGGAGGGCCGCCTGTCTGCCTAGCCCTGAGCCACAGGGTGGTTTGGGGCATGGCAGTGTTGGATTTGGGACAGCCTGGCACAACCCCAAGAGAAAGCTGCAGGAGGCAGGGTCCATCCGTGCTCCCAGCAGCAGCACAAGGATAATGGGCAGACATTAGCGATGTGAGCTGATCCTCAGGTTCTCTGTAGGCTCCTACAAATTTGGCCAGAGTCTGAACTATTAACCAGTTAAGAGAAAAACACTTTTTTCTTTCAAAGAAGCACTGCCTGGGGTTGGATCTAAGGCTTTGGTAGGTACCTTTAGCTTTAACTTTCTTGTGTTTGTTTGGCAACCCAGCTCTGTTTTGTATCCATGTGAAATGAGAGGGATTTCCAAAGAGATCTGGAGTTTTCCCCGCCATCTCTAGCAAGAGTCCCTCTCTGCAGCCTCACAGTCCTGTTTCCTCACACTTCTGTCCAGAGTCCAGAGTTCCCCTACGCTCACAACCTGGGTTGCTGAGCTCCCTGTCCAGCCTCTCTTGTCCCTTTTCGGTGTTGATGTCATTGTCCTCCTTTGAAATTGCTCATTTCCCCCCTTGCTGCCTTCACCTTGTCAGAAATCAGACAAGACCACAGGCAGGACAATTTCCCCATGGTGTGGCTCAGGAGGGAGGGCCTGGAGGGGCACCATGCCATGGGCAGAGCTGGTTGGCAGGAGGAGGTTGGGGAGAGTCCCAGGCACAGCGCTGGCCCCAGGCAGCGTTGGCCAGCCTGGCCCCAGCCCCAGGCTCCGCCGCATCACCATGACCTACATACACCCCTGCTGCTGGTGGATGCCTTCCCAGACTTTTAAAGAGTTTGTTCCCCTTGGCCTTGCTGGGAGGAGCCAGCCAGGAGGTTTTCTGGGGCCAGGCTCAGCACATTGCTTGCCTTGGAAGAGCTCCTTAGCATGCACTTTTTGTGGTGTAAATAATGAATTGTACATTTAATATTAAACATCCTGTGCACTTACCAGACCTTGCTGCACACGTGAAACTTGGCAGATGAAGTGCATGAAGGTGGTTTGTCTTTACAGCCATGCAGGATTTCTAAGGTGCTCCATTCTTTTTTTTGGTGGGGGGGAGCAAGGTTTGATCCTTTGCTCTTCTCTCTGCTGCTCCGGTCACACCTCAGTGCATCTTCTGCTGTGCTGAGCACAGTCCTCAGAGTTCCTGTGCTTTGGCCATCCTGCCCTTTCAACCACAACTGCCCACATCTTCTCATCCTTCTGCACTAAAACCTCAGCTGCCTACACGGGCATGGTTCAGTGCACAGCCCAGGAGGACCACAGACACGGGCAGAGAAAGCCTGAGGGGTTTGCTTACAGTGAAGCAGCAGAAATGCGTGTGCAGAGCTTGGTGGAGCCGAGACAAGGCTGTTTACTGGCAGGGAACTCAGCAGGATGCTGGAGCTCAGCAGGGATGATGGAGCAAGGGAAAATTAGTCACTTGGGAAGGAAGGACTGTCAGTACAGTGGGTGACGTCTGCGTGGTTAGCTCACAGGCTTCCAGGGGACACACTGGGAACCCCATCACTGGAGTAATTTAAAATCCAAGTGTACTCGGCCCTAGGGAGGGATCCTGCATGGGCAGCAGGAAGCTGGTGTGTATAGGCATGGATGCATCCATAGGTGAGGCGGTGGACAGCAGCACGATGCAGTCGGTTTTTCCATCTCTGATTTCCGTGACTCACCGACCATCGATCATTTTGGAAAGCTCACCACATTACTCCACAGCTTCAGGTGAATAAGGAAGCAGGCAGACTCCCTGGGGATCTGACACACTGTGAGGCAGGCATCCATCTGGGAGAGCATTATTGCATTAGCTCAGCATTCCTGTTGGTATTGATGCATGCTCTGCTCTTGCATTGCTCCTCACAAGGGAAGGCAGTGTGGGGCAACACACAGCAGATGATGAGACAAGGCTGGGCACCCTGCTTAGGTGCTATTATTTGTTTGTATAAAATCCACAGGAAGGAGAGGGAGGGAAAAAATCTGGATGAGGATGAAAAATGATGCTGCACATAAAGCTAGCTCTGAATCTATAGAGCTGGCCTTTAATTCAGTCGTCATAGTCTGAAAGCAACACACACACACGTGCAAAACCCAGGCTCCAGATAATGAATTTTGAGAAAATGAGCCCTCGGCACCCTCCTCCCAAGCTTTACTTTTTAGAGAATGCCCTTCCTTAATTTTGGAAATGATTGCATTATCTCAAACTGCTTGTAAATCTTGTTAGCCAAGTAATATAGTTTGGACTAAATGTCTGTTCCTACATGAGCCTCAGGGGAGTATGGAAAATAACCAATGCAGCAGCCCTGTTGCAACCTCCCACCAGCTCCACGAAAGAGACTCCTTTTTTCTGATTAACCTCAGTTCCTTTCAGCAGCGAGGCAGAGAGAGGCAACGAGATTAATGAAAATTAGGTCTATTAAAGCCAGCCGTGTTTTCTAGTTGTGTGCACAGCCTTGCCACAAGCTGAACTCGTCACCAAATGCACAATTAATCAAAGTGGAGTGCAGGCACTTGGCTTCTCCGTGTGCATGTGTGCGTGTGTGTGTGTGTGTTTGTGTGAGCACGCACTAAGGTGACTAAACCAGATGCATCTGCAATTGAAAGGAGCAGAGGAACAGAAGCAAGATGTTAAGTTTTCCTATTTATTATTTATGTCGTTGAGAGTCTGCACCCAGCAAAGCTCGTGGAGCTGTGACTGATGAGTTAATTGGATACCACACTGGCATCTCTGGAAGAAGCTGTGGAAACCCAGGGACAGAAATAGTAGCTGGGACTGCAGGAGAGCATGTCCAATGTGTGTTGACGTGCTTAGTGATGCAAAGCCATAGCTCCTGCTCCAAAGGGAAGGGACTTGTCGTTGTTGGTTTTATTTCCCAAAGGACTCCAGTGTAGGATTGGCACTTCTATAAGGATCAAGATTCCTTATACTTAAAGCTGTCTGATCCTCAACTTTGGGGGAATTGCTGGGGATGTGCCAGAGACAGGCCCAGCTGCATTTCTGTACATCCCAGATGAGTCTTAGGCTCTCAGTGCTGGCACTTTCCTCCTACCAGCTGCTGCCCTCCACCCCCTTTCCCTGCTTTTCTGACAGGGTTTTATGGGGTGGGGAGGACCCTAAAGCTACTGGTGGCAGTGATTTCTCTGGCCATTCCCAGATGTGACTGCCCAGCTCACATCCCTGGATCTGTGTCTGTGCACCTCCTCTCTGCCCACGCAAAGCCTTCATTCTGTCTCAGTGGTGGCCCCGCTCTGAGTTTCCCTTTACTATAAACCAAGCCCAGTTTCTCTCCATGGATCCTCCGGGGACCTGGGGACCTGCCCAGACCCCATTAACTTGCATGGAGCCATGCTGCATCCATTCTCCTGGCCCCAGTGCCATGGTGGAACTGGGTCTTGGCCAGACATGATTCCCCTTGTGTGCCAGTGGTGAAGCTACTCCCAGGCCAAGGGGTTGTTTGTCTCACAGGGACAATGCAAGCGGAGTGGAGGGACTTGGAGACTTTCCCACTGCCCCTTGGTGAAAAAGCCCTGATGGGGGGCAAGAAGGAAACCTCCCCCAGCCCCTCTATAGTACTGTTTGAAAACTGCTTTGGGGCTAAACACCTCTGAACATTTTTCCTGTGATGCCTGTGGAAGAACATCACAAACTTAGATTGTCTGAAAGCCAGTCTAAGCCTGCTGATGGCAAACAGGACAGAGAGAGTCCAACAAGTCCAGCACTTTGCAGAGAACCTGGGCAAACGCAGATCTCCTTGTTCTGGTAGACCATGCTGCCTTTGGGAGCAGTGCAGTGACTGAAAATATGGGTCTTTTTTCCCCTTGGTGGGACTATTGAAATGGAGGTAATCACCTGATATAGTGACCAGCAGGCCTCTGTGCACCCCTGCTTTTGCTGCAGGCATCGCCATGCCCAGGCCCTGGCTGCACTTGCTCAGCACCAGGCAAAGCTCCATGTTTTTCTGGGGCTGGGAAGCCCGGAGCCAGAAGCAGTCGCTGTTGGAGAGCACGCTTAGGGGGCCCAGATGGGCAGAGCCCTCCAGCAAACTCAGTCCTGTGCCCAGTCCGGGTGCTGAGCTACTGCAGCACCTTGGCAGAGTCACGTTGTTCCTGCGCTGCTGCTCCTCCCCATCCATCATCCCGGAGCTGTTCCATATGAAAGATATCAGTGCTTCTGTGGCACAAGGAGAAGATACCAGTGTGCCCAAGGGTACACAAAGATAAGTAATTAAGCTGTTTCACTCTGCAGACATCCCCCTACCATGGTGAGTGGTTTGACTGGGCTTGGCTTGTGCATCTTGCCAGGAGCTGGAGTTTCGTTCCCACCACAAAGCTGAGCGCACCGTGGGAAGATCTTGTCCCTTTCTGTACCCCCACTACTGATAAGGTGCAGACCCTTTGCTCACTCTTTCTCAGGGAGAGTCACTTTCTGACTCTGGGTGACACCATCAGCATCCCAGGAAAGAGAGAGAGGAAAAGCCTTTTGTTCCTGCAGCGGAGCGGCCCTGCCCAGGGTACCCCAGCTGGAGAAAGGCATCACAGGCATGTGACTGGGTGGTCAGCTTTGGGCTCTGAGACTGTTGGAGAAGGGTGTGAGCAGATCTAGAGAGCACTTTCCCATAGGAAAGGACAGGAGGATGTGACCTCTGGAACTGCACCCTGGGCTGCCTGTTTGCCCTCTGCATCTTGCAGTGATTTCTTTTCCAAACCCATCTCTTCCAACCCAGGCACTCAGCCGTGAAGCACAAGGTTGAAAGGAGTCAAGCCAGGGAGGGAGCATGGAGAGATAAGGTTGCTGTAGGATAAAAACAGCTGATGGCTGAAATCCTATCCACTGAGAGCCAGGGTAAACCCTCCTCCATGGGTTATGCTGAGTCTTATGTGGTCCAGAGAAAATGGAGTTAAATTACTCCCCTCATCCAGTAAATTCAACCCTTTTTGCTGCCTACAGACGTAGCAAATTTTATTTGTTCATCTTACTGCATGCAGTTACACATTTCAGTAATCATCTGGATTCCTTAGGATCCCCTTGTTACTTTGCTGTTGGCCATGCAGGTTAGGTCAGACTCTCCCAAAGGAGCAGAAGGCTCCCTGTTCTGGGCCCACACTTGCCAGGTGAGCTTTCCAGACCTCAGCTGGTCTTCAGCCTTTACCAGGCCCTTGAGCAACCATACTGAGAGGTGACCATGGGAGTTAGAGACCTTTTTGGTGGTCTCACTGGTGCTGGGCCGTCACATCCCTGACTCCCTGCCCATCATCATCTCCCTTTTTCAGGACACAGAGCATGGTGGTGGGAGAGCTGCACCATTTCCAGAGTCACTGGTTTGGGGCTACCTTCCAGCATCTTTGGACCAATTCTTTGTTCCTAGTTGTTTGGCCTGGACTGACTGAAAAAGCGTATTGTTAATACTTCCTCATGAAAGCACAGTGGCTTGCATGTTTTTTTCTAAACTTTCCTTTAAAGTATTTTCCTCCTAAACATCTGATTCTGTCTTTAATGATGCTAATCTCCTGATTTCAACAATGTGTCAGTGTCACAATTTGGTGCACTTTAGGTAAGAATATAAAAAGCCTTTTGTTTCTTTGAAACCCGTTGCTTTTTCATTTCACTGAGATCATTTATTCCTGTGTCAAGGAAGAATAAATGAGAAGTGTCAGGCAGACCTTTTATATATTGCTTTATCTTTAAGCTAAACAAATCCTCTGTGTGCAGCCTGGCTTAGTATGGAAATCTCTGCACTCCTTTATCAGTTGTCACCCTGTTACTTGATGTTCTCCCTTTCTGAAGTGGAATGACAGAAACCTCATATGTGCCCTTGCAGCTGCTTTGCTGAATGTTATTGTGCTGGTTTGATGCTATTTTTCTCAATCTGCTGTTTGCACAGCAAAAGGTTGTATTTTGTTTTGATGATGTCAGAGCTCTCCACTGGGCTGACTGCTGGGAAGTCATTTTCAGGAGCAGCTTCAGCTGATTTACAATGTAGGGCATGTAGGAGTAGTTTGGGTCTTTTGCCATCGGTATGTGTGCTGCTTTGCATTAGTTCCTGCAGACTTCATCTTCCCACTCCCTTGTCCTCCTTGGGTGCCTTTGGAGGTTCTCACAGTTCTCTGTGAGCTCGAGTTAAATGTGCATGTACGTGTGTGTCAGTCCATCTGGGTGTGTATACAGCCGTGGACACGTCCATACATTTTTCTCAGCCTGCTAAGGAACTTCTGCAGCCCTGCATCTCCTCCCACGCACCCCGCAGGTGAGCTTGTGCCTTTGAAAAGTGACCACTTATTCTTCCTCGTTTTCCACTTCGGAGATATTTTCAAAGCCTCAGCCTCTCTCAGATCCCTTAGCTATTGTCCCTGGCTTTCACTGCCGTCCTTTCATGGGAGCTGGACCAGGCTGAAGCCATCTGAACTACGCACGAGATACGCACAGAGTGCTCTTAGATGCTTATCCTCAAATTTCCTGCTCTGACACCAGACACCTCTGGTTGATGGCTCACTTTCTCTTCAAATTTAATTCAGTTACTGCACAAAGCCACTTTGTACCCTGAAAAAAAGGTTGGAAACTTTCTGTGCCACATGTGAGCTGGGGGCGGGAGAGGAAGACAAAATGTCCAGGGCCTTTTCTTTGCTCTGCCAGCAAGCCAGCGAGGCTGAGCAGATCCATTGCTACTGGCCACTCGCCCCACACAGCAGCTGCCCCACTTGGTGCACTGAAACCCAAATAAGCAAGCACGTAATCAAATCTAATTCCCATCCAGCAACCCATCCAGAAACACAGAGCCAGCTCCGTACAGAGTGTAAATCACCACAGCCTGTGGAGGCCAGTGAAACAGTCCATGCAGGACCTGGGCCAGGCTCTTGTGTTTTCCAGGTGGGCCATGAAGTGATATCACTGCTGCGGATCCAGACAGCCTCCCTCAGCAGAGGAGGATGGACAGCTTCTTTGGGAATCCTGAAGGAGGCCAGGAACAACACGAGCAAGTTTTACATGAGGCAGTGAGGCTGGCTGGCCCCTCTACAGCCTGAAACAAGATGAGTGGTGCATCCTCTTGGGTGAACATAAGGAGAGCTACTGCCCTGCTTGCTTTTGCTGTAGCCTTTCAGCTTTAGACCCACCTTAAGAGGAGCCAGTTTCCTTCATTTTATGAAGATTTTTTTTTTATTTATTTCAAATTTAAGCTAACCTCACGTTCACTGAGTCCCTTTGTGGCAAACTTCCCAGTTACAAGTCAAGGGGGGAGTGTTTTACTCTAGTAAGGTCTGGCGTCTCATTCAGCACGAGGAGTGGCTCTCTGATACATAAAATTTGGGTGGAGAAACAGAGCATATCGTCCACACTGTTATTGAGTTGCTGTGAAACAATGTTACGTGGTGTAGAGGAGAAAGAGAACATAAAAACAGACTATGAGCTTTTTTTATCCCCAAGCAGCACTGCAATGTGCATGGGGGGCGGGGGCAGAATTCAGAATTCTCGCATTTCAGTGAAGTCACATTTCCCTTCAGACCAGGAAACCCGGTCCCAACAAAAAAGCCCTTGGTACCCCATGAACTTTGTGGGCAGAAATGCCAGCAGAGGCCTGAAGTTAGCTGTGTATTGGAACAGTACAGGAGATGGGCTGGCGCGGGCTGCACACAGACGAAGCTCTGCACAAAATGTGATCATCCTGCCAGAGTGGTGTTCGCTTTCTCCTCTGGGTGCAGGTGGCTTTCCACTACTCCCACAGGTCCCTGTCTCAGCCAGTCCGAAAAGAAGGCAAAAACCCCCCATGACTCCCATCCTACATTTCTTTCATGGGTACAAGTGCTGCTTTGCAGGGCCACGGGGACTTTTGTTACCTTTAAGAGGTGACTAAGGACTCCTGGATTAGATCCAAAGTGTACGTAAACCTTCTCTAGCAGGGCAAAGCCTTAGGGCTGTTTCTCTTGCTGATTGGGAACTGAACCAACCCAAGGGTTTAAGTGGCTTTGAAGCCCATCTCCATGTGACTCGCCATCAAAACCTCAAACGAGACATGGAACAGGTTGCCCAGAGAAGTTATGGATGCCCCAGCTCTGAAATTGTTGAAGGGGAGTTGGAATTAGATTATCTTCCAACACAGAACATCAAATGATTCTATGAAAATACGGATCCATGCATGGATGCACATGGTTCTAATGGCTCCACTGAGTGATTAGGTTGTGTCAGTGTCCTGGGCAGGGGGGACTCAGTCAAACTTGGCCAACATCACTGGCTGAATTTACTGAGGCTCTTTCATTTTTTTCATCATCCTGCCAATCTCCCCAGCTGGGAAAGTGATGACAGGCCATGTCTGCCACCACAGGAAAAGGAGAATAAGGAGAAATACGATTGTTGCTGGAGCCCTCTGGTCTCAGTTGCACTGAAATGAAGGGCAGATCAAAGGGAAGAATTTGGCCAAGATTCTGATGTGCCTCTGTGTTTATGTATGTGCACACGCACAAAGCAAGTTAAAAAAACCCCACTTGGGTATGATTCACCCAAATATTGTGTGGGGGAATCATTTTCCACCAGGGAGCTAATTGCTAATTACATGAGTGTGAAGCAAATTCATTTGCAAAGTTTTGTTCTTTGCAGCCAAGGAAAGCAAATTTTGCAGAAGCTGAGCTGGTGGGTATTTAGGCAACAGAGGTATTGTTATTTCTGTCAGAGCCCTGAGCTGAAGTTTTTAGGAAAGCTATTGCTCTTTAAAATAACTTCACTTTATTTATTAGCTCAGAACTTTCCCAGAGTGAATGACAAATAAAGCCTATGTTATTTTTCCAGGGCTTATTTTGAGATAAAAGCTATCTGATATAAGGGGTTCCTTTGGCAGCTGGACAAGGGAGTCCATGTATCAGCATCAAGGAGCAGGGAGAGCTGCCTGGCGGATGTGAGACGTGCTGGAGGGTTTCTCTGCCCTGGTTGAGAGCTGCTCAGGCTGCTTGACACGGAGGTGTGGGGCATGAAAATGGAGATATGAAAATGGTGCAGTGGGGGAAAAAACATCCCCTCTCTGCTCCCCTGTCCCCTCCGCGGTGGCCAGCTCCTCAGCAGAGCATTGGCGTGGTCGTGGGGCCACAGCAGAGTGGCAGAACAGGGCTGGGGGCTGCCAAGGATGTTGCCATCAGGAAACGCGGCGTGGCTGAACGTGGTGGCAGCAGGAGTATCATGGTTACGTGTCCGTGGAGCTGCTAATAAGGGATAATAAGCTCAAGCAAATGTGGCTTATTTCTGTGTGCCTCTACAGAGAACTCATCCTCCCCATATGAGTCCTTTAGTCCTCACAGCCCAAGTCCATTTAATTTATCCAGACAGTGCTGGGGTGGCTCCCGGCAGGTTTTGATCAGGAAGAATGGAGAGGGCTTGGGTTGCAAGAGCCGAGGGAAGCTGAATGAGTCATTAAAAGCAAGATAAGAACCTAAAAGCCTCCACCAAATGCCCTTATTAATGTTGATTTGATTGTTTATGCCACTTGACAGGGATGAAACCAGAGGCAGATGCAACAACTAAATCCTGGGTCACTGCAGCGCCCTGCCCGTGGTGCCTGGCCTTTGCCGGAGACCTCCCTTGTGCATCCAGGCACAAGGTTATGTGTTTGGAGGAGCAATTCGCCTCTCTCCTCAGGGGCTGGCTGCTGCAGGCCAGGCAGGGTGTGTGGCTGCCCGAAGAGCTGTGGCCAGATGCCGTGCAGGATTTCTCACAGAAACGGAGAGCGGCGGTGGCACGGCTCGGGGCGGCCACGCTCGGCAGAGGCAGTGGCAGGCTTGGTCACTGTCACCCATGGGGCTGGGGGCACTGCTGGTGTCCCCCAAGGGCTACTAGTGGGTGCCTTGGGGTGCTTGCCTGCTGTCCCTGCTGTGCCCTGCAGGCTTTTTGCGTGCAGCCAAGAAAAGGAGGCTGAAGCGGGAGCTTTTAAAGGCTTTTTTAATGTAGGTTAAAAGAGGAGCTGGAATCAAGCTCCCGGTCTTCACTGCTTACCCAGGGTAAGGGAGATGCTCATGCTCTAGAGTCATTGACTCCAGGCAAGGGGAACAAGCTTTGGCCAGCCTGGCAGAGAGGGGCTGAGAGGGGGCATCTCCCATCCCCAGGACTCACACACACCATCCCCACCAGTTCCCCACCCGCTCCCAGCAGGCAGCAGCAGCTCCCCATATTGCAGAGAGCTGGCAGAGCTTGCAAGGTGCTCAAGCACCATGGCAAAAGTGATAAATGCAGACAATTTCAGGCAGATTATGTGTGCTAGATAAGCTGCCAGTACCTGGAAGAGTCATTGCAGGACAGCTGCTGTGCAGCAGTAGAAGACATTTCCTTTTCCTGCTGCTCCTGGGTAAGCAGTTGGGTTTAGGTGCATTTTGAGCATTCTGAACACTATTTTCCAGTGCATGCTGGAGACACTCCACCATGGAGCAACACTCTGCCTTGCTTTGGTGTTCAGCAGCTGAAAGCAGAGAACTGAAAGGCAGTCACCAGAGGGATGAGTCTGAACACGTGCCAGGACAGAGCTCTGAGGGTGTTGAGGTCTGTCCTAACCCCTGCAGAAGACAATTGTTGGCAGTGTTTCATGTCTCCTCTCTGTTTAACAGCATTTCTCCAACTCACAGCAGTGTGCAATAAAAAGCATGGAGGGTTTTTAGAGGAGGGCCTCACTATGCACCAAGGAGAGCAGCGTGCCAGGCTCTCTGCAGCTGCACACAGGCTTTGCTTGGTGCTTGTGCTGCTCTGAAACCCTGCCAGTGCCCAGTGCAGCCCTGCAGAAGGCCAGACAGGATCAGGTGCTGGAAGCTGGAGAGGTCTCAGAGGCACAAAGCAGACCTTTTTTGGTCCAGGTCTTCAGCATGTCCTGCATCTTGCTGTTCGTGGCAGATTGTCGTTGGCAAACCTTTAGCACCATCCAAGCCAAATCCCAAATCCACCCCTGGTAGCATTGGGAGAGAGTTGCTGTTACTTCTGTGAGGTCTTCCCATGTCTTGGCTGCCTTGGATGGCTGGGCTGGCTGCTGAGTGAGCTCCTTGCTTGCGGTGTCTCAGGATAACTGCGGCTGGCTGCACGTGGGTTTCACCCCCTGCAGCATGTGCCTGCTTCTTTGGCTCCAGGGGCTGAATTCCTGGTGCTTTTCATAGCATTGTGCTCTTCCGTGTGCTTCCTCCGATCTTCTCGAAGCCAGACATGCTTCCCAGGGATAAAAGACCAGAGCTAAACCAGGCTGAATTCAGAGCTGCTGCGTTTGTGAAGCGGAGCTGATCTGGATTTAGATCAGCAGAGCTCAGCTCACGGCACAAAAATAGACAAAATTCTTCAAGGCATACTGGAAATGTTAGCAGCTCTTTGAACAGCAGCTCTTTCAGTCTGTCTTCCTAACTTTCTCCCTAAAAATGCTGCTTGTTGCACAGAATGGGCCCCGTTTTCTTCCCAGTCTTGCAGCTGTCTGCAGCTTTGCTGGCTTTTGGAGCTGTCTCTGTGGTAGGGTTTCTCGGGGTTATGTCACCCTCCAGCTCAAGTGTGATGGTCTCCCTGGGAGTGCCGAGCCAGGGACATTTCTTCAGTCAGTTTGAGAAGAGGAACCCTCTGATCAGGTAGATCCTTCACTCTGGGGAGGGGGGGGTTTCTTTCTGCTCTTCAAATGGATCAGACTTCAGTCTCACTGCTCCTTCCCCCAGCAAATCTCTTGCTGGGAGCTGTGTGTGCACACTGCCGAGCATGTGCAGCTATAGCCCCTCATGGCAGGAGACAGAAACTTTCCAGGGGGGAGCTTGCATGGCTCAGTACAGGAGTGTAGGTGCTAAAAAG